>OW386291.2:50616607-51097607 GCA_936432065.2 Rutpela maculata | reverse complement strand
TGAAGTATTCGATATATATATATATATATATATATATATATATATATATATATATATATATATATATATATATATATATATATATATATATATATATATATACGCGTAAAATCACCAAGTGGCACCGAAAACTAAATTGACGTTCTCGCACCCAATATTTTCCGCATTTAATGTGAGCAAGTGGCTCCCTATATATTCCCGATATGTATATGCGTTCTGGCACCGTATATATGGAGAAGACACTTTTTCTTTAGATACTCACTGTGTTGTTAATACATTTAGGATTGCTAACGCACTCTGTAAAAATAGGCCATTGTGTTGCTTGTCTTTTTGGAACGTATCACATACGTGCGATATCTGTGGAGTAATTGCAGAAATACAGGAAATAAGATGAGAAATAATTCTCAGAGTGAACTAAAAATTGTTATTAAATAAATAAATAAATAAATAAAAATGCCTTTATTTAACCTGGCGGGGTATCAGCTCACAAAGCTGCTATAAATGCCAACCAGGATGTTGACTCATCATATTCTATATTTAGTTTCAATTGAGGTCTAGAAAATTATTTGAAAAAAAAAAGACAAGTAGATGAGGTTGATTAAAAAAGAAACAAATTAATTATTTATTATTCAGTGGTGATAAATCACTTATGAAAACATGTAATTAGAATATCAATTTTAGTTATTGTAAAATACAGTGTGAATTTGTGTATATGACATACCAATAGTAACTGACATTTATTATTGACAGTTCGGCTAATTTCAAAGCATGTCGTACAAAATAGTATATTACGTAATGAGTGTTGTAAGAAGCATATTACGCACGAATGGAAAAGTTATTTTCATGAGTGCGTAATTGCTTTACAACTCTAATTATGTACTATACTTTACCTACGATCACTACTGTAAATAGTAAAAAACAAACTACCTGCCATTCATGTAAGTTGAATTTTACGCATTGTAAACAAAACGCACTGTAAACAAATCGCACGGTAATCAAAACGCACGGGACACCCAATTATAGGTGGCTTATATCGCTGACGCGGGGTTTAAAAAAAACAAATGGGCCTACGTAATTTTCAAACGCTGTCAAAACTGACATAATATTTGTTGAATGACATTGTTGACTAGTAAACTAAATCCAGATTTTACTAAATAAATAAATAAATATGATCGTAGGTAAAGTATAGTACATAATTCGAGTTGTAAAGCAATTACGCAACTCCATTCGTGCGTAATATGCTTCTTACAATTCGCATTACGTAATATACTATTACCTACGATCATATTCATTTATTTATTTAGTAAAATCCTGATTTAGTTGTCAACAATATTATTCAACAAATATTATGTCAGTTTTGACAGCGTTTGAAAATTACGTAGGCGCATTTGTTTTTTTAAACCCCGCGTCAGCGATATAAGCCACCGATAATTGCGTGTCCCGTGCGTTTTGTTTACCGTGCGGTTTGTTTACAGTGCGATTTGTTTACAATATGTAAAGTTCAACTTACATAGATGTCAGGTAGTGTGTTTTTGACTAGTTACAGTAGTGATCGTAGGTAAATAATATAATAATTGTTTCCCTCAAAAATTCTTAAAATCACAAAAATGTATATTACAAAACAATAAGCGAGTAAAATATTAATTTCATCTAATAAAAATGTCAATTTATTTACAATTTTTTGATTCTAAATATTATATTATGAAATAGTGTAATAGGTAGTATGATTTAAAAATATAATTTATTACCTTATTTTGTATGAACTGTTACATACGGTAACGTTGGATCTCAACGTTAATATATTTTGTTGAATTTGTACAATTGCTTTAAGGGTGGCGGTGTGGCTTAAAAAAATGATTTCGTAATTCGACAAGTTCTCCTATGAACCGATTGAGAAAATACTTTGACAGGCTTTTAGAAAATACTTGATAGAATGATACTGGGATATTGAAGTCAACAAAAAATATATTTTTTTTTGTTTTTCACACAAGAAAAAAATGTTTTTCTTTCTTTAGTTTTCAATAGGCTCGTACCATTCTATAAAGTTGCCTATAAAAGCCTATCAAAAAATTATTTTAATCGGTTTAGGAATGTAGGAGAAATTGTCGAATTACGTTCGCGGCTTAATTGCAATAAAAGATTAAACTGCGGTTGATTTCGATACTCTTGATTTTATTTATGCCTTTTCAGAAAATTATACATATATAATATGCTCTTAGATTTAGTTTGGGTGAAAGTTATAAAGTATATGGAGCTTTAGCTCTTAAATTTGTTAACGCTGCTAAATAGGTTGTTTTCAGAGTTATCCCATTCTCTTGTCTATAAAAGGGACAAGTGCCGTAATAAATAAATGTTTATATATGTTTATATATTATCTTAGTTACGGTTCAAATGGTCGGTGCATCAAAGTTTTGTCAATTTTCAGTTCATAGACTTATTTTATTAACAGGCACTCACATCAAATCATGGGCCCCGGCCCCTTTCATTATAACTACACTACCTGTACCCAAATTTTAATTAGTTTAATATTTTTGCATTGCGTTTCCTAGTTTATTCGGACCTCTAAGTGGTCGGGCCCTGGTACCACGGTACCTACTGGACCTACCCCCCCTCCTCTGTTGGGGCCCTGATTATAAAGTATAGTTTAAAGTGAGAAATAATGTAAACAACAATTTGTAGATAGGCCAGACTCCTCCTGCCTGAAAGAACATAATACAGACAGATACTACAATTTTATTACATTATCAGATGAAGCTAGTTCAGGGATGAACAATGACTATGCATTGTCATTACAATATACGTATGACAATGCGGCAATATAGGTAGAGTAATTGTAGGAATACAGGAAATAGTCAAGTAAAATTCTGAAAAAGTAAGCTAAATAATTGTATGTGATATTGACACTCATTGTATATATCACGTATCAGTTGAAAAACTCTGAAAAAAAATGTAATTAACAAAGATTAGGCACTTCTCAGTAGGGAGCTATTCATAACAAACAGGTTATGTTAACGAAAGTAGTTACGAAAGTATAGGCAACGTTTAGATTACGTTAATTATTTTTCAAAAATGATCAATCAATTGGCCTCAAGTTTTCACCTTTTTTTATATTTTACATATTTACAATCGATTATTTTTATTTATTTGCTTTTATCATGATTAGAGAATATTATTTAGGTATTATGCAAATCACAACTTACACACTTTCTTATTTATTATGAAAATACCTACTTTCTGTATATTGTTGCCCTAATCTGGGCACGCTAATATACTAGTAATTCAATACTTCGTCAGTATTAGCTAGAAGATAGTTGTTTTGATTGGTTCTCCAATAATGAGTGTTTTAAAGTATTTACCTAACTAGTATATTAGCATATTTACATATTTGTTAACAATAACTGTTAATATGAAGGTCAAATTTTAATAAGTGTAGAAAATATGGATTTTTATTACCATGTCGATAGTGAAAAATTGCATTCATTAATACAGCGAGAAACTTTTATCTTTCTAGATAAAGGATGGGGACAAGTTTTTACCGTGAAACTTCTATGGGCGCGTTAGGCATTTTTCAGTAGGAAGTAAAGTACTATAAAATGTTTTTGGTTACTTGAAGTCACCGGCACACAATTTTTTTTGGGTTACTTCCAATTTAGCCGAAGTTTGCAACTTTTTTATTTTTAATAGTAACTTTCTTTCGTAATCCGAAGTTCAATTTTCTTTATACTCCTTTTTTCGAATTTAAGAATGGCTGAGTAAAAATAAAATTTAACATCTCAGTAGAAAGAATTCCATGGAAAAAATATATAAGCTGAAAAATTTTAACAAGCTTACCATGGAGTGTACAAAAAACATAAAACCACCTTCCTTAATTCAATATGTCAATTTTAAACTAGTATAAGAATTAAAATTTTCAAAAATTATTGAAAATAAATCTTTTTAAACATTTTTTTTTAATAGAAGTCCCATTTTCTTTTCTATTATTTGTTTGTAATATGTGTTTTCCATTTAATTTTAAGTAACAGAGAATTATATAAAATTAATGAAAACTGAATAGTTTCTTAGAAAAAGTGCCTGCAACATAAATGTTTAAAATGAATAAGATTCCAGAAAGGTTCAATGTAATGTTGAAAAGGGACAGAGAGGTAACAAACACGTGTTAATAATAAGACACAAAAGAAGATACTAGAACTTACTTTGACTGAATTTTAAAGTAAATGGACCACTGCTCATTTTAAGGAATATATGACACATTTTAAACTAATTAGTTGGCGGGAATTATGGAGAAAAGAATCATTGTGTACCGTGGACCACACGGTAGAAATAAAATTTCTAATTCAAGCACATTACGGTAAAAACATTTTGTAGCACATCAAAAAGTTGCCTCTAACCTAACCTTCATTACATATTTTTTTTACATATTTCGGTACATATTTAAATACCGGTTAACCGGTTATGTTCATTTTACTTCCACGTCCAGTGGAAGTATAGTAACAAAAAAATTTTAAAAAATTTTTATTGTCCAAATAGGCTTAAAATGTCATGAAACGTCGAGATTTTAAGTTTGAACGAAAAAAAAATTTCTGTCTGTCTGTCGGTCTGTCTGTCGGTCTGTCTGTCGGTCTGTCTGTCGGTCTGTCTGTCGGTCTGTCTGTCGGTCTGTCTGTCGGTCTGTCTGTCGGTCTGTCTGTCGGTCTGTCTGTCTGTAACTTTTTTTTGTGCGCACGTTTACTCTGGAACCGTTTAAGATATTGACTTGAAATTTGGTACACATATGTGCTTTAACGAGATCTAGGACTGGATTATATTTTCATCTTGTTCCGTCGAAGGGTTGGGGTGAAAATTGGGGTAAATTTGGGGTAAATGGATAAATCGAGCAGGTAAGAGTCCACGAAATTGGTATTTAGTATATACAAGGTCTCAAAAAAAATTTGGCATTAGCCACCCCCATTACCACCCCCACCCCCTATTAAAGGGGATGAAAAAAAAATGTGATTTAGTGTATGTACAGGAACCGGAAACCTCAAAATATTTTTTTACTTCATCCACCCCCCCCATTACCACCCCCCTATCACCACCCCTACCCCACTACCGATGTGGGGTATCGTTTTATGGGTTTTTGGGGTAGAGGATTTCAAATATTATATTATTAAAGTTCCATAAACAATTATTTTAACATACAAAGTTTTTTGTTGTGAGTGACTTGGATAGAGAGTCTGGATGTGGAAGTCGTGATTCCTTGGGCAGCGGTTTTTATTTACCGATTTACCGGTTATTAAAATTTCCTGTAAATTGCATTGTGCATGTTTACAACTTTATTACTTTCTCAAAGTTTTCTTTTAGTAAAACCTAAGTTTATATTTTCTGCAAAAAGGTAGATATTCGGAGATTCAAATAATAGAAAAATATGGAGACTTCCCCCATTCAAAAAATGTTTTAAAATGATTTATTTTCAACAATGATTAAACAAATTAAATAGTGGAAGCCATTACATTGTGATAATTAATCATAATGAAACATATGAAAACACCTTTCTTTGTTTTTTATCATTAATTTGTTATAACCGAACGTTACCGCAGTTTCGACAAGCGTGTAACTTTCAAACAGTTGATTCACAAATACAAAAATTATTTATAATTTAATTTTGTGTTTTAATGTTTAAAATTTACATATTAATTTAAAGAAAATGCAGTGATATCATTTTCCAAATTTTTTTGCGCACTCTTCATTTAGAAAATATATTTTTAAGACACTTCTTTTCAATGGTTTTTTTAAGATTTAGAATCTTTTATAAAAATTTAAAATGGGCATACTAATAAATAAATTGCAGAGGTATTATTGTTGAAAATTGTATACCAATCATTATTAGCTAATCGGACACGTTTATTTTGTCATTGTTGCTATGACAACCATCAAATTTTTTGGAAATTTTACTTACCCATGAGCACCTACCTATGTGATTAATAAGTGGAAATTTCCCTGGTTTGACAGCAATGATTAGACAATGGCGTTTATATTATGAAAAATATCTTTATATTTATTTTGAATTAAATTAGTACAATTCTGGCTTACTATGATTCCTTACATCATTAACTAAATCCAAATGCTTTAAAAATTCCACTTGTACACCTTCTCTCCTCAGAAAATAAAGCACAGATCCGTTTTATGACATATTCCAAGACACTTGTGATTTCATGGCTAACTATTAGCGATTTTTTTAGGGCATATTATTTGTCACCAATTTTAATCACAGCAAATATCATTTCATCTTGATTTCCCTTCACTGTAGTATAAAGATTGCATACGAAATAAATTATTATGACTAATATTAATTCGCTATATTATTTTTTCTACAACTGTCAAAAAAAGGCTGTTTGCGCATTAATGTCAGTATCTAAAATGAGACATTTTTTCATTGACATTATTTTTTTTGCGTTACCATGACACCGTGCGCAAAATATTTTGCGCATTAGGGTGCAAAATATTTTGCACATCACATACTATTATTGCCTACTTTTTATAATTTTTAATGTTTACACGAGAATTAAACAAACATCTAGTTCAAAAATATGATTTTTTTTAACTAATGGTTTTAGTTTAATCAAACGAAAGTTGTAGAAAAAATATTGTTTGCATCTCGAGAGCAAAATTCTTAGGCCATCTCGAACGATTTTTTGAACGATTTTTTGACTCGGCTGCGCCTCGTCATGATGATCGTTCTCGATCACCAAAGTAGTATTTTGCACCCTAGATACAAAAATAACTATTTATGTGGCTAGAGATTAGGGAATATAAGAAATAAGAGAAATTATCTTTCGTTTCATTTCTTAAATTAAGGAAAAAAATTTTACGTTTTTTATTCTTTTACAATTTAATAAATATCAGACAGTTTATTTGTCGATCTAGTTTTATTCAAAAATTTTTACGAATATTTTGGTATTTTTATTTTTGCGATGCGGTTACTAGGACCAAAGATAAAAAGGAAAATAGCAGAAAATTTTAGCTTTGGCACATAAATTGTTTAAATTTTATAGGATGAGCAGATTTAATTTAAAACTTCTCATTACACTTGTTGTCACATCTAAAGCAAATTAAAATCATAAAATCGCTGCAGCAAGACAATTACTTCTTTATCTTATTTGGATGGTTAATTTGACTCCACTTAACGATAATAGTGAATCGGTATTCCCCCTCAAATGTATCTTCCGCATGACGAATTTTTTTATTACTTCCAAAAATTGAGAGGTACTGTAAACTGTGCCTTTTATTTGTCTATTTACTGTCCACTTGTATATGAAATGAATTTTGCTTTTACATTCCTATTCATGTTAATATTAATAGTTAATTTAAATTAGTACCTACTATTTTTTTTTAAGTAGGTATATGGTTTGATGCGAAGTTTTGGCCACGATTCAGTTATTAAGATCATTCGAGGGTTATTAGCTATTTTATTATTTAAATATTAAATAAATGTAAATATAAGAGTATATTATATTACTAGGAGTAGAACGCACTCTTTTTTTGTGTTGAACCCAGGATTTGCCGCAAACTGGGCGAAACACAAAAAAGGCGTTCTACTCCGTGTAATATATACTATTTTTTCTTCAAGCGTATTAAAATGCAAAAATTCATTTATTTATCATAAATGTACAAATATTCAAACTACAGTCTTACATGTTGACACAATATGACAAGTGGCTAGTGGATAGCGCGCCACCGGTGGCTTTGGGTATTAACATTATGTCTACGGCGGCGCTTTCGGAACTAACATTATGTTACTAGTAAAACAATGTCCACTACGGTGGTGTTCGGTACTAACATTTTGTTACTAGTAAAACAATGTCCTACTTCTACTTCTGTTTAAACATTTTAATACGCTTGAAGAAAAAAGTAATAACTTGATGTACTTAATACTTAGTATTTGAGTTAACTAAATTCATGTAATACTAATATATATTAGCGTGACCGGATTGAGTTCGAAAAAACTTGTACTTTTCTAGAGTTGAAATAGAATGTAAGGTTCAATAGTTGCTGTGAATGACTGAATTTCAATAAATATAAACATTTTTTTGCTTTAAAATGCTAGGAATCCTATCATGTAATTCAACAGTTTGTAAGTATTAGCTAGAAGAGCAGTTGTTTTGATTGGTTCTCCAATAATGAGTGTTTTAAAGTGTTTACTTAAGTAGTATATTAGCGTGACCAGATTAAGGTAACAATATACAAAAAGTAGATAATTTCATATAAAATAAAATAGTGTGAATGGCTAAATTTAAATAAATGTTATAATATATTTTTTGCTTTAGAATGCTAGGAATCCTATCGTATAATTCAATACTTCGTCAGTATTAGCTAGAAGAGTAGTTGTTTTGATTAGTTCTTCAATAATGAGTGTTTTAAAGTGTTTACCTAACTAGTGTATATTAGCATGACCAGATTGAGGCACCAATATACACAAAGTAGGTAATTTTATAGTAATAAAAAAGTATGTTAGATTTGCATAATACCTAAATATTATCTTCTATTTATGATAAAAGCAAATGAATAAAAATATAACACAGCCACACAAAAAACAAATATTTTCCAAAGGTGAAAGACATCTGTCCTCATGTTTTTTGGGCCGCTGATTCCAAATATCACGTCAAAAAGATATGTTTCACTGCTCAATTTTTAGCAAATTGACATTTTATCCCTAAATTCGGGGTTTAATGGCCTTTAAAACTAATAGCACGACATGCGTTGAAATGAAACTTCTGAATCGTTTAAAATGGCTCTTGCATTATGGTGGTGTACTCCCCCCAAAAAAACTAGTGCAGTGAAACATATATTTTTGAAGTGATATTTGGAACCAGCCTCCCAAAAAACATAAGGACAGATGTCTTTCACCTTTGGAAAATAAAATATTTTTTTTGGGCGGCTGTTTAATTAATTTTAAAAATCATGTAATACCTACTTAATTGCTACTGAAAATGCAGAGGAAATATATATGTAGTACGACTTTTTCGGTTTTTAAATGGATCAACCAAACATTACATACTTTTTAATTCCAGATTTACTTGAGAAGCTTGACCATTTTTTTAAGGTGTCCAAACCAAGACTGAGTTGTTTTTGGGATGCTAGTATTTTAAATATTGTGTATAAATCGAAAGGTATCTAATAGGTTTCTTAGAAATATTTTTCTGTTCCTTATCCAAAACTGCTAAAATTTACGGGGAGACATTTTAAAAAATGCGATTTGTAATTATAAAAGAAATAAAAAAATTTGCAGGTAAACTACTTCAAATCGCGCAAAATATTTATTTAAACGACTAAAGATCTAAAAAAATTTTGAAATATCAATCATTTATTATTTAAGTGCGTAGACTCGTAAGAAGGCAATTATTTTTTTATATATATAATTTTACAAATATTTGATGATGGTAATAAGAAAAACACTTTTTTTCTTCATATAAACGATTTTTTTGGAATTAGTTTACAATTTTAGAAAGTGAGACCAAAACATTGAGGACTAACTTTAGAGAAGAAGAAATATCAATTTTTTTATTTATAAGACACCAAAACACAAAAATTAACGTATCTCGGCCCCAAATTCAAGTAAATCACATTCTGTTTTTCAGATGTTGGTTTATTCATCTACATTCATAATTCTTGACAGTTTTTGATTTCATAAAAATCCAGACTTATTAAAATTTGTTTATAATTACAACTGTGAAAATTATAAACAAATTCCAAAAAAAAATGTTTAAATTAAAAAAAAAACATGTTCTTAATTGTGCTGCAAAATACATTAAAACAACTTATATTTTAAAAAATGCGCTTCTATGAGTCGGTGCATTTAAACATTAATCAACTGAAATTTCGAAATCTTTTTTATTTTCAGCTGTTTAAATAATTATTTTTCATTAAAATTAGACATCAATGTTTAGCTCAATAAAAGGGAATACTCCCATTATGATTTGTGTATTATTACTACATTATATTCTTTATATTATTCAAAAAAGACAATTTTAAAAAGATATATTTTTTGCAAATTAACAAATTATCAGAAAGTTTATTTAGAAGTTTTATTTATTTCAAATTTTATTGGGAACAATTTGGTATTTTTATTTTTGAGATGCAATTACTAGGATCGAGAGAGAAATATTTGAATTTCTGGTAGATTTTACTAGCAACACATGTTCATGGTTAACTTTATTTTTAAGAGCATCCCTCTACTTGAATACTGTTGTAATTGTAAAATATTATCTTTGCTAACCTTTTCTGTTGACAATTGAACAGCTTAAAGCATGGCGTAGAAAATGAATTTATGGCTTTATTGGCCCTAAAATTCTCATCTTATAAACTCGTTTATGAAATGAATTTTGCTATTAAATCCCTATTCACATTATTTTATTATTATACCTATTTGATTTAATCAGATAGGTATATTTTAACCAAAAAAAAAAAAAATTATAATAGTCATAGTAGAAAAAAAAAATCGTACAGAAATCCGTTTCATAATAGGTTGAACTCAATTATCGAATGTATGTGTGTGTGTAGATCGTTTCTTGTAAACACGGTAACTTCTATTAGACTTAAAATAATTATTTCTTTGGCGCGTATGTAAAATAGTGTGGTAAAATACTCCCTGTTGAAATTGGGCCATATTCGCCATACAGGGCGATAGCCAGAGGCGTACAAATGATCAGGTTTTTACATAAACTGTGTTTATTATAATTTTAGAGCAAAATATTACTATACAAAAATATGAAGATATATAAGGTATCAAAACTATATAATATAGTGTGTCTATAAGGTTCGAAAGTACTTTTACGTAGTTTGAAGGATCTATCAATTTAACTTCAAAATGCTATTGAGGTGTTTTTAATAATGAAAGTTGCATTCGTGTGCTACCGAATGCTAATACATATTAAACATGATGACTGTAGTTAGACTGAAAATTTTTATTTCAAATTTCGAACATTTGTAAGAAATTAGAGCATATCAGTCATACAGGGCAAGCATTTCCTCAAAACAATACAAAAAAGAGACTATTAGACGAATGTGAAATTATGCTTACAAATTAAAATACATTCACATAACTTTAAAAACTTAGTTATTACAGTGTAATAAAAGGTTAAATTAAGGTCGATAACGATGCCACACAACCTAATTTTATTTAAGCCTTTTATCTACATAAAAACCTATTGATTTTATTTGGTGTAGCAAAAAGTTTTGGATTCAATCTAAGTTCCGGAAGGTATTTGAGTAAACAAAACAATGTTTAAAGTAGAGTATTTCGTCTTTTTTCTTAGCTACCTCTGGTTGTTTAGTTCATATCACAATAAACAACAAACTAGAATGTTTATTATGAAATTGCGACGAAAACTAGATATGTACCGAACCCTTCTCGTCGATTTGTCGAAGAAATTAAGACAATTAAAATCGATAGCCTTTAAACAATTGACGGTGACTTAAGTAATAATGCATACATTTCAACCAAATTTTAGGAAGTAACGCTTCTAGTTGAGCTAAATCATCATGGCATAATATTAAGGCGAACGCCTAAAAAAATAGCTATCGAAAATTGAATAGTCGATTGTAAATGCATCAAGTCGTACAACATCTTTTTTGTTACAATGAAGGTTTTTTCATGTACTTTTTATTGGGCTTAATAACCTACATTGTTTTTTGAAATATTTAAAATCATTTCTTGCTTTTCTTTAAATTATCTTTTTTAAACAAATCAAAACTCTATTCGAAAATTAAAGTTATTATTATGCATCAAAAATATACAAAAATAGAAAAAAAATTAAAAAACCTGTTTTTTTTTCTATGCCCATTGGGAACAGAGATAAAAGATTTTGTTTGCGCGAAAATATGCATTTGTTTAAAATATAGTTTTTCACCACTGAAAATTACATGAAAAAACTTACATTCTGAAAGAAATATATGTTGTTTTTCTACTACTCGTCCACTTTAGTCCATATAAAACGCGGAGTTTAACGCTCGGAATGCCCCCCTCATCGGAACTACTTTTACCCCATGTTTTTTGGGTCGCTGATCACGAAAATCGGAGTCCCGCGGCTCTGAAAATAGTGCGTTACCCCTCAAGATGCCAAAAACCACCCCTTTTGGGAATACTACTGTAAAATAATGTTATGAATGTGCTAATTGTAATGATATTTTGCCAGTTCAGTACGTTCATCTAAATTAAGGACAAATTTTATAGAGGGGGTGAAACTTCCCCTAAATTGACGTAAAATGGAAAAATGATTGAATTTTTTTTTTATTCACTTTTTGATTTAAATTTAGATGAACGGGAATTTTATAATGAAGAAAAATTTTTTCCAACCCTTCAGGGGTGAAAACTACCCCTGTATCGCCTTTAAATTGAACTAACGTTTAGGGGTGAAAAATTTTGTGGTATTTTTTCGACGGAAGTTTATCAGAAATTACAAGCAAACTAAAAAGTATACATCTCTACTTAATTTCTACGCGTTAGTTCAATTTAAAGGCGATGCAGGGGTACTTTTCACCCTGATGGGTTGGAAAAAATTTTCTTCATTATGCAATCCTCATTCTCCTAAATTTAAATCAAAAAGTGAATAAAAAAAAATTCAATCATTTTTCCAGTTTTCACCCCTGAAGAGTTGGAAACAAATTTTCTTCATTATACAATCCCCATTTATGTAAATTTAAATCAAAAAGTGAATTAAAAAAAAATTCCATCATTTTTCCATTTTACGTCAATTTAGGGGTATTTTCACCCCCTCAGCATAAAATTTATCCTTACATTAGATGAACATACTGAACTGGCAAAATGTCATTACAATTAGCACATTCATAACATTATTTTACAGTATTATTCCCAAAAGGGGTGGTTTTTGGCATTTTTAGGGGTGACGCACTATTTTTAGAGCCGCGGGACCCCGATTTTCGTGATCAGCGACCCAAAAAACATAAATTACAAGTAGTCCCGATGAGGGGGGCATTCCGAGCGTCAAACCCCGCGTTTTACATGGACTACTTGAACAATTGACGATTTAATTTACTACTTTGTTATTTTTTTGTTCATTACACAGGCACACACAAAAAAAGTAGGATGCGAGAAGACCTATGTATTCCCATTCATTTTGACCCGCTGAACACGAATCTGATGTCCGTTTTGCCCGATTGGCTCTTGCATTTTTGCTGACCTCAAAAAACACCTTAAAAATGCCCAAAACAAGTAAATAAAAAGCTTAAATGAGCTGATCACTATATCTATACATAATTTGGGGCTCTGAAACTGAATATGAGGTCGGAATTAGCAGATCAGTTGAGAATTTTAACATAACCTCAAAAAAATGCCTAAAAATCCAAAACAAATAAATTGAAAGCTTAAACCAAGAACTTTAAACTAAGAATACTTAACCCAACATAACCTGAGACAAGAACTTTAAATAAACCAAAAACTTAAACCTATTATAAATTAAGACAAGACTGTTGAGTTCCTAAGGCAAGAACTATTAAGGTTTAGAGTTCTTGGTTCAGAGTTCTTTGTGTAAATTTCCTGTCTTAGAATATGTTACATCTAGAGTTCTCGGTTTAAAGCTCTTTGTGTAAAATACTTGCCTTGTTTTTAGTAAATTCGAATTCGAAAGAAAATCAACGATAAAATAAAAAATATTTATCCAAAATGTTATAGTATGGGAATAGTGGATAAAGGTTTTCCATGGTGCCTAGCATCATATGTTATAAGATGTTGGGCAAATGGAAAGAACGTTAAAAAGGAAAATATAAAAATCCAATGATATCGAAGGAGCCTGGAATCCGTGAAGAGTGTTATCTTTTAGCAATACAAATGTTTCCGGAATTAATGCTAAAAAAGGAAACTGATTGTTCCGAAAGTCAAGAAGATGACAGTGAATATGAGTGTTAGATAAGAACTAAAACTCCCATTTGGTGAAATGATAAACTTAATAATGTTATTAGAAATCTTGGTCTATCTAATGGTAGGGAAGAATATTTAGCGGCGATTATGGAAAAAGACAATTTAGTATCAAGTGATGTTCGTTCTAGCTCATACAGAAAAAGACTTTGGAAAATATTTTACACAAGGAAAAGAACACTTGATGAATATACTTAAACATATCATATATAGATTTTAGATAAATATTTTTTATTTTATCGCTGATCTTTTTTCGATTTTTCGGACCCTCGATTTTACTACAAACAAAACAGAAGGAATTCACATTATTTACACAGTTGTGTAAATTTCTTGTAGCCCTATACTCATAGGAAGGCAAGTTTCTTACTTCACTAGAGCTGCGGTTGCATGATGACGCCCGCAGTCCCGCTTTCCCAACCTGACCTGCCGCCGATACTGGGGTTTCTCTCCCCTTCATCGTAAACTCTGTCTCTACTTTTGCCATGACGGCATTTTTTTTATCTAGGAACTTAGCCCAAATAAGTCGTTGCCCGCCGTCACCACGTAGAGATGTCCTAGTCGCAAAAATAGAAAAAGAAACAAATGGCATATGACAATCAAACAGAATAAAGAAAACTATACAATTCTAAACAGCTCTAAGAAAAGAAAGTAAAAAATCATCAAGGGAGGGTGTAGGTAAATGTTAAGTCCAAACGATATTCCTCTCTCAACAGAGCAAACTTTGAAAAATTTCACTGTTCAGTAATATTTTCCTTAGGATACTTGAAAATTTAAAAGCTACCCATCTCCGCTCACTAGGTATATGCTGAAATGACATTTCTCTATGAAGTTTGCAGATTGCGCTTTAATTCTGACTACTGTATTGTGTTCAGCACGTGAAAATACGTCGGAAATTATATGTTCAGATATTATGGTTTTTTTGAGGTTAGGAAAAATACAATAGCAAATCGGGCAAAACGGACATCGAATTCGTGTTCAGCAGGTCAAAATTCATGGGAATAGATAGGGCCTGCCTTCTCGCACTCGACTTTTTTTGTGTGTGCCGGTGTTATTTTTTGGACTTAAATTTTGACAGGATGATTTATTTAGGTTAGAAATATAATGGAGTAGGAGAGAGTAAAAATATATGCATTATTACGTAAGTTATCATCTATTGTTAAAAAATTATCTTGTTTAAATTTTTTGCAACTTAACATATTGACAAAAAAGTTCGGGCTCATCGAGTTTTCTTCGCAATTTTATAACGGACATTCTAGTTTTTATTTATTTTAGTTATTATTCTATATAACTAGAGATGTTTAAAAACTGCGAAAAAATACAATTTTATACACAGTATATATAAAAACACTACAAATAAAATATTTACTCATTCCGTTATAGATACTCTGTTACAGTATGCAGTTATTTTGAAAAATAAAAAAGTTAATTCGATCACATTTTGCGCTGTAAACTACACAAAGTGATAACGCTTTCATTAATATTAATTTATTATTCAGTCATATCTTCAAGACAAATATACTTTTTGCATACACCGTGGGAAAAAGGTAATCCTAAAATAATATTAAATAGTAATACTAAAATATCAAGTTTTACTATTATGAATGAAAGATATAGAGGAGTTTCAACATAAAAAATGCGAAAATTTGCCAATTCCCATTCAAAGCACGACCTCAAAAATATGTAATGTGGTGTGTCTTTATATAAGAATTAACTGTCTGTTTTTGTGTGTTTGAGAGTTACATACCATGTGTCGAATTCAGTGGTCTCGTTGTTCAGCTATACAGGGTGTCCGGTAATACCGGTCTGGTGCCGATTCTACATGCAAAAATATGAAAGAAAATTTATATAAATATGTCAGCTAATGCTTCCTTATGGACCTACAGCCCTTTGAAGATTGAAGCCAAAAACTGGTATTCTGCTATTTTCATTTTTTTTCAATTAAATAACGGCAACGAAAATTAATTAACAATGAGCTTATTGTTACTCTACTTGACTTAATTGTTACGTGAAAACTTGAAGCACATCGTCTTTTCTCATTTACACGATTTTTCTCACAAACGGTTAGTTTTTCGATTAAAATGAAAGAGGACCTTTTTTAATATTTTTAATTAGTACTGTAGCTCAATTAGGTAGCATTTGTGGGCATTGCGGCACTTTTTTTCAAATTTTTGCGGACATGATCTGTACCAGAAGTTTGTCACCGATATTTTCGGACACCCTGTATAGAATATGAAGAAAGTACAGCTAAAGATTTTTAATTATATTAAAAACAATAAGTAAATAAATCAGCAAATATTGATATAAATTAAGGGAAGTCATCACATATTTTTTACCTGCCCAGGAATTTGGCCTTAATAGGCAGTTCACAGAGTTATAATACGATAAAGGGGTTTGTAGATTTCAAAGCGAGAAATAATGTAAACTACGGTTACTTTGTCCACAAAGGCATTAAGAAAACGATGATTAGGGGGCATTGTCGCATGTACCATAAATGTAATGTACTGTGATTTCTTTATAATTTTTAATATTCTGTGTAATATCTTATATAATATACCCACGGACAAAATGATTGCATCATTCAAAATTTGTCATGATTTGAAGTTAATTTATTTCTAAACTGTTTGTCCGATTTTAATGATAGTTTTATTGTTTAAAAAATAGTTGCAAAGTTGTAACGAAAACGTAACTTTTTTTATACTATATCTCCTGTCCTGGACATCAAATGCTTAGAACGACGTCGAGATGTAGTTCCGTAAAGTAATTGAATGTTTTCTTAATTTCTTTCAAATTAAATTTAATTTAAACTACTTAGGTACCCGAAAAATTTCTCGGATTTTGTTCCATCTATAATATGATTTAAAATTCACTAGCCGTAGAAACCCTGAGGTGCCAGAAAGTCATTTTAAATATCGGGAATCGAGCGCAAATGCATGGTGCCACTAAGTACGGTTAGACATCAGTGGTTGGCGCGCCCTCTGCAGATTATACGGTTGAACCAAAATCCAGTTTTTATAGAAAAATCGACCAAGTAGCTCCATCTTGAAATTTTGTGGGAAGGATGTTATGATGTTTAGACGTTCAAATATGCGATAAAACGTTCTGGCACCTCGATCTGGTGCCAGAACGTATATATAGGTGCCACTCCGTCCATATATATGTGAATTTGGTGCCTGAACGTTCAGTTTTAAATATATATATATATATATATATATATATATATATATATATATATATATATATATATACATATATATATATATATATATATATATATATATATATATATATATATATATATATACAAATGGCTATTGACATTTATTTTCAATTTTGGTACATTGAAACGTACGCTAAATGGTAATAGTTTAAAGTAAAAAATTTTTAAAATCAAGTTTTCTAAGAGGCTGATTTACGGGTAGGTAAACTCTCTTCTCTCCTACCCTCTTTTTTTAGTATACTGTATTTCATAGAAAATTAATTACACAGCTTTTTCTTATCTTGTGTTTTTTTCATTTGAGTAACCATTTTCCATTGAAACTGGAAATACTAAAAACATTGCAAAGCCTGGTAATTAAACATTGAAATAATAAAAATCGAGAAAAATCATTTATTTTATCAGTTACATCTTAATTTCAGTTTTACATAAATAGTTATTAAAATTTTATTATCTCGCTCTTTCGAAAATCTGACATTCTGAAAGACGCCAGAAATGTTTCTAAATTCCTCGGCTGACTGCTGAATTCTTTGTCGCAGATGTTCAGCGGTCTCTATTGGAACAGAGTAAACTTTTTCCTTCATGAATCCTCAAAGACAGAAATTAATTGGGTTTAAATCAGGTGACCGAGCCGGCCAACTGATTGGAGCATCTATACTCTTCGGCCTATACATCGTCCTGAAAAATACATTGATAAGCAGTTCCTGACTTGCAGGCTATAATGGGGTGGAGCACCGTCTTGTAAATACCACATGTTTTGCCTAATATGTAGATTTTCAATTTATAATTGTTCAGACAATTCATTTTCTAGGAAATGTAGATAGACAGCTCCATTTAACCGATTTGGAAAGAAAACAGGTCCAATTAGATGATTATCAACAATCCCCGCCCAAACATTAACCGAAAAATTACGCTGAAAATGCAATTCTCTCTTTGTATTAGGATGTGATCATTATGATGATTTGTAATACCATTTATAACAAATGAGGCTTCATCAGTTGATAAAATGGCGTTTAAAAAACTTACGTTTCTCGCATATTTTCTCAGAGGCCAGTTACAAAATTCCATTTGAGAACCATAATGTTGGGGTTCCAATGCCTGAACAATCTGTATATTAAATGGAACGAGTGATTTCAATGTTTTCCGTATGTAAAAATGCGATACTCCTACTTGAGAAGCCATTTTACCCACACACTGCTTTCAGGCCGTTCTGATACAATATCTAAAATTTCCTCTTCGACTTCCGGAACTAGTGCAGTCCTATGTCTGCCACATTTCTCAGCACGATCATCTGATAGACTTCCAGTTTCCCGTGCACGACGGTCGACTGCAAAAAATGTGCACCGGGATGTTGACGGTTTGGAAACTTTTGCTCATAACGCCAAGCTGCAGCAGATCTATTTCCATTACATTCGCCTAGTACTCTAATCATATCTACTTTCTCCGTATTAGAATAACTCATATTACATGCCATTGTTAACAATAATTAATATGCATTAATAGTTATTTATTATACAAGGGAAAAAGTATTAGATTTTAGCTCGAGGTTGTATTTGTCTCCCGAGGCGAAGCAGAGGAAAACAAAACACCGAGAGTGTACTGAGCTTGACCTGATGGGGTCGAACAGACCTCGGATTCAGCAACCCCAAAAACGTATAAGAATCGTGGTTTTCTAGCTTAAATGTTTTTCCCAATTTGACCTTGGAATGACTTTGATCCTGATCTCATGGGTCAAACAGACCAGGAGTTGGGATTTAGTTACCCCAAAAACGTATAAAAATGGTGGTTTTCTGCGTTTAAAAGGTTTTTTCCCAATTTGACCTTGGATTGACCATCACCTTGACCTGATGGGGTCAAGCAGATCCAAAATTCGGATTCAGTGACCCCAAAAACGTACAGAAATCGTGGTCTCCTTCGCTTAATCGTTTTTTTCCCAATTTAACCTTGGATTGACCTTGACCCTGACCGGATGGAGTCAAACAGACCCCGGATTCGGATTCAGCGAAAGCGTATAGATATCTGGGTCTAGTCTGGTGAACAGAACACTTTTTTTTGTGGGGCTGTGTTATGGGCCTTTCTATGTTTATGTGGCGAATTGGAATTGCGTACCTTGTTTCTTTCAGTTTATTGTTATTTTTGGCATCATAAACAATAATTTTAATAATACATGGCTTAATGGTTTTCAAGATTTTGTTTTAAGTGATTTGCAAGATGTTAATGACATTATTCAGCAAAATTCATATTTTTTTAGGTTATCCAGTTTTTCCATTGGAAAGTAAAGTTTCTTCGACATAAGGGGCCATCCATAAATGACGTCACGCTCCAGGGGGTGGGGGGGTTCGTAATTACGTGACTAAGTGTGATAGGGGGAAGGGGGGTCTGACCCAGTGTGACGTAACGAATGGTGAACGAATCAAGAAAAGAAAAATATTGTAATTTTTTTTTTGAATTTCAGTAGCAGCATTGCGCCCATGAGGTGACAAATTTTTTTTTTGAATTTCCACTAGCACCCCCTCCCCCCCCCCCCCTATGAGGCGGTAAGGCGGTAAATTTTTTTTGGATTTTTACTATAGCACCCGCCCCCATGAGGCGAAAAATATCATGAATAATAAATAACGGTAATTTCAGAGTGACAAAACGTGACAATGGGGGGGAGGGGGTCTAAAATCTCAAAAATTGGCGTGACGTCATTTTTGCATGGCCCCTAGACGGAGTCTGGCTAGTTAAATATTAATAAACTTAAATATTTCTTTAAATTTATGTACAGTTGTAGTTTAAATCACTTTTCTTTCAGTAAACATGAGCGACATTTAGGTTAAGCATATTGCAATGTATGGAACATTTGGGAAGCATTAAAAATGTAAAAATTCTAAGTGTGTGCATGAAGGGGAATATGTTTTAAATGCAGGACATATTATTTTGTGTGGTACAACCCATTCAGCACAAAATAATAAATTAATAAATGTGTATGCTCTATGTTTACAAACAAGTGTCTCTGTGTCTCAGATTCAAATACCCATGAAATTAGTGGTACATTGAATATAACTGAAAAGATATTTATTAATTCTTTAAGTAAAATAAATGAAACAGTATTTTTTAAAATATAAAATAGAAATATATTCAGGGGTAAAACATAATGGTGCATGGTGCAATAGTATATATTACTTTTAAATATACTGGAATTATATATATTTTACTTATTTCAAAAATTTCACTTACAATGTGTGATTGTCCAGGCCACTGTTATTGCTACTCGGGCCACGGTTATTTGCACCAGCTTTTTCCCTCTCAACGCCTAGTTAAAGGTGTCTAAACCAAAGAGGCTTTGAACATTGCCGTGCCAACTCAACTTTCACGAATTGTCCCTGCAATCTACAAAGGATACCCACTAGGTCGGCTCCAGCAAATTGTAACTCGTGTAGCCCCCTTAAACGCTATCATATATTTTTTTAATAACTTAGCATCTCAGTTTATCATTTAGGTACTTATTGTTGATATCATCGTACACTAAAGAGACAATGACCGAAAGGCCTATAATTAGTTTGACTATAGACCACCAGGTGGCGTACTCCTTATTTTCAGACGCCTATCGAATAAAATAAAGCTTTTTTCTCTTTCTGATTACACATTTTAAACATTTTTCTCAGTGAATAGGAGGATATAGATAGTGAGTATGGAGGGAAAATATATAATTACCAATGCATACACAGACACCACACATAGCCGCTGAATCGCTCGCATGAATTTTTACGTGAATTTACTGTACTCTATTTATTACGGGTCCACCTATCCACATTTCAGCTATATCCAATGGATTCCTTATACATTTGTTAATGTGTTGGAAAAGTTCCAGAATTTATATTCAAAACAATCAAAGATATTTTCATAGTTATAAGGATGAGATCGTGAAAATCGCAATTTCTTATCATGATCTGATTGATCATATTTTCGAAAAAATGCATACAAGTAAACGATTTTGTGTTTGAACGTTCGAAAAATATACATTGTTCTCGAAATAGTGATATTTTACTTTTTCCAATGGGTCAATTTTTCGACAAGTTACAGCCTCCAATATATATATTTATCAAAAAATATCATCAAGCAAGGAAATTAAAATGATTTGAGATGTACTTTTTTTTAATCTTCGTTACTACAACTTAATAAACCATAATAATCATGAAGTGTACATACATACTTTTCAACAGTTCTCAACGAAGAAAGAATTTTTTTTTTCTATATTGTTTATTGCAACGATTGAGGTCGGACGTGATAATATATATGAGTATATATTTTTTCAATCCTTTGCTTACATTGTTTAAAACAAAAAAGCATCAGAAAGCTACAATTTCCATCTTTTAAATGAACCAACACTCATATGGATCGAACAAATTTTGATTTAGTGACATGTAATTCAGTGCGTCGGTGTCACAGTCATGCGTATTCAACCGCGTGCACGCATGGATCTCGCTCCGAGTTATAACGTTACACTTGATTTTTTTTCTTTTCGGGAAAACTATTGCTTTAACGATAAATTTTGTTAGGACTTTTTTGTTCATAAATACGTGATTTATCCATCTGCATTTTTTATTTTTTTCTAGTTTGATTTAATTTCAAAATTTTGAAAAAATGAATGAAAAAAATTTTTTTTCAGTTTTTTTTCACGTTTTTTTATGTTCTGCATCTGAGCGAAATGTAAACTTTTCAGGATATTGTTCTATACACTTTCACGAACTCATTAAAAAAAGTTTACTTAGTTTGCAAAATTTTTAGGGTAAATACCTTCATCGACTGGGCTATTGAAAAAAACATTTTATTATTATATATTAAAGTCAGAAAAACTTTGAAGTTTTAAACTTGTAGGCTGTACTTATAGCGACATTGGACCTGCGTTGCTAAGAAAACTTTTAAAGTAATCAAATATCTGTCAATTTAATTCTGTGATTGGGTTTAAAAATTTGCGAACTTAGCGAAGTTATTTATTAGATATTTTGAATATTCAAAGTTCAAAACTATTGTCCATGTACTGTAGAAAGGAACTAAAACGTTAAAGGGTTTTTATTGTTTCTTATGTTCAATTGACCCCAAGATATAAAAAAACCGCGGAGTGCTACCATTTAAAGTGGTGCGTTTTTGAGATCGAAGTAAAAAAGGTCTACTTTTCATATTTTTTTTGTTCGAAAACTATGAATTTTTTCTATAAACACGTCAATAGAAAAGTGTGTAGAGATTTAAATTTCCAATCGAAATGGCACCTTCAGAAGTCAAAAAATTTTTTTTTACAAAAATACGTCCAAAAAACAAAACAAAAAAAACGAAAAAATGCAATTTTTTATTTTTTTTTATTTTAGCCTGTAACTATTTTTCGGGTACATTTAGGCATAGACATTGCTGCATAACAAAAAAGCTGGCATTTTATCCGTTAAAATGAGATTTTGTAAACAGTTTTACGATTAATAGTGACCGAGATATAGCGTTTCAAAGTTTGCAACTTTTAACTTTTTTTGCTAATTTTTATTATTTTTTTTCAAATTTCGTCCTGTAACTTCTTTCTGAGTGAATTTAGGTGTAGACATTATTATATTAAAGTGAAAGCTGACTTTACGCCCGTTGAAATGGTGTCTGGTAAAAGTCTCTACGACAAATAGAAACCTAGATACAGCGTTTCGAAGAGTGTTACTTTTATTAACTTTCTTCCAATTTTTAAGTTCTTTTTTAAATTTCGGCCTATAACTTATTTGTCCAATACAGATATTGCTACATGGAATGTACTCGCAGCATTCTTGTTTAAATGGTCTGCAATAGAAGTTTATGTGATCAATAGTAACCAAGATACAGTCTAGATATAGTAGATTATTGTACTTAAAAAATAACTTTTTACATTTTTCCACTTCTGAACTTTATTATATCACGTGTTTTTTTGTTCAAATAACTTAGATTAATAATATACATTATGAAATTATTCAAATGCTGGATATAACATATTTTCAAAATCAAAGTCGATTTCTTCATCGGCATCTATGTAAACATCGTCTTCCGTTATTTGAGGTACATCAGCACGTTCACAGTTCATTCCCATACATTCTTTGCAAAAAATGGAGCAATTCATTCCCAATTTCCTGCAACCACAGTTTCCTCTGCATCCTTTGGTGCATTTACAGGCTATTTTTTCCAGCAAAACTTGTGGTGCGGGAGGTTTATTTGTCAAAATTGGTACTAGTCCATTTTCTGAACTTTTCCAACCCCAAATGAGAGGATTTACAACATTTCCTTTCCAATGTTGCATTTGCAAGTAAGTTCTTAAACCATGATGTTTAGCAGCATCAGTTGTTGGAGGCAATCAGGACAATGAGAATTTCGCACCTGTTGAGTATTCTGAAATAACTTATAGCGACAGGTGCTTTGGCCATCAATTTTCATACCGTATAGTAATGTTACAATACATTCAGAAGCAGAACCGATGGCTGCTGGACTTGCATTTTCACACAAAAATTCATTTAAATACTTTTCCAAAAGCAAAATATTCTTATTAATGAAAATCAAGAATTTCTTTTTACCAATACCAAAAAAGGACAGCATGCATGTCTTATAGGTATCTTGATTCCGTCTGCAGGATATCATCACAAAATGTGCCAGTAAGCTGATTTTCTGAGGCCGGAAATACGAAAAATGGATAAGGATAATAAGGAGAAAAAACAATACTTTAAGATGGGTTAAACTACTATTGCAGACCATTTAAACAAGAATGCTGCGAGGTCATTCAGTGTAGCAATATCTGTACTTAAAGCATTTGACAAATAAGTTATACGCCCAAATTTAAAAAAGAACGTAAAAATTAGAAGAAAGTTAGTAAAAGTAACACTCTTCGAAACGGTGTATCTAGGTTTCTATTTGTCATAGAGACTTTTACCAGCCACCATTTCAACGGGCGTAAAGTCAGCTTTCACTTTAATATAATAATGTCTACACCTAAATTCACTCAGAAAAAAGTTACAGGACGAAATTTGAAAAAAAATTGTAAAAATTAGCAAAAAAAGTTAAAAGTTGCAAACTTTAAAACGCTATATCTCGGTCACTATTAATCGTAAAACTGTTTACAAAACCTCATTTTAACCGGTAAAACGCCAGCTTTTTTTGTTATGCAGCAATGTCTATGCCTAAATGTACCCGAAAAATAGTTACAGGCTAAAATAAAAAAAAATAAAAAAAATTGCATTTTTTCGTTTTTTTGTTTTGTTTTGTTTTTTGGGCGTATTTTTGTAAAAAAAAAAAAATTTTGACTTCTGAAGGTGCCATTTCGATTGGAAATTTAAATCTCTACACACTTTTCTATTGACGTGTTTATAGAAAAAATTCATAGTTTTCGAGCAAAAAAAAATATGAAAAGTGGACCTTTTTACTTTGATCTCAAAAACGCACCACTTTAAATGGTAGCACTCCGCGGTTTTTTCATATCTTGGGGTCAATTGAACATAAGAAACAATAAAAACCCTTTAACGTTTTAGTTCCTTTCAACCCTCTTTTTTTGTACATAGACAATAGCCTAATTTCTGATTCAGAGTTTTCTCTTACACCACCGGAATTAGTAGAAGCAGCGAAAGTAGCATCACTAAAATTATTGCCAGCGAAATTGCGGAAAATTTACGAAACCGCGTATTCAAGATTTATGGAACGGAAGGTGAAAAGGACATGCAGTTCTTTCTCGGAGATGGCTTGGCTTATTTTTCGGAATTGACGCAGCAACAAAAGCCATCAACAGTTTGCTCGAATTATTCAGTGATTAAAAGTACGTTACAATCTAATAACAATGTAGACAATTCAAAATATTGCAAACTAATTACATTTTTGAAGCAAAATGGGAAAGGTTACACGCCCAAGAAATCTTCGATTTTTTTGAGTACACATATTAGTGATTTTTTAAATAATGCTCCTGATGAAGTTTATTTAATGGCCAAGGTTGTTGTTGTATTTGGGATTGCAGGAGCTTGTCGAATTTGTGAAATCAGTCAGGTAACATTAGATGATGTTGATAATTCTGGAACGTTATTAATTATGAAACTTAAGCAAACAAAGAATGATGTAAACAGGAGATTTGTAATTAATGATAAATATATTAAATTTTACAGAATGTATATAGCCCTTCGTCCAGCAGCAGCAGCAAAACATCGCCGCCTATTTTATGCATATGCAATGGAAATTGTATCAATCAGTTGCTGGTAAAAATTTTATAGGATACCTGAAACAGTAGATAATTATCTTCTATTTGAAAATGCTAAGTCATACCCAGATAGCATTTTTATATTCAGAGCATGTGCTCGGAACGTACTTTATGTACCCATGGAACTAAGAATGAATATTCATTTTGTATTCCATGTAGAAAATCTGAATGTCAGAGAGACGTACAGATGACCGCCTCTCGATATACGAGTAAGATTCCTACAACGTACCCATAGACCAAAATGGAACTTGATATGAACCAGAAACGTATATTGATATACTGATAGATACATGAGGTATAAAGGAGGAAGGTCCATCCTACATTCACAATGTACACTGCATGTTCACGGTATATGAGTACTACCTTCGTAGGAATTAAACCGTAGGTGCCTGGTATGTTACACATGGATCATAAATCTATGATGCATGTATATTGTAGGAATGAACATTATGTATCAGTGGCAGCTATAAGTACTTCACTCATGCCAAGTATTTTCTTCAGAGTTTAATTATTATAATAATTTATTACTTATTGTAATCATTGATGAGTCGCTGCTTCATTCTGAATATGTTCAGTATGACGCAGCGACTCATCTATGATTACAGCAAATAATAAATTATTATAATAATTAAACTCAAGAGAATACACGATATGAGTGAAGTACTTGCATATAATAAATGCAATATCTAATTTTAAAGTTTAATTCTTACAGTCAATTATTAGGTACTTATTCTAATTTTCCACATTTCACATTCCTTGTGAAGAATATTATGTAAGTAAATGTGGAATATATGCACAGAAAATTTGTTTTTACCATTAGTTTTCAACTAAAGTCAAATGTTTTATTCATCAAATTTTATTGAATGGAGCATACAAATGCTAAACTTAAATAAAACTGTATTTGCTATAACAATACTTTACAAAGGTCCAAGAATATATGGAAAAAAAAAATAGTTTTACGTTAATAAGATCTGTTAAAAACCATTTTAAAATGTATCAAACATTTATCACTCTAAAACTTCAGCTTAAAAATCATATTTAACGTGTTATTTATGAAAAAATCTAATGATCATATTACATTACCTTAAAGTTTTATCTATTTCAAATCGTGTTTTAAATTGCCAAGAACAAAACATGATTTTATTTAGGAAGAGGTATAAATAAAACAGTTGTTCCTTTAAATATATTTTTATTTTTTGTTACAAAAATGAATTGCAATAATAAAAAACAATTGTGACAAAAATTTCAATTGAGATTTTTTTTTAACAAAAAAATTTTCTTTGCAACTTATGAACTGTCATATTTTACTATAACGAATTTTTTTGTCAATAAATAAAAAATAGTAAAAATTAATAATTACTTACATTTTCAAAACCAGTGTCCAGGTGTTGCCGATGGTGATACTTGTAATTGCGAAAGTCCACTTTTCATTCTCAACACATCATCTGTGACTGATCCTACTGGCTGAATACTTTCTTTTGGCTTTTCCAATTTTTAGGAGAAGGTATTTCCTTCCTGTCCAGCAGAGGAGATACACATGCTAGTCCAACTACAAAAGAAAATACATTGTATTATATTTGAATAGGTACTTATTTCTCTTTAAAAACTGGCCATGATAAAGTTGAAAAATATAAAAACATCTTACAAAGATCTTACAGAAAAAATAAAACTGATCAAACACAAATTAAACAAATTGATATTATCATAAAGGACACGGCAGGCACAAAATAAATGGAAAAGAAGGTAAAGTCAAATGGGCTGAAAATGTAGTATGTTGTACTTCATAATATCCTGATCAAAAGTTTTCATTGGCACAATATCTGAAAATCGCCAGTCTTTGAGATATGAAAGGTCAAAGATCAGGAATATCGGTACCCGCTGTCATAGTTGAGAGTATCATATTATGATGAGGATTTGTTTAATGTTGTTATTTTAATGTAGTTGCACATATGAACCAAAGAGTTCTGACTAGAGGAAATAAGCCGTTGATTTGCTGGACGGCGCGAGCATCCTTGTCCTTGTCGCACACCTCGTACTCTCTTCTTTGCTCTCCACTCTGTTTTATAAAGCAACACAGCCCCTCATGTACTGCGCGACAAAGAGAGAACGAACTGTGTGAGAAGGATGAGAATGCTCACACCGTTTGCGCGCTGTCCACTGCTCATACATTACAACTCTTTGATAGGAACACACTTTCACTCTCTCACGCACACTAACCAACCCCCCCCCACCACTACACACATACACACACATGCACACCCTCACTTTAAAGTAAGCATAGGAACTTAAAGAAAATCACCACCTCATTCATGAAACCTGCGGCATTTCCGGTCTTATGAATATGAATAACAACATTAAACAACTCGTCACATAATACTCTCAACTATGACATTAGTGGGTACCGATCTTCCTGATCTTTGACGTACGTTTCAATGTACCAAATTGAAAATAAATGTCAATAGCCATTTGTATATAATATTAAAATATATATATATATATATATATATATATATATATATATATATATATATATATATATATATATATATATATATATATATATATATATATATATATATATATATATATATTCCAACTTTAGAGGGCTGTATGATTTTGGATAGAGGTAAATTAGGTTGAATTAACTTTTTTTGACGCACTGATTCCGTGGGTAAGTGATTGACATACTTTTTAATAATACCCTGTATACGAAAGGCTCACTTATGATTGTAACACCCATGTAACTTTTTAGTTTTTATCCGAATTTATACCATATTGGTCGCAAGAGATGGTCACTATTAAGTTCTACTTATGACCAAAAATTGATTTATCCTCTTCAAATGCAAAGCCACCTGAGATTGAATCGAAAAAAATAGAAATATTATTATTATTAGATTAATCTACATATCTAGAATTCAAAGTTTGGTTTGATTTTAAAATGTTTGAAATATTTGTGAAATACGCAAAAAGCAAAGAAAATAAGAAGATATTCACTTGAAAATTCCTTGAAAATTACATTAACAATGCATAAATAGAATAGTAGAAATAAAAGAGTTACAACACTATTTTCGATATGAGAAATATACATTAAATGTTATTTTGGGAAATTATTTTCTTTTAAATAAAAATGTCAACATTTTTAAAATTGATCAAAACTTTGAATACAAGCTATTTTGATGTATGCTAACAACTTTTGCTAATAACAGTTCTTTCATGAAGAAATGCCTAATATGATTTTATAATAAAAGAACAAATCCTTTCTTTGCCATATTTAATCTGTCAATTGTCAGATTTGAAAATATTAGTTAAAGTTTATTCAACTACGAATCTCGTTTTATCTCTTACCCGAGTACGCAACGCAAATCTGGGTAATGTGTTTAATAGTCTATATACAGGGTGTCTGCTGTATACGTACAAATATTTTGCAGGCTGACATGTTGGCCCAAAAGAAGTAAAAAATTCTTATAAATTTTTTTCTAACTCAAACCTACTTTTTTATTTAAAATTAATTAGAAATAGGCAATGATGTCAGTTTTGACAGAACTACTATAAATATAAAGCGGAAGAGACAAGGATATTTCGCTTCATCTCCGATCTACCACGGACCAAGCGGACCTCCATGGCGATCTACGCCGACGACACAGCTCTGACTGCTAGATCCTGGAATGCGAGGATCGCCACCAGAAACCTTCAAGAAGCAGCCTCCTTCCTAGAAGACTGGTGCAACAGATGGAACGTAGCCGTCAACGCCAAGAAAAACAAGGCGCCACTTTTCAGAAAGGTAAGAAAACAAACCCCCACAGGTCACGTCTCCACGTGTGGTGAGAACATCTAATAGCATAACTACCTTGGCGTGATCATGGACACAGGCCTAACATGAAGACAGAACACAGAAGCCATATTCAGGAAGGCCAGGAGGACGAGAACTCTAATCTACCCCATGGTAGGCAGACAGAGCAGACTCAACCTGAGGAATAAGCTCACGCTTATCAGGTCAGTCATCAGGCCCCAACTGACGTACGCGTCTGTAGCTTGGGGCTACCAAGCTGATACCTACCTCCAGCAGATCCAGAGAGTGGAGAACGTCGCCCTCCGGATAGCGGTGGTCGCACCATGGTTTTTACGCAACGCAGACATCTTCTCAGGGACTTGGAGTACACCTCAGTCAAGAGGCCGATGATGCAGATCATGGACAACGGGTGAGTATGAGAACCATACCACCGCCGATGAAGACAACCCACAGAAGAGACATGACTATCACCCAACCACCCATCCACTACCTTGCGGATACCGGTCAAGCATCGTCCAGTACTCGTGGTCACCTAGCTCCGTGCAGACAGAACGTGCTACCAAAGCACTTAGGTCTGTACTTCCTCGAGCTGCATAGCTCGTCCCTACCTAACCGATGATCCGGATGGCAGGATGTCAATTAACATTCTGTGTACTGGCAGCCAATCCCAGGCACAGTTTTCCAACAGACCGATGACAACCCCTGGGAGTGACAAGCTGGCGAAGAAAGAACACCAACAAGAAAAGCGCCAGAAGAAAAAGGCCTTAGCCAACAGTTAGGAGCAGGGTAGGTGGGTCGAAATCACCCACACCGCTTATATTTGTGGGTGAAGAGCAATAGTTCTGCCCGACTCTAGTCATCCGAGACCGTCATCTTTGCCAAAGGATATTGGCAATATTTCGCACACTTGTAGTGTCAATGATATGGGTTTTGCAACACTGTCATCTTAAAATAATAAAACAGTTTTTCTTTCACCTTGTTTAATCAGTTTTGAAATTGTAATTACTTTCTTTTCATCTAGGGAATTATTTAATAACTCTATAGTGGTTGAGTTCTGGATCCTGAGGTTTTACTATAATATTTAATTAGGATGAGCCCAAAATGACACCATCACTTAAAATTTAACTTGTGGTATTTATTAGGCCAGTTGACATTCCCTATATGACACAAACTAATTTGTTTGGGGACTTTATAAAAATACAGTACACAAGGATTATAACTCGTTACCAACACAAATTAGGCTCGGCTAGCCAGTTTTTTTAGGAGGCCAAGGGCCATGGGTAAGCGTAAGCAACGCTCCTAGTAAGGCCAAGAGTGATTTACGTGATAAAAATTTAAAAGATGGAATATTATTATTTTATTATTTTTTGTCAAAAAAATTAAAAAAAAAAAAAATTCCCTTTTTTTTGTTTAAATATTGAATTTAAGTAGGCTAAAATTCAAGAGTACCTTGGGGGCCAGATCCTATAGAAAGATCAGAAAGGAAGGGTACTATACAACACATACATCAGAGAAACACGAATTTAAAATGACAACAGTTTAATGCGAAATTTATTCGTCACTAGCAAAATTTTAACAAGGTTAGTCAATAACAACTACGTTAGTCTGGCCAATTTTATGGCTTGAAATGCTTAAAAATATCTAATCTGTGACGATAACTTGGGTTAGTATTCTATATTCCTAATTTAGTATTCTGGATGAAGTTAGCAATAAACAATTTCGTAAACTACAGAAAAGAAATAATGACCTAGCTTAATTGGTCAATAATCAAAACTCCAGTACAAGTTAGGCCAATTTAAAACGAGAATAATTAAAGGTGTCCAGGTTAAGTTACAAATTTGAAGTTGAAAGTTACAATTTTCAATGATTTGATTCCCGAAAGATGGACGAAATTTGATTTTTGGCTATAAGCCCATGATATAGTTCTCCAAGGAAAACTAGTAATAAAAATTTTTTTATTTATTTATTTATGGGCATAAGGCCAACCCTAACAATTAAATTTCTGAAGGAAGTTTATGCAAAACAAGGTCAAACATTTACAGTGAGCTATTCACGACGGTGGAGGAAATATGTAGGCAAATTCCCAACCAAATACACAAACGGAAGCAAACTTCCTACCACTATTTCACTATAAATATTGAAATTATTTCATAAAATTTGACTATTAAATACCTTGAGGCACTGACAAACAAAATTGCAATAAAAGGTTCTAACCTCACCTTGTGGTAAAACTCTTACTGGAGTAACAGGAATTACGTTATGAAATCTACCGTACTTGAGTAAAAACTCTACAAAAAAATCACAACCTTGTAGATTGTTAATAAAACTTGTTTATCACTAAAACACCATAAATTCGCACACAATCCCACGATCCCAGAAAAATTTTATCACTAAATATAACGTAGAAACTAACCTAAGTAAGCCAATGATAATTATAGTGTTACTATAACGGGTAATTTAAATAATTTAAAACTATAAAATTGGTATGACTATATACAACAAGACATAACCCACAAGGGATAAAACAAAGCTTAAAGCACAGCTGTACCTTAATATACGACCACACGGTCAAATATTATAGCTATTAAAATTTCCACGAACCAAAGGTTACACTGATATCAGGGCTAGTGGCTGAAGGTACACTCCAACCCCGTGGTTTTATGGCAGTACCAAACATAAACCTTTAAACACAATAAATTAGTGGAACTCACTAACGGTACTGTTATCACAGGCCTGTAGCCCCCCTGAGTTGAGGACTATACCGACCAAAACATTTGAAATATACGACTAAATCGTAAAGTGGCTCTCTCTTTCAATAGCAATCAATAGTACGTTTCAAATTTATATTCTGCTTATAGCAGCTGTTACTATGAACCACGGTAAAATTTTGTTAGAAGGGTATTATAAATGGTTAATAAAATGATAGACTTATCTTAGCTTTAAGGCGCTATTGTTGTCTTAGTTCGAGGGATCTTCAAATGAAAAAACGTGATGTTCACTGGATGTCGATACGAAGTTGACACTTTTCTACAGGTTAGAAAGACAGCTCCTCACATGAGTTGCCTACTTTTGGCACGAAACAAAATTCCCCCAGCTAAATGTCACTCGAATCTACCATCCTGTCGTTTACGTCACTGCTCTACCAGATAATGGCTTCCAGACAAAAAAATTCTAAAATTTATTTCTTCAACGAGATTCCGATACGTCCCTGCTGTGACATAAGAAACGTCCAGTTCGATTTAATAATAAGGTAAACCTTCCATAAGTGTCTACCAAGGAATTACACTGTACATCAAGATTTACTTATCAAGGACGAGGTTTTAAAAATGGCGATATCCAGTCGCGTCCACGTTTGAAAATTACATGTGAAATTGCATTTGAGATTTAACTCTGAAATTTCAGATCAATCTACATTTAGTTAATCCATTTAAGAGATTGAAAATTTAATTGGCGGAATATGGCCAAAAACGCCAATCACTTGTGGCTGTTGAAATAGAGAGAGCGAGCTCAGCTAATTTCTAGCCCATGCTACCCGAATTGCCGATCGTACCGCCCTCACGAGACTGGATGTACTTTATTCACGCACGCTTAAATGAACGCTTTACCATTTCAGATCCCTGTAACTTTATTCGTACTAATTTAATTTATTAATTCAATTCGATGTAATGGCCAGTAGAGGCCGTTACAAAATGAATACACTAATTGGCACTTAATATTAATTTATTCATTGCCATCTTAGCAATTTTTCACAAAACACAATTATTCCATATGATTTATTAGAAAAAATAGGACGATCGGGTCGGTTATTTGAAACTCCTTGTGTCTTTATTGAAAAAATGTCACTGATCTCAGTATTTGCTGTTTGCAAAAAATGTATTTTTTTTAATGCCTTATTTATATTAACGATGAGATTAAAAAATTACCATTTTTTCGATTTATTATAGAAAATTTCTTTAACCACTGCTCTGTAGTAATCAACTTAACAGGGCTTAATTTAAGTTCAATAAGCACTTAATTCATCACCTTGTTCATTACACCGTTTGATTATTTTTTCTATAAATTTAAATTTAAAGCAACAAGCATGACCTTAGTCCAACCCAGCGTGGACGTAGCAGGCCCAGGTGTATAACTCTGGGAGTGGCAGCAATGCCTACCGCACGCTGGTAAATCAATCAATCAAAACTAGATAAATCGAACACATTGACAACAGTGAATGATTGTAGTTGCGGTCTACTTACGGCTAAACAACGAAGTATGAAAAATACATCAACATTTTCTTTGAACCACAGATGCCGTCAGCGGAAAATTCCTTTTATGAAAGAGACACCGTTTTTTTTTAGTTTTTATGTTTCGTTATCAATTCATTGAACATAATAAAAATGGAGATGTAGGTCACAAGAAGACACTGAACTTGATTTTAGTTTGTACTGACCTACGCAATATTATATATATATATATATATATATATATATATATACTTTTTGGTCTGAAAATATTGTATTTTTAGAAAATAATTAATTTATGCAAAACTGTTGAAGTAAAACAAAATTTTTATACTACTTTTTTTGCTTCTTTTGGGTCACTGTATTATGCAAAATATTTGAACGTATACAGCAGACACCCTGTATGTTTTTTCTTTTTTTAACTATTTAACGTCGGCTTATTTCCGCTACCAGGGCCTATCACCGACGCCAGGAGACGAGCTACCCCCAACCTGGAAATTTTGCCGAACCTCTTCCCTTAAGAAGAGTAGGGATCTTTTACTTGCCTAACATTTAATAGACAAGGGACCGCCTGTTTTACATCCCCTCCGAAGGATTACGTAACTTCCGCGTATACACTGATAAACAAGCCGCTAGAAGGTGGGACGAGAACGCTGTATTTCCCAAGATGGGACCCCATCCAAGTACTAACCGCGCTCGACGTTGCTGCAACGGAATATCGACTGTAGTATAGGAAATAGCGTGCAAATTCGACGACGAGTGGTTACCGTCTACCAGCCGGTAATCGAAGAGTCCATATAAATACAAAATTTTTTTCTCTTTGCAACTTTTTGGTATGGTGGGGGGTAGGGAGGGGGGGGCATTTATTTTTAAATCGAATGATTATCGATATCTGACCGCGTAGGTAGTTAGTATATGTACTTCACATACCCCAATTACGCTGGCAGACGAAACTTCCGAACGGCGCGCGCGCTAACCGGAAAAAGAAACTAAAAATTTTTTTTTCTTTTTCCGGTTAGCGCGCGCGCCATTCGGAAGTTTCGTCTGCCAGCGTGATTGGGGTATGTGAAGTACATATACTAACTACCTATGGGGTCAGATATCGATAATCATTCGATTTAAAAATAAATGCCCCCCTCCCTATCCCCCACCATACCAAAAAGTTGCAGAGAGAAAAAAAAAATTGTATTTATATGATCTCTTCGATTACCGACTGGCAGCGTCACAGTTCACACCGAAGCGAGCAGACCACCTAGTGTTGTGCAGTAGTTTCAGTAGTGAGTGAGCAGTGAAGTGGCAGCCCCACAGCAAGTGAGAAGTGTAGCGTTCACGAGCGCTACAGTAGAAGAGGAGAAATTATTAGATGTCTTTCTCAAGACACTAATAATAAAAAAGATAAATAAAGTCTCCCGCATTGGAGACACCAATTATTTTACCCTTCCCCATTTACTAATCAAACATTTCTTTTCAGGTTAATAATTCTTTTTTCCCGATTAACAAACAGGTTTCTTTTACAGGTGTGAGACGAACGGCAAATACCGTGGAGGGCCAACACGAGAACTCCAGAGGGCCAACCCCTACGAACATGGAGTTCGAAGAGAGGGACGACCAAGTAGCCCGCCTCATGGCTGAAAACGCAGCACTGAGGGCGCAGCTTGCTGAAGTAAACAGCAAGATGTCCCAGATGAGGGCCGACATGGCCAAACAACTAGAAGCTCAACGTGCCCAGTACTTGGAGCAAAAAGCCAGAAACGAGGTGCAAGGGGCCCAGCTAACAGAGCTGGTGGCAGCCATGAGAACCCTCCAGGCCGTCCAAGCGCAGCCCCAGGCCCAAGCGCAGCCCCAGGCCCTGGCCCAACCCCAGGCCCAGCCCCAGGCGACCCCAGTGGTGCAACCAGCACCTAAAGAGGCCCCCAAACGGAAAGCCGACGCCGACACGGACAGTGAAGGCGAATTCACCCTTGTCACCAAGACAAGGGCGAAGAAGGCAAACCAGGAGTCCCAGGTGCAACACAGCACCCAAGAGGCCCCAAGCACCAGCCAGGCCAACCAAAGGGCCCCCAGGCCAGAAATTACCGGGGCAGACAAGACGCTCAAGATCCCACCAGTGATCCTCCGCAAGGCGGAGACATGGTCGGCTGTCCGGCAGAGGCTGGACGAGACAGGCGTCAAATTTACCAAGGCCAGGACCGTGCGAGAGGGGATCGCCATCGAGCCCCAAACGCCCGAAGATTACCGCAGGATGACGAGGATGTTCGCGCAGGAAAAGCGCGAATATCACACCTACGCCCTGCCTGAGGACAGATTACTCAGGGTGGTAATCAGAGGAATCCCCAGTGGAGTGACCGCAGACGAAGTCAAAGAGGACCTCCAGTCCCAAGGCTTCAACCCCGTGGCAGTCCACAGGATGACGTCAAGGAGGACCAAAAAAGAAATCCCCCTGATGCTCGTCCAGATCCCCCTCAACGAGGAGAAAATACTAACGGTGAACCGCTGCTGTTCACTGGTAGTTAGGACCGAGAGGCAGAAAGCCGCCCTGGCAATTGCGCAGTGTCACCGCTGCCAAAGGTTCGGCCATGCCCAAGGACACTGCACCGCACAGGCCAAGTGCGTGAAGTGCGCAGAGCCACACCACTCCGGGGACTGCGAGAAGCCCCGAAATGTACCGGCGAAGTGTGCCAACTGCCAGGGGGCACACCCAGCCAGTTACAGAGGGTGCCCCAAGTACCCCAAGAAGACGGCGGCGGCGAAACCAGCCCCCGCAGCCAAGCCAACCCAGACCGGTGCTGCCCCTAAAAAGGCAACACCCACAACTGGAGGCCTGAGCTACGCCAGGGTAGCCCAGGGCAAGGCAGGGAAGGGACAGAACCCAGGCCCAGCCCCCAGGCAGCAGGCACCCGCTGAGGCCCAAAACCTCACCGCGGTGCTTGCACAGATGCAACAAATGTGCTCAGCAATGAGCGCATTTTTTGCACAAATGCCAGCATTTACTAATGTATAATGTTGTTTCAGGTCAAACCAGGGTTCCTGCAGGTCGCATCGTGGAATGTCAACGGACTGCGAGAGAGAAAACTCGAGGTAGAGGAACTCCTCGCCAGGGGTGACATAGACATCATGGCACTGCAGGAAACGAAGCTGCGACCAGACCAGGCTATCAACTTCCCAGGCTACCACGTATACAGGAAGGACTGGACCGGGCCATACAGACGAGTAATGAGAGGAGTAGCCCTGCTAGTGAAGACGAGCATCGCACACCACCCGATCCTACTCCCAGAGACGGAGAACCTGCAGGCCACAGCCATAGTAGTGTCCACGGCACGAAATGGCGCCATCAGAGTGGTCTCCTGCTACCAGCCACCCAACAACATGCTGCTAGACGCAGACCTGGACTTGGTTCTTCCCCCAGGGACCCAGACGGTTGCCATCGGCGACTTCAACGCCAAGTCCCCGGAATGGCACAGTAGGATTACAAACACTCGAGGACGAGAGCTACTGCGATTCCTGGGACGACACGATGGCAACCTGTTGGTCCTTGGCCCGGAGGGACCGACCCATGACAATGGTGTTGGGAGGCCGGACGTCCTGGACATTGCGATGCTGAAGGAGATCCCCCTCGAAGCCGAAATCACCGCCATGATGGATGGTTCCACCGATCACAGCCCCATTCTCCTAGAACTAGGAGAAAAGGATGGTGAGAACACGACAACATTCATCAAAAGGAGGACGGACTGGGAAGTGTTCCGTGCAGAACTGCAGAGGAACATCGCACACATTCCCAGACTCGAAACCGAGGCAGACGTGGAGAGGGCCATCACCTCCCTGGAGGACCAGATCCAGGCGGCACTAAGGGTAAGTACCACCGAGACGGAAACAAGGCGAGCACCAGCTCCCCTGGCAAACCTCCCAGAGGAAACCAGGCAGCTGATACGGGACAGACGAAGTGCCAAGAGACGGGCCCAGAGAACCCGACTCCCGGAGGACAGGAGACACTACAACACCCTGAGCCGGAGAGTCAAGGCCGCCCTTCAGGAACACAGACAAGAAGGGTGGCAACGCCACCTGGAATCCCTGGACACACAGGACAGGAGCATCTGGACCACCCAACGGGCCCTGCGAAACCGGCGGACTCCCATGCCCCCGATCCACGGAGAGAATGGTGTTGTCTACACTCGCCGAGGCTTTTGCCGACAGCTTGGAACTGCAGTGTAGGGAAAACCAACTCGATGATGAGGACGAGGACTGGGAGGACGACGTGAGGCGCAGGGTACGTAGGATGAACCGCCTGCCAGATGAAGACCACATCCCCCCGACCACCCCCGAGGAGGTCAAGGAGATCCTAAGGAGCCTAAAACCCAGGAAAGCTCCAGGATGTGATGGCATTGGGAACATCGCCCTCAAGAAGCTGCCCCGGAAAGGAGTAGCGGCGATGGTCAACATCATCAACGCAATGTTGAGGTTGAGACACTTCCCTTCCAGGTGGAAAAAGGCCGACGTCATAGTCATCCCAAAGCCAGGTAAGAACCTAATGTGTCCTTCCTCTTACAGGCCAATCAGTCTACTCCCAGCGATGAGTAAGGTAGCCGAACGAGTCATACTCAAGAGGATAGCCGAGAAGACAGAAGAGCTGGAAGTCCTCCCAGACGAGCAGTTCGCCTTCAGGACAGGGCACTCCACCGAACTCCAAGTGCTCCGCCTCACCGAGGAGGTCACGAAGGGGTTCAACCAACGACAGGTCACGGCAGCGCTGTTCCTGGACGTTGCCAAAGCCTTCGACAGGGTCTGGCACGACGGTCTCCTAGCCAAAATGATGAGTATGGGTTACCCCATTGCACTCGTCAAGCTAGTGAGATCGTACCTCCACAGGAGACAGATGAGGGTGAAGATCGTGGACAAGGTGTCCACGTACAGAACAATGGAGGCAGGAGTCCCCCAAGGCTCAGTGCTGTCCCCCCACTTGTTCTCCATCTTCACATCCGATCTACCCCGGACGGAGAGGACCTCCATGGCCCTCTACGCCGATGACACAGCCCTGACTGCCAGATCCTGGAGTGCCAGGCTAGCCAGCAGAAACCTCCAGGAGGCGGCCACCCTCCTAGAGGACTGGTGCAACAGATGGAAGGTAGCCGTCAACGCCGAGAAGAGCAAGGCGGTACTCTTCAAGAAGGTAAGAAAACAAAACCCCACAGGTCACGTTTCCATGTTTGGTGAGGACATCCAATGGCACGACTCCGCCAACTACCTTGGCGTGGTCATGGACAAAGGCCTAACATGGAGACTGAACACGGAGGCCATCGTCAAGAAGGCCAGGAGGACGAGAGCCCTAATCTACCCGATGACGGGTAGACAGAGCAGACTCAACCTGAGGAACAAGCTCACGCTTATCAGGTCCCTCATCCGGCCTCAGCTGACGTACGCTTCGGTAGCTTGGGGCTACCAAGCAAAGAGCTACCTCCATCAGATCCAGAGAGTGGAGAACGTCGCCCTCAGAACGGCAGTCGATGCACCCTGGTTCATCCGCAACGAGGACATCTACAGGGACCTGGAATACACCCCGGTCACTGAGATCATCAAGCAAAGAGCCAGAAAGATGTACGCCCTTGCCGAGGAGCATGGGAACCCACTAGTCAGGGAGGCAACTGACTATGACCCAGCAGATGCTCCGAGGCACAAGCGGCCGAAGGTGCAGCTCCTGGATAACGGGTGAGTATGAGAAGCATACCACCAACCGACGATCCACCCCCACGGAAGAGACATGACGATACCCAACCACCCACCCAAGACCCTGCGGGTACCGGACAAACAACCGTCCAGTACCTGTAGTCCCCCTAGCTCCGGGCAGACCAAAAATGCTACCAAAGCAGTTAGGTCTGCCCTTCCTCGAGCTACACAGCTCATCCTTACCCTACCGATGATCCGGATGACAGGATGCCTCTTGGCATCTTGTGTACCGGCAGTCACTCCCGCCACAAACCCAAAACACCCAACAGACCGATGACTACCCCCCGGGGGGCAAACAAGCTGGCGAAGAACAGAAGACGAAGAAAGAAGAACGCCAGAAGAGGCCTTAGCCAGCAAGGTCCAACGAGCCAGGACCCAGGGAGGTGGACCGAAATCGTCTGCACCGCTCACAATTGTGAGTGGGGCCGACGTAAAGTAAGTTCGCCCGCCCTGCACGAGGCTGGTCCCCGGTCTACAGCGATGTACTGGGGTAAAGGGCAATAGTCCTGCCCGGCCCCAGACATCCGAGACCGACATCTTTAGCCAAGAATATTGGCGCCGACTGGCAGACGGTAACCACTCGTCGTCGAATTTGCACGCTATTTCCTAGACTATTGATATTCACGTTGCCTCTACGCTCGCCCCTCCCTGTATGTTTGTGGGTATGTATGTTCATTCCCTGCTAGAGCAAACGTCAAAATAATCAATTAAAAACCTGTATTTATAATATACAACGGCAAAAAAAGGTAGCATAGTGATTTACGTGCAAAAAAATTATATAAAGTTTTTGCGAGCTAGTTCTGTTTGATTTAAAACTATTTAGCTTGTATTGGAAAAACCGACACACCTACAAGATTATTTGCAGTATATTTCTAGTCATTATGAAAAAAACAAAAATTAAACGAATTTATTTATTTATGTTCTTTATAGGTTGAATACAATAACGTAATATAACATATTTTACTAGCATTATGCTTTCGTCAAAATATTAGTTATTTAAAGGAGATATGTAATATGTGAATGGGATTATGAACACAGTAAATTTTACTTCCACATCCAGTGGAAGTATAGTAACGACAAAAAAAATTAAAAAAAATTTTATTGTTCAAATAGGCTTAGAATGTCACGAAACGTCGAGATTTTAAGTTTGAGCGAAAAGAAATTTCTGTCTGACGGTCTGTCGGTCTGTCTGTAACTTTTTTTGTGCGCACGATTACTCTGGAACCGTTTGAGATATTAACTTGAAATTTGGTACACATATGTACTTTAACGAGATCTAGAACTAGATTATGTTTTCATCTTGTTCCGTCGAAGGGTTGGGGGGGAAAATTGGGGTAAATTTGGGGAAAATAGGTAAATCAAGCAGGTAAGAGTCCATAAAATTGGTATTTAGTATATACAAGAGAAGCTGAGGTCTCAAAAAAAATTTTGGCATTAGCCACCCCCATTACCACCCCCACCCCATTATTAAAGGGGATGAAAAAAAATTGTGATTTAGGGTGTGTACAAGAACCAGAAACCTCGAAATGTTTTTTTACTTCATCCACCCCCACTACCACCCCCTATCACCACCCCCACCCCGCTACCGATGTGGGGTATCATTTTATGGGTTTTTGGGGTAGAGGATTTCAAATATTATATTATTAATGTTCCATAAACAATTATTTCCACATACAAAATTTTTTCGTTGTGAATGACTTAGATAAAAAATCCGGATGTGGAAGTAGTGATTCCTTGGGCAGCGGTTTTTGCTTATACTTATCAACTATTTAGTTCAACAATGAAGACATCATATGTACAACATACGTAGGTTTAAAAATATTACATATACAAGATTACTACAAAAGAATCATCGGGTTTTAAAAAGATACGCTCATAAACTATTACAGACGATATATTATTAAATGACTCGCAGACTCGTCACAAGAAATGAAAAATGTCCAAGTTTTATTCATACCATTAAAAATGTTCGATGTGAGCTCCTCGCATCACACGACACAAGTCTAAACGGTAGACCAGGGGATCTATTCTCGAATCTCTATTAGCGAAAGTCGTTTTTGACTTTGGAAAATGTCTACCGAAATTAGCAAGACAATTAAAAAAAAAAACTCCGACCTAAGCGTTTAGGACTAGCACACATTTGTGCAGCTCCCTTTTCGTTTGAGAACATGCACTAACTTTTATCAAAACTAAAATTTTTTGTAAACTTTATTTTTGAAAAAATGTATTTAAAGAAGTTGCTTATAATGCGTATAGTCCTGTCAATGTCCCGAACGTGGGGGGGGGGGGGCACGAGAAGGTCCCGGTTTTTGTTTTTTCGCTCATATCTCGAAAACGGTTAGCCCTAATCAAAAAGTGGCTATATGCAAATTTAAAGCTGACTAAATTTTCTACAACAATGTTTGTATTCATTTTTTTCGTATCATGGTTCAGTAATGAATCGTATATCTTTTGACTGTATTCTAACTTTATTATAAATTTATTATAAATTGAATACAATTTTAAGAATAATCGTAGAAAATAATTTCTTGTACAGATATCCGTTTCCAGGCAGACTGAACTCATATATCGGATACAAATGTCTTTGCGTCTCTAAGTATGTGTGTGCGCGTATGCCGTTTGTTGTAAACACGATAACTTCTGTTAGACCTAAAATATTTAATTATAGTTTGTGACATATGTAAAATAGTATGTTACAATAATCCATATTGAAATTGGGCCATATCTCTAATACATGGTGATAACCAGAAGCCTACAAACTCTCACTTCGTAATAATCTGATTAAAAATACCATGTTTCATATTTTAGGATAACATTGATATATCATTTAATTTAAACAAAGTTGGTTTGCCTAACATACAACCGGTATATTGCGGCTTATAAATCTTATACATCTTACAAAAACCTTAGTAATATTTTGCTCTGAAATTAAAATAAAACCTATTTTACGTATCAGAGTTTGTAGGCCTCTGGTTATCACTATGTATTACAGATATCGCCCAATTTCGATAGGGATTATTGTAATATGCTGTTTTACATGAGTTCCAAATTGTAATTAAATATTTTAAGTCTAACAAGTTATCGTGTTTACAAGAAACGGTATACACGCACACATACATATACACGCACACACACTTACAGACGGAAAGATATTTTTTATTCGATGTTTGAGTTCAGTCTGCTGTGAAACGGATATCTGTACAAGATATTTTTTTCTACGATGATTATTAAAATTTTTATTCAATTTATAATAAAGTTAGAATACAGTTAAAAGATATACAATTCATTACTGAACCATAACAGAGACGGGAAAAATGAATAGAAACATTATTGTATAAAATTTAGTCAGCTTTAATTTTGCATATAGCCACTTTTTCATTAGGGCTAACCGTATTCGAGATATGATCAGGATTTTCATCGTGCGCCCCCTGCATCCCCCCACCTCCTACGTTCGGGGACTTTTGGTATGTTTACCTCCTAAATATTCCAAACACAGTCCTCAAGTCAAAAATTGTTATCTCGGCATTTCCCTCTAGACCTCCTTATTGACATATTATATCCAGATTTAAAATTTGGCGGTTCTGTTTTAAAAACAAAAATTTTCCGCTTTTTAGGCATAATTTCTGAACTATTATAATTTTAAATATTTTTCTGCTATTAATAATTCGCTCTATTTAATATTTTCAGCCTAAGTAATCCCAAGTAGCACAATTAATTCCTCAAGATATCCCGAGGATAAAAATTTAGGAATTAGTAAATATCTTCTAGAGGTCTGTAAGAGTTCCCTAAGATGGGCAAATGTCAGCATATCAGTATTAAATAGTACTTCCCATGGTAATCGAAAAAAGCTATTAGTATAGAATCCTGTGAGCAGCCTTTTGCATACCCCATAGTAATCTTTAGGATATCTTATCGCTTGCCAATATAAATGGTCCCGAGGACATCTTTGTAGGATTTCTGTTAGATGTTCCGTATCGATCCTGCAAACAGATTTAATTCCTGTAGTAATCTTTCGGGTATTTTATCGCTTACCAATATAAACGGTACTGAAAACATCTTTATAGGATTTCTATTAGATGTACCAACTAGGGATGTTCGATACATATCGATACTTTAGAGTATCGATACTTTTGGTGTCGATATTCGATATTTTGTATCGATATTCGAGCCGGTATTGATACTGTGTATCGATACGACTAATGTAATATCGTATCGAAAATATTTAACTCAATAGTTATGCAACATTGTTAGTTTTGCTACAATTTGTAAATTAATTTCAAATGTTACGGTCCATGACGGTAACTAAAAGTACTAAAAGATAAGAGAAATGGGCCCAGTTAACGTATGAATTAAAATTATGTTTGCATGGACCATTACTGCAACTATCTGAGTACCTACCCTCTTCAATATTGGCTGACTTTTAATACCAATAGCAATATTGATAAATTAACTGTAAAATATTTATTAGTCGTCGATACATCTGTGCCTTTGTGAACAAATATTCTGCTAGGCTGGAAATATAACTGAAACTAGAACCCGACTAGACAGTAAGTGGTTATTAAAATTATTATTCCTTAATTCACTTGAAATGGCAGATTGGCACATGTAAAATACATAGTATATATCTATAGAATACATGTGTATTATTTATTTCTATTTGTTAATTATTATTATTATAATTATTACTAATAATTAATAAATGTTTTGATTTACACAAATTATTTCTACCCAGTGAACACGCTCCTCATTTTGTACTTTTGCAGTTTGCTTGGATTTTCAGATATTTTGTATCGATATATTGAGTATCGATACTTTTTGTATCGATACTTTTTGTATCGATAGTATCGATACGATATTTTGACGTATCGATACTAAACTTTTCGATCCGCATCGATACGTAGTATCGATACTTTACCAAGTATCGAACATCCCTAGTACCAACACACACTTCTTATAGAATTGCCAGCGGCAGCTGGTGAAATGTTGGTTAATCAAAATCTCAGTATGAGACATCAGGCCCAAACCAAACCAAAGATTAGAGATCGTTATAAGATTCATCCAAATAAATCGATGATCTCTGAGAGAATTTGAACGTTGCAGTAATGTTATTAATGTTCTATAAATTCATGAGTATAAGATAATGCGTGACTGATTATCGTCAGTGGTTTGTACGTAGCGTCATCTAGGAATAATTTCTGTAACAAACTACGTGGTAAGCAAACAAATTTTATGCATTAAAAGAATTTCTTCTTGCGATTTCTATAGGTGTTCTTTTAGCGATAATAACAATATTTCCATTTTAATACTTTATTTGATCTCTGTAATACATAGAAAATTGAGCTGTATGGTAATTCCCTTTTAGAACTTCTAGAAGATGTCTACAAGTATTCTGTTAAGGATAATAATACTATTTCCCTTTTAATACTTGATTTGATTTCAATAATACTTAGAAAATTGAGCTGTATGGTAATTCCCTTTTAGAACTTCTAGTAGATGTCTGTGGGTTAACAAAAGTTGAAATTCCTATATAATGCCCAGTTTACATTTCCCCAGTGCATAAAAGTTGAGCATATATAAAGATTTCTCATTTTGATTTCGGAAGGACTTCTAGAGTACATAAATACAAGATATCCTCGCGGACAGTAAATAGAACTTCTTAAAGATATCTTAAAGAATTCTGTGCTACTTGGGATAGATTGAAATCCACTTTGAAGAACTTTTAACTGTACTTTTTGACCAAATAAATATTTTGGGAAAAAATGCTGACTTTCTTGGTGCATAGTTGTTCTCTTTATTCCAATGTTAAATTTTTTCAAAAAATTTTAATACGAATCGTTTAAAAGGGGTTTCATTAGCGATTTGAATATTAAAATTTCGGAAAACTTAACATTGGAAAAGAAAGAGAACAACTATGCACCAAGAAATTCAGCATTTGTCTCAAAATATTTATTTGGTCAAAAAAGTACTTCCAAAAGTTCTTCAAAGTGGATTTTAATCTTTTATTTAGGCCGAAACTATTAAATAGAGAGAATTATTAATAACCAAAAATATTTAAAAATATAGTTCAGGAATTATGCGTAGAGAGATGGAAAATTTTTATTTTTAAAATAGAACCGCCAAATTTGATAACTTGATGTAACTTCGCATTATAAACAACTTTTTTAAATAACATTTTTCGATATCTTCAAAAATAAAGGCAGACAATTTAAAAAAAAATAACTTTCCGATCTAAGCGCCAGAACTAACACACATTTGTGCAGCCTCTTATTCGTTTGAGAATATGCACTAACTTTCATCAACAATAAAATTTTTCAGAAATTCAATAACAATAGAGTTTCCCATATGGTGCAAACATTTTGGCGGACGCACTATAATAAATCGCTATGGTAAGTAATACTTTTACCGTAAATAATTCGTATTTTTTTAATGCCTTATTTATACTAACGTCCTGGCGAAGTTTAGCTAATGCTACTCTACCGCTTAACCAGGACGGCGAAATGAGATACGGTCGCCCATTCAAGTGACGGACTCGCCCAGCGTGCTTAACATCGCTGATAAAGGTCCCATCACTGAAACCGGTACCGTACCTCACCGGCGAATTATAGTATTTAATTATTTTAGATGCGATTAGATTCGTCTATACCTCCCCAACCAATAATACTATAAGACAGTAGAGATTGAACCAATGCATAATAAGTGATTCTTAAATGGGCAACATCTAGATAAATTCTTAAGTATTTGAATGTAGATAATAAACTTCTTAATTTTTTAGTCAAATTATTTACATGCAAATCCCTTCTCAGTTGTCGATCTATTATAATTCCTAGATATTTAACAGAGGTAACTTCTGGTATTTCTGTGGTGACTTTAATTTTTAGTGGGCCTAAATTTGGTAAATGATTTGAATAACTTGTGAATGGTAAGTAATTTGTTTTACTATAATTTATTGTTAGTAAATTGTAATCCAACCATTTTTTTTTAATTTTAAAATCGTTTTCTGCTTTGTTTTTTAAATTTTCTTACGTGTCACATTTACTTAATATCGTACCTTGAACTTATAGTAATTATAAATTGTTTATATATAATGTGAACTATCCCTTGCGGAACACCATATCTGACAGAGTTAGCAGTTGTCCATCTGTCCAAGACCACACCTAGAGCCCACTGGATCGATTTTGTTCAAATTTTTTATGAGTAGTCAGAACGGTCACACCTCGAGGCAAAATCAGTCTTGTACTATATTTAGTAAAAACAAAGAGTAATAAATCACTCTAAAACAGACCGGCCATGAACTTACTACTTAACTACTTAGCATTCATACAAATTGTACCCAAAAATTTAAATAAATTAATTTTATATGAAATAAACAAATAAACGTCTATTATTTGAATTATCCAGTTATTTCCAGTTCTTAGTCTCGCCACCATTACACGGCGGTCATGGTGCTTCTGAATACTTTTTAGAGAGAAATCAAAGGTACAGTTCAGAGTAACACATACAAGGACAGCTCGCTTTGCATGGAGCACAAGCAGGTAATAATTTTCCAAAAGCTAGGTATCATTGCGTGGGTATTTCGAGTGAGTTTTTCCTAAAAATGCAGATAACGAATATAAAATAAAAAGGAATATTTATATTATTTCCTGTAGCACTCTGACTACGGTTTTAAAGAATTTGCATTTCTAATGAGCTTTTATTACTCTTTCTTCATTTTCAAAAACCGGGTAAAAAAATATTTTTTTCTCTAAAGCGGTTCCCTTATTATCAGTACTAGACGGACTGCTAGAAAATGCAAGAGAGATAGATTATTTAATATATTTAAACCCTATGGCTCACATCATTCCTCCCTGCACTAAATAATTTTATTAGAAGTTCAGACCTCGAAGAGTGTTGGTAAGTGAAGTGGGTGCTCAAGTTATAATTATATGTTGAACGAAGGACCATTAGTCATCACATTAAGACAAAAGACTTTACAGTGTTACAACTATTATTACTGTCACGTAGTCTGGAAGAGTTAAACGAAACTCGATGCATCATCCCGTTTTAATTTGTTCAAATGTTTTTTAACTTTAAATTAGTGCAGCCACCTAGATATCTGATAATTTCCACATAAAAGTTATAATATAGTGTAGTTAGTAACTGAAATAAGTAAAATTATATTACTTTCATCTTGAGATTTCTTTCTATTCATGTCCAGAGTAAATTGTTTCTCTGGTGAAAAGAATATCTTCAACAGTTTTATATTTTTACTTCAACGTCCAGTCAAAGTATGGTAAAGCAAAAAAAAAATTGAAAATTTGTCATGAAACGTCGAGATTTTAAGTTTGAGGAAAAAAAAATCTGACTGTAAGTTTTCTTGTGCGCACGATTGCTCTGGAACCGTTTAAGATATTGTCTTGAAATTTGGTATTTTAACGAGATATGGAACTAGATTATATTTTGATCTTATTCTGTTGAAGGGCTGGGGGTAAATGGGGTAAATAGGTGAATCGAGCAAGTAACAGTCCATATAATTGGTATTTAGTATATATAAGAGAAGCTAAGGTCTCAAAAAATTTTTTGGCATTAACACCCGCATTACCACCCCCACCCATTATTGAAGGGGGTGAAAAAAATAAAATTGTGATTTAGTGTGTGTACAAGAACCAAAGGCCTCAATTTTTTTTTTACTTCATCCACACCTACTACCACTACCATTAAGTTAGTAATTTCACTTCTCGAAAACTTACTTTGACCATAACAATTTGGCGTAAACTTAGATTCGACGATCTAGAATCATAGTTCTGTAGATTGACTTTTCAGTTCTACAAATTATTATATCAGCTTTTATTACAGGGACAATTAGAAAAGACAAAACACTAGCAACATATCAATTCCGCTTATTACGCGAAATAAATCATAAAAAAGTATCATAAAAAACTCCACCAATCAAAAAAAATGAACGCACGAAAACTTGACCCCCTCCCTATATATTTCTTTAGTACGGTCCTAGAGAGTGCACTAACTTTTTTGCTGGAGGCGCAAATTTATTCTTTATAATGTGGAACTTTTCTGTCAATGTCAATGTGACCAAAAAAGCGTTAACTTGCATAGTCAGTAATTCAAAAGAGTAATGCTACAGATATTTACTTTGGGGGGCAATGGTGGACTCAACGGACGCAATCTTTTTGAGAAGAAAAAAAAGAGAGACCAAGTGGGGAAGCTCAACTTAACGCATTCGTCGTCATCTTCATCGTAGTTACGTTCCCTTGCACATAGTCTACAAAGCATTACGCATACACTGTCTATTTTGAACAACATAGATCTGGCACAAATCTTAGTACATGCATTTTTCTTTAATTTTTTGATGTACATATGTTACATTACTACGAATGATTTTCAAGGGCAGAATATTTACTAGTGAAATATTTTTGTCGAACTCCTCTATACATTTCCTTAAATATATAAGGAATAAAACCAGACTGCAACCAACTCAGTCAGCACAAAATTACCCACTGGACATCCTGAGGATATGAAGTTAGGTTTAAACAGATATCCTCAGGATAATATCCCGATTTGCGCAGGACATCCCTAGGAAGTGCAAGCGAGACTGTTTCAGATCTCTCGAGAATAGCCTGCGGATGCACTTTCTTATATCCTTGGGAGGTATTTAGGCAATGTCTAGGCATTACCTAAAATCATCCTATGGAGAGGTCAATGGCAGATTTTCAGGATCTTACGATTTGCCTAGGGCATCCTTAGGAGGTACAAATTGAGCTTAGGGCAACCTGAGGAAAAACTTTCAGACATCCCCAGGATGTCCTTTGATTCCTCGTGGTGCATTTAGCAGAATTGAAATCGGTTCTGTTCCAGAATACACAAAACACAAATTGAGATTCCACACAGAAAATTTTTATTACAAATTTACATTGAAATTTACTCCATGCATGGACTACGAACTATTTTAAGCTAATGATTTGAACGGCAGTAGGTATAGTACAAGTTTTCAAAGAAACTGCCTAAGTACTGATTTTGCAAAAAAAAAGTAGGTAGTTAAAAATATTTTTAAAGCAAATAAACTCGTACTTGTAAAACATTTAATGTGCACATTAAAAAACAACAGTTTTTATACATTTTAATAATATAAATATTTATATATTTGGATAATTTTAGAACCATTCACATTAAACAAGAACAGGGACTAGATATCCTCGAAGGTCGTGATAAAATGGACAGCCTGTATATAAAAATGTTTCGGACTGTTTTTGGCTAAATAAGTATTTTTTTCTGTTACTTGGAGACCAGAACAACTTTTTGGTAGCTACAATCAATTCACGTTTGCTAAAGGGGTGAAGATCCGGTTATTTACTTCCACATCCAGTGGAAGTATAGTAACGACAAAAATTTTTTTTAAAATTTTTATTGTTCAAATAGGCTTAGAATGTCATGAAACGTCGAGATTTTAAATTTGAGCAAAAAAAAATTATGTCTGTCTGTCGGTCTGTCGGTCTATCTGTAACTTTTCTTGTGCGCACGTTTACTCTGAAACATAAGCAATTATTTCCACATACAAAATTTTTTCGTTGTGAGTGACTTGGATAGAAAATCTGAATGTGGAAGTAGTGATTCCTTGGGCAGCGGTTTTTTAATATTGTTCTTTCACCGGTCGCCACTGTTTACAATTGTATTATAGAGACCCCGATCCTTTCATTAGGCTCTTCATTCTTGTAACACATACTATTTATATTTTCTACTGATCTAGAAAAAATGTAAAAAACATATGAAGTGTCCAAATATATTACAAAATCATGAGCTAAATGAACAGTCAAATAAAAAAAAACTTACAGAAACACATATTTCATAAAACTGAAAAAAACTACTTTTAATAAATCACTGCTAGTGTCGTCATTGAAATATCTATTATCTTCTTTATAATCCACGATATCTAACACTTTACTACAATTTATGAGACTACAAACGATTTCCCTATTTATTAGCCTATTAATAATATTATCGGTGTAGGTATCACAAGGTATCACCGAGTTATTTATTTCATGTATTGACATAAAATTGACTCCTCTGCCTGAGGGTTTATTCCACATCTTTTTTCTGATGTACACAAAAAGTATTCCTGTGTTTTTTCTGGACCAGTTATATAAAAATTACTCCAGAGAGAGAAGGTATTGAGAAAATATATTAACATTTTGAGAATACTAACCTGTAATTGAATCAGTCATTTGAGAAACCACACAAGTCCAGCATCTACCAAAAATGACATTTTTGCTGAAATGCGTCGTGGAAGCCTAAACGCATCTTTTCATAGAAAAACCACACATGTATCGTGTATAATAAGCATAAGCAGTTTAAAATAACGAGTTCATTTTAAAACAACACAAGTCCGGACGTGTTGTTTCTCTATAGAACGCTGAACACAATCTCATGAATTCTCCTGTTCAGATTCTTCACATTTCTTTATTATATCCCCAGAGTTATGTAGTTATGAGTTTACGGAGTTACTGGGTTATGTAGCAGAAAGGTTTGCTGCTGGAGTGCTCTAGGTATACTTGGTAACAAGATAACAAGGTTCCGAGGAGGGCAGACTTTAATTGATTCCCCAATCGAGAGCCTCCTATTTTTAAAAGCTTTTATTTGACTTGCAATGTTTGTTTGTATGTTTGTTTGTTGGTTTAGGTCAAATCTTGCAAGCTGAATTTCGACTAGTTCTAATTAAGCTAGAGCTTTGAAATTTGGCACACTTGTATAAGTCCGGTGACAATGCAACATAGTATAGCCATTATCGGTCTAAATCCAATATGGCGGACGTCCCAAGATGGCGGATCGGCTTTTTAGTCATAACCCCCCTGATATGGATATCAAATGAAAGGCTTTGACGAGTAAAATACGATAAACAATGTGACGTCATTCTAAATCCAATACGGAGGACGTCCCAAGATGGCGGATCGGCTTTTTAGTCACAACCCCCCCTGATATGGGTATCAAATGAAAGGGTTTGACGAGTAAAATACGATAAACAATGTGACGTCATTAAATCCAATATGGCGGACGTCCCAAGATGGCGGACGTCCCAAGATGGCGGATCTGCTTTTTAGTCACAACCCCGTTGATATGGGTGTCAAATGAAAGGGTTTGATGAGTAAAATACGATAAAGTGTGTGACGTCATTCTAAATTCAATATGGCGGACGTGGGAGAGGTGGGGAAGGGGTAGAAAGAGGTGGAAAGATGTGGGAAAGGGGTGGGAAGAGGTGGGAAGAAGTGAGGAAGAGGTGGGAAGAAGTGGGAAGAAGTGGGAAAGGGAAGGGAAGAGGTGGGAAGAAGTGGGGAAGGGGTGGGAAGAGGTGGGGAAGGGGTGGGAAGAGGTGGGAAAGAGGTGGGAAGAAGTGGGGAAGAGGTGGGAAAGAGGTGGGAAAGAGGTGGGAAAGAGGTGGGAAGAGGTGGGAAGATATGAGGAAGGTATGGGACGAGGTAGGAAAAGGGTGGGAAGAGGTGGGAAAAGGCGGGAATAGGGTGGAAAGAGGTGGAGAGAGATGGGGAAGGGCAGGGGAAGTGGTGGAAAGAGGGAAGAAGTGGGAAGTAGTGTTAGAGGGGTGAGAAGACGGGAGAGGGGAGGGGTGGATGGCGGTGGCAAATGAAAGGGTTTTGTCTGTCTGTTTGTAAAATAAGTGGACTAAAAAGTAAAAAATAAAATTTTATAAAAAAAGTATTTTTAAGAAAAAGCTTTTATCTGAAAAAACTGCTAAAAAATAAAAATATTTTTTTTTAAATTCATACACATGGAAACCAAAAGCTTTGGGGGTGGTCAATTGAGCAAAGTAACTATGCAATATCACTATATGACCGCCCCCAAAGTTTTTGGTTTCCATGTGTATGAATTATTTTTACTTTTTAGTAGTTTTTTCAGATAAAAGCTTGTTCTTAAAAATACTTTTTTTATATAATTTTATTTCATTGAATTCTCAGGGTTATGAGGTTAGAGAATTTACCATTGAAGAGCTATGGTACCATAGGGTGCTTGCTTTCAAGATTCTAATGTAACAGTGATACGAATTCCCCTACTTAGAATCTCCATGTTTCTCGTTGGATCTGCAGAGTTAAGAGGTTACGGGGTTATGGGATGCTGAGGTTATGGGATTGTATGATACTCAAGCACAAGGATCCGAGGTCACAATTTCATTAACTCCCCAGTCAAGATTCTCCACTGTTTTCATCGGATTCCCAGGGTTATGGGGCTAAGAGGTTATGGGGTTAAGAAGTTATGGGATTTTATGGTTTCTTTGAGTAATATGACCAATACTAAAGTACCACAATGTTATTAGGTTGAAGTCTTAAAGTTGAATCACCTTTGGAGTCTGATTTAAATGAGCTGAGTAAGCAGTATTACGATTTAACACTTTTTTGGTGTTATAAAAAACCTGACGTGCTGGAGCAAAACAAAGGTCAGATTCGTGTTCAGCGACTTAAAATACAAGGGATAGGTATGGTCAGTACCCCAGCACAGACCACAATTTCTTTTTTTCTGGGCTTGTGTAATCAATAGTATCTGTTTTTTATTTTTGATTATTGAGAGTCGCTGGAAAAATCACACAAGTCCAATTTTTCTTTTGGAAAATCCCAGGTGGGTTTTGCCAAAGTGTGTATCTGGATATAGTATTCTGATCTACAATTGTCTACATTAAATGGATTATGTTTTTGTTATATGTAATTACTTGTTATATGTGATTATATGGTGAATCTGGAAAGTTTTTCTTAATTTTCTCAGTTCTACTTTTTAAGGACTAGTGTCGTTTCTCAAATGACCGATTCAATTGAGAAATATTCTAAAGACTATCATAAAGCCCCAATATGTTTACAGGTGCAATAACCAGTGCCCGTTGTAGACACGAACAGGATAACTAAATTGTTTAAAAAAAAAGAAAAATTCTTAAATATACTTAATTTCCAAGTTATAATCAACTGACTTTTTGTATAGCACAACACTTGCTTGTATAATATAGTAAAGATTATAGTTTTTAAAAGCCACTGTATATTTGATGGGCAATTTCATAGCCAATATTCTTGCCCCATTTTCATTGAAAAAATCTTCTATGCAATCATAATTTATAACTTTTTCACCGTTCAATGTATCTAAAGACTGAAATTAATTTACGTCTGGAAAAGATATGGGATTTTTTTGGCCTCTATCAGTGTAATCTCTATCAAAGATTCATTTAATATTTTTTCTTTCCACAAAATTAAGCTGCTGCAATAATAAAAAGTATAAGCAGGTTAGATAAAAAATATTTATACTTGCCACCTTTCAGGTTGTTTTTTTTACCTGTAGTTTTAGCACCAAGCAAACTTAACTCCTTTGTCAATTGTAAAATAACCATATGTGCTAATTTTAGCTTTTAGAAACAGAAAATTAAGGGCCGGTTTTATAGGTACAGATTAAACCGGTACAGATTAAACCTGAGTTTAACTAGAAGATTTTGTTGAGGTCCGAAATAAAAGTAAATAGCGTGTTTAGCAAACTGTATATTAAGCCCATTCATCAAATAGGAAATTATTAATAAATTTGAATAAAGATTCTGTGGTATTGATAGCTGTTATTGACAGTTATTATCGATAGTTATCGAATGATTTTTGTAGTAAAAAAACTGCTGTGAGAAGCGTCTTTTTGAGTTCTTGTTAAAAGGTTCTTGTTAATTTCCTGTTTGATGAGTGTTCTTTTAATATACACTTTGCTAAATACGCTATTTACTTTTATTTCGGGCCTCAACAGAATATTCTAGTTAAACTTAGGTTTAATCTGTACCTATAAGGGCCGTTACTTTCTGTCAACGTTAAACGTGGTTAAACTTTAACCGTCGGCTAAATCATTGAAAGTACAATTGTTTCAATGGTAACTGAATTGGTTTGACCCACCGTTAACGTATAATCGGGTTTAATCGGGACCGAAAGTAACGGCCCTAAAACTGGCCCTAAATCGATTCAAGGTCACTAAACTGTAAACAGCTGATTGAAAAGTAGGGTTTAAATAATACCAAACTTCGATTGAAGCGCTAACGGGAAATTTGTAAACTATGATTACAGTTATATGCAATTCAAGAGGTCCCCGGTTCGATTCCACCGCATTTAGTTTTTTTTTTGTTAAATTTGTTTAATACATCTAGGTATATGGTATATAAATATAATTTCATGTTTTAACATTTTTGTAGAAATATGTTTCTTGAAAAAGATGGCAAAAATGCTCCCGTGTTTGGATAGCCGTGGGAAAACTGGACAGGATATCCCATGGATATCGATTCTATTACATCCATAGGATATAGATATTTTGTACACCTATAGGATACCGACATTCCGTCCGGATATCCGTAGGCAATCAGTTGCGGATATCCGTAGGATATCCATAATTTAGATCTTTACAGGATATTAATATTCAGTCAGGTCATCCCTTTGGGGGATGACCTAGGATATGTCTATGGGATAATCTCAAATCTGGGACAGCGGGACTATACTAGAATATCCTGAGGATATCGTGTGCTATCTGGGAACAGCTATTCTCCGGACTGATGCCCCGCCGAGCGCTGAATTACGAATACAAGTCTGGCCGCGTTAAGTGCAATAACTATGTATTGCCACAAAACGCTAAAGTTTCAAATGTAACAGACACCAGCCGAAAGACTTATTCCTACTGAAAGGAACTCTCGTGCCAGCCACTCCACACCACTTGCAGACTGCAGTTTCGAGCTATTGGCTCTCGTCTCAGCGTTTTGTGGCAATACATAGTTATTGCACTTAACGCGGCCAGGCTTGTAATTCGTAATTCAGCGCTCGGCGGGGCATTAGTCCGGAAAATAGTTGTTGGTTGCAGTCTGGTTATATTCCTTACATATTTCAGGAAACGTATAGAGGAATTCGACAAAAATATTTCACTAATAAATATGTTCCACTCATTACTTTTCATTCGAGTCATTAACACGCACTATATCACGTAAATTACATTTGAGTATAATATTGATGTGCCCGTGGAGGTACTGCATGGGCCTGGTGCGTTGCTGAATTAGAATGAATCGACCTTCGGAAGGACGAGGAATCACAAAACATTAATTCCAAATGCGACGATAATTTATTTACCGAGTTCATTTTCTTTCACATGTAACTACTGAATTCTCGAACCATATCGAAGCTTAAAAAAATAATAATAACTGAAATGGATATAATAATAATTAATATGGGTAAGAATATTTCTTGTAAATTTAAAGATTAAATCTAAAGAAAATCACCGAACCATAACAGATATAATAGCATCAAATATACCTTTTTATAGAGCACGTGCACAAACCAGTTAACATAAAATATTCTTACAAAAACATATTCTTATAACAGAGAAACAGATTTCTTGAACCCTCCATTAATATGAGTCACTAGAAAATAGCCAACTCAAGCTTAGGATGATTCTCATTGACGAGTTAGCCAGCCTGGCGACCGTCACGACAATTATTGTGATTATAATGAATTCTTATTCTCACTCCTTGTACAGATAGCAAGCATTTATGAGTAGTTATATACTTTAGTGTCATTAAACTGTGCATGGCGTTAAATCAGAACCTAAGACATATTCTCAAGAAACGGACATTCGTGGCATCGCAATTCTTAATGTGCTAAAGAATAATCATGTAATCAAGCTATTTAATGTAGTCATTTTTATGCCAAAATTTTGCAATCAGTTTTAGTCGAGTCAATGAAGTCTAAAAATCGTCAAAACTTCTTAATTCTCCGCAACAGCTCCGATTTTGATCTTTTTTTTTTAATGTGTGTTTTTTAATATTATCCAAAATCAGAAACATCCCAAGTAGCGCAAATAATTATTTATATTGTTTAAACAATAATAACAATATTTACAGGAAATGGTTTAAATTTTTTTTGTGATATTTATAAAACATCGAGTTGTTTTTATTGAAAATTTAAGTTCAAAAATGTTTGTTATAGTCGGGGTTTATATATATTATAAAAAAATATGAAACCTATTACCATTTTTAAAGGTTCAATATAATTTTTAAATTGAAAATTTTAAAAAAGTTCTCAAAAATTGTAAATAATGTATTTATCGTGAAAAGCTTCCTGTAACTCGAAAAATTAGCAAGTTACAAAAATATTCTAAGAAACAAAAAATATTTAGAACTCTTCAGTGCATACATCTGCATTTTTTCAAATTTTTAAATTAAATATTTTTAAAGAGCTACAATTGCAAAGAGAGGGGTAGTTTTTCATGGTTTTTCCGGAAAAACTCGGTGAAAACGCACTTATAAAAAAGTTGCAAATAAAAAAAGTCTTGTATTTCGATGATACATTCACCTGAATTTTTTCAGATTTTTTTTCAACTTTTACATTTCTCTTCCCCCACTTTTAGGAATTTTAGAGTGGCCATATCTCGAAAAATGCGCATTTTTCGAAAAAATTCACAAGAGTAGACATCTTATTTTGGGCCAAAAAAGGTAAATATATTGTTTTCTTTTTCACTTCTGATCTAATTTTACAAGTTACAGAACCCGTGATAAAAGGGTGTTTTCTACCTCTTCCGATCATTTCCTACTCTAATATTTTTTTCAACTTTTTATTAACGTCATTAAAAACATATTGCACAAGGTTTCATCAAAATCCATTCATTAGCACTCAAATTAGAGATTTTGGTCATTTTAGCGCTCCATTGACTGGACTATGTTTAAACAATAATAATGACATATACAAGAAAAAATGTTTTTCGTGATATTTATAGAAATAGTGCATAGTTGAATTGAATTTTTTCGGCTACAAAATTCCATCTGAAATTTTATTGTTGATTCTTATATATTTATGACCTCCTGATTACGAAACAAATATTTGTGCCCAAAAATTCCTTGTGCGTCAAAAGTTATATGCACTTATCTGCAGAGGCGCACTGAAGGGGGGGGGCTTTGGGGGCTTAAGCCCACCCCTGGAGGCTAGCATGACTTGCCCTCCTCGAGGAAAGTATTTGTTACGTTGTTAAGGTGACAATGTTTTTGTACTTTTCTCACTAAGCGAAAAATTTTTTTCAGATTTTTAATAGCACCCCCCCCCATGAGGCACTTCTTGTACGAGGTGGAAAAAATTTGTTTTCGGATTTTTATTTGCACCCTCCCCCACGAGGAAATAAATTTTTTTTAGGATTTCTATTTGCAACCCCCCCCCCCCAATGAGGCGATAATTTTTTTTTTCTGATTTTTATTTGCACCCCCCCCTATGAGGTGATCAAAAGTAGTGATCGCGGAGTCCGAAGGGATATTCTTGAAAATGTTAGTGTCCCCTCCCAGTAACCTTTCTGGATCCGCCCTTGTTAATCATATTATTATTATTTGTAGTAGCCCCCCCTCAGCAATTTTCTGGGTGCGTCCCTGCTTATCTGCTTAATATATCTTGTACTAGTAATCGGATGGGAATTTTAAAAATACTGGCTAATTTGGAATAAAATTCTTAAAAAATATTAATTTCACCAAAGTTGGCAAATATAAAACTCATTTATGGTCAAATATAATGTCCCAATCCTGGACACCGTATGTCAAATAGAACGGTCAAAAATGGCGCCAATTATCAAGGGGGCATTTTACGTCACTTTTTTTGTCTTTCGATTGTACCTTATTTTATGTACTTTTAGGGGAGCAATTTTTTAGAGGAGTACTTTTATTTTATGTACTTTTAGAGCTCATTTTTTTTTAATTGTCAAAAAAGTGCATTTTTTTTTGATTTTCAATAAAGTGCATTTTTACAATTTTCAAAAATGTATTTTCTTCGACCCTCCTTTTTTTCATTCAATTTTCATCGAAAAAAAAAAAAAATGAAATATACTGTATCAGTTTCATTACCGTCTACTATAATTTCACCGCATTCCTCATCGATAGCCGATTCATCAAAGGTAGAAAAAGCACTGGCAAAATTATTTCCTTTACAATAGACACATAGAATAGAACATTATATATTCAGTTTTCTACAGCTACACTGATTATTTTTACAGTCTTTCTTATATTTACAAGAAATATCTATTAGTAATTTTTTAGGAAAAGCATTACTTTCACTCATAACATTAGGCATTAAGCCATTCTCGGTTTTAAGCCACCCGAATTGTAACGGATCTTTCTCAGAACCTAACCATTTTTTGACATGGAAATAAACTCTTAAACAGTGTTTTTCTATTACCTCTTCAGTCAGTATTATTGCAGACAATTTTATTTTCATCATAATGTTTATCAATTATTTTATTAATCTTAGGTTTGTAAAAATAGATTTTTTTATGATGATTCTAGTTGAGTCACTATAACCAAAAGGTCAATATCTTCATCAATTATTATAACTTGATTGTCTTCGGTTTTCAAATCACTAGCAGTTTTAACGATTGTAGTATCGGCGTCTTCTCTGCATATTTTAACGTTAAAGTCATTGTCTATTAACTCTTTGCGCAATAATTGTATAAAGCTATCCTTATTTTTACTATTAGCTAAAAATTTTCTTTGTCTAACAGATGATTTCATAATGTCACTTGTGATTAAAATATCTACGCAAACATTTTTTTCTAAACGACGAATGGGCTAGTTATTCTTACTGCTATTCCGTTCATCGGCATATCCATAAAAAATAATACTCTAGTCTTGACTGCTTGGTTTCCATTATTGATCATATATTCATATATTACTATTATTACCATGCGTATGCTTAATAAATTTCCAAATTAATGAAGTTTCATTTTGTATTAAATTTTTGAAGTTATGCGAATCTTTCTATAGTATATTTCATTTTGTTTCGATGAAAATTGGGTGAAAAAAAAAAAATTTTTGGAAATTGTAAAAATGCACTTTTATGGAAATAAAAAAAACGCACTTTTCTGGCAATAAAAAAAAATGAACTCTATCCCCTAAAAGTACATAAAATAACGCACAATCGAAAAACAAAAAAGCTTCTTGATAACTGACGCAGAATTAAAAATTTTATTTCGTCCGCCAATAGAACGGTCAAACCGTTCTATTTGACATGTCCGGGATTGGTGCACTATATTTGACCATAAATGAGTTCTATTTTTGCCAAATTTGGTGAAAGTACTTCCGTCTTATAGAAAAGACATTCAATTTTGATTTTTCCGGCTATTCTTGGTGTTTTCTATTTTTTCCAAGATGGCGGATTGACCAAATACATATCGGACCCGTCTTTATTTTCTAAGAATTTTATTTCAAATAAGTCAGTATTTTTAAAATTCCCATCCGATTACTAGTACAAGATATATTAAGCAGATAAGTTGAAAATCCGCGAAAGCGCATCAAAAAGTACAGATAACTTTTGTCGCACACGAAATTTTTGGGCACAAATATTTTTCTCGTAATCGGGAGGTCATAATACATAAGAATCAACAATCAAATTTAATGTGTGGAATGTTGTCGCCGAAAAAAATTAAATTAAATCAATTCGATTGTACTAAGAAGTGAAGTTATTGAAAATTTAGTATAATAGTATATTGTGTATTTAGGTATGAAAGCAATACATTCCCGGACGACGATGCAAATTGTTGGCCGAGGCGCTAGCCGAGGCTAACAAGCATCGAAGTCCGGGAATATGCTTTCACACCAAAATACACATACTATTTTTTCTGAAATCACAATCAATAGTATTATAAATTAAGGAATTTGTATTAATACATAACATTTCTTCATTACAATCTAACTGCTTACTAATAAATGCAATTTTAATGTCAGTTGGTTTGTCTGCGTGTATTTATTTACTGTCTAAAATATACATAAAAAACCGTACGGGAATGTTACTTTCCCGGCCTAGGCCGGGAAAGTAACATTCCCGTACGGTTTTGTTGATCGTTGCTTGGCAACGGATCTTTTCCGGTCTGTTTTCTGATAGTTTCTTAGCAACGAACTAAAACACTGGAATTGTGCATTTTTCGATCTGAAATCGCGCCGAAAATGTAGACATTGCCGATCGATTTCAGAAAATAGTATATTGTGTATTTAGGTGTGAAAGCAATACATTCCCGGACGACGATGCAAATTGTTGGCCGAGGCGCTAGCCGAGGCTAACAAGCATCGAAGTCCGGGAATATGCTTTCACACCAAAATACACATACTATTTTTTCTGAAATCAAAATCAATAGTATTATAAATTAAGGAATTTGTATTAATACATAACATTTCTTCATTACAATCTAACTGCTTACTAATAAATGCAATTTTAATGTCAGTTGGTTTGTCTGCGTGTATTTATTTACTGTCTAAAATATACATAAAAAACCGTACGGGAATGTTACTTTCCCGGCCTAGGCCGGGAAAGTAACATTCCCGTACGGTTTTGTTGATCGTTGCTTGGCAACGGATCTTTTCCGGTCTGTTTTCTGATAGTTTCTTAGCAACGAACTAAAACACTGGAATTGTGCATTTTTCGATCTGAAATCGCGCCGAAAATGTAGACTTTGCCGATCGATTTCAGAAAATAGTATATTGTGTATTTAGGTGAGAAAGCAATACATTCCCGGACGACGATGCAAATTGTTGGCCGAGGCGCTAGCCAGGGTTGGCATGTTTAAAACAAAATGTTTTAAACAAAGTGTTTAAAACATGTTTAAAACATGTTTAAAACATCACACTGTGTTTTAAACAAATATTTAAAACATATTTAATACAACTGTTTAAAACATAGTTTAAAACACAGTGCGATGTTTTAAATCAATGTATTATTTTGGAGTTTGTGGAAAAGCAGGAAAAGTGCTAATGATGGTCCATTCCGATAAATAATTCCGATGTAGTGGTCACATGCACTAAACTGAGCATTTTATTTACAGAGTGCTGTAAAATCCGTTTAAGAGCGCCATCTGACATCAACTAGTAGTAGCAGACATAGTGTGCCTGGCACCAGTTAATTTTAGTTGAATATAGTTTTAAACGTTTTAATCCTGTTTTAAACATACCATTTAAAACTTAAAAAAAACCTGTTTTAAACAAAAAAAACTGTTCAAAACAAAAAAAACTGTTTTTTTGTTTAAAATGAAAAAAAACTGTTTTTTTTTCCAACCCTGGCGCTAGCCGAGGCTAACAAGCATCGAAGTCCGGGAATATGCTTTCACACCAAAATACGCATACTATTTTTTCTGAAATCACAATCAATAGTATTATAAATTAAGGAATTTGTATTAATACATAACGTTTCTTCATTACAATCTAACTGCTTACTAATAAATGCAATTTTAATGTCAGTTGGTTTGTCTGCGTGTATTTATTTACTGTCTAAAATATACATAAAAAACCCTACGGGAATGTTGATCGTTGCTTGGCAACGGATCTTTTCCGGTCTGTTTTCTGATAGTTTCTTAGCAACGAACTAAAACACTGGAATTGTGCATTTTTCGATCTGAAATCGCGCCGAAAATGTAGACATTGCCGATCGATTTCAGAAAAAAAATATTTTGTAAACGTAATTATTTGTTCTTGATTATTATTTATATTTATTATTTATTGAAACCTTATTATAGAAACAATTCACTTTTTCGTGAATATCGCGAAAATACATAAAAAAATAGATTTTTCATGTAAAAGTTGTTATTATTGTTTAAACAATATAAGTAATTATCAACCCCGACTGTGGGAAACATTTTTTAACTTAAATTTTCAATAAAAACAACTCAATATTTTATTAGTATTGAGATATTTCTGATTTTGAATAATATTAAAAAACACACATTTAAAAAAAAATGATCAAAATCGGAGCTGTTGCTGAGAATTAAGAAGTGATTCTGATTTTCTGGTGCTAAGCTTGCGAGGGCTTGTCGGATCGGGTTTTTTTTTGGTAAATTTGAATAAAATAAGTAAATATTGATCACACCACCGGGGGTTGAAACTAGCCCCAAAATAATTGTTCGAGGGGTAAACCGCCAAGGAAATCTGGTGTACACCTATAAGGAAGTCCAAGGAAGTCCCAAGGAAATCCGAGGAAGTCCCAGGAAGTCCGGGGAAGTCTGAGGAAATCCGAGGAAATCCCAGGAAATCTTAGTAAATCTGAAGGAAATCTCAGGAAATCTTGCTTTCAATGAATTTTTTTTTCTCCAAAACTGTGGGCTTTAGACATGTTATATAACGTTCCTTTGTTTGTCTAGTTGTTCCCCAGTTGTTTTTAGTATTTATGTTAAATTTCTTTAAATTTTTAATATTTATATACAGTGTAGCCCATTTCAAGTGGAAACACCTTCGTAACTCAGTTATTGGCTCGGTTATTGGTCATCCAATTTCAACCAAATTTGGATCGGTATCAATGATCTTTAATATTTCTTTTTCAGTAAAACAAAACTTATTTCAGTCAGTGGCGTGCATTTTTATTAAGAAAAAAAGAGTTGATTTTTCGAGAAATCATATTAGGCATTTTTTTTGTTGAAAAACTAATGCAATATTATTGTTCAGCATAATTATTATGATAATAATTATTATTATAGATGCGTAATTAAATTTTGGCAAAAAAGTACATTCTATTCCTGTATAGAATAATAATAATATAATGTAATATGTTGCAACCCCTTAAAATTTAAGGTTATGTTGGTTACTAAAAAGATCGAATATCTGAATGTAGTGTATTTGCACCTACTCGAGAAACCTACCAGAAGTTAGTTCTGGTGACATCTGGAATTATCTAGAGAATGGTGGCGTCATCACAGAAAAATCGAGATCTGTCATTTTTAGGTATAAAAGACCGACCGCATTCTCAGCGAATAGTTCAGAAAGTTCAGAAAGTATAGAAAGTGAGGTTAAGACTTCAAAGATAAACAAAGTGATAAACATTGTGATTTTAGTCAGTAAAGTGTATTTAAATTAATAATAGTATTGTGAAGTATCCAGTAAATATTTAATAAAGTGTGTTAGTGGACATCTCTTGTTATAATTTTTGGAACCCACGGAATTTGCGAGGGTGGTTTCCTAAGGGTGGAAACACGCGACAAATTGGTGTCAGAAGTGGGATTTTATGACAAGAGGAGCTCTGAAGTTGTGCTGGAGTGTTCGAGAAGTATTCTCGAGGTTTAGTGCTAACACGGAGGACTCATTTACTGGACATTTGTTCGAGGGTTATTTTCGAACAGGAAAATAGTGTTAAGTGAATTTTTGAGACATTGTAGAACATTTTATTAGGACATTAGTGTGATAATTAAATCCTTTGAACTGAGAAGTGATAGAGACACTGAAAAAGACTCATTTAGTGCGTGAAAATTTCTAGAACTTTTCTATTTGGACATTAGTGGAGATTATTAAATTCTCTGAACTGGATAGTGACAAAAGACTCTGGATAAGACTTTTTCGTGCTATTTCGAGATTTGTCTGGGAAGTTCCATTACCGATATTGACGTGACAGTTAAATTTATTTTATTTTAATTTCATCGTATGCCCGTAACAACAAGAAGTATGGCATCCGATAAACAAATACAGGACTTATTCGAACAATTCCAAAAAATGATGGCGCAGCAACGGCAGGAAGATAAAGAAGAACAGGAGAAAAAACGTCAAGAGGAGAAAGAAGAACAAGAAAAGCGACGTCAAGTAGATAAAGAAGAGCAAGAAAGAAAACGCCAGGAGGAAGAAAAACGGCGTCAAGAAGAAAGGAACGAATTAAAGAAAATAATGGAAGATCAGGAAATAATACGTCAGAAGGAAAAAGAGGATGAAGAAACAAGACGCCAAGAAGAAAAAGCCGAATTAAGAGAAATGATGGAGGACCTGAAGATACGACAGCAAGAGGAGAAAGAAGAGCAAGAAAGACAACGTCAAGAGGAAAAAGACGCACTCAGAAAAATAACGGAAGACTTGGAAGAAAGACGCCAGGAGGAATTAAGGAAAATCCTGAGCGATCAAATAAAAATACAACAGGACGCAATCATTTCTGTCAAAAGTGAAGTCAAAGAAGAGATAAGCAAGGTAGAAGAAAAAGTAGATAAGGTCGAAGATAAAGTAGGTGAAGTCAAGACCGAAGTCGGTCAAGTAAAAGGAAAAGTAAATCAGTTTGAAGAAAAGATGAGTGAGTTCGAAGAAGAAGTCAAGGGAGAAATAGACCGGCTTAAACGACAGTTGAGAGATAGAGGAAGCCAGCAGGTGGTATCATCAGGGCAGCGACTAAAACCTCCTTCTTTTGACGGCCAAAGTTCCTGGACGACGTACAAGAGGCAGTTTGACGCAGCAGCGTGTGCGAACAATTGGGATAATGAGGAAAAGGCCATGGCATTAGTTCTAGCACTAAGGGGCCAAGCTTCAGAGTTACTCCAAACCATCCCAGTTGAGAAACAAAGGGACTTTAAAGTCTTGGAAGCTGCATTAGACTTGAGGTATGGCGATCAACACCTTGCCCAATTATACCAGGCTCAGCTGAAATCCCGGATGCAAAAAGCTGGGGAAAGTTTACAAGAATTTGAAGCTGCGATAGAGAGACTGGCACACCTGGCGTATCCGAGTGCACCTAGAGAATTTCAGGAACAATTAGCCGTAGGGGCCTTTTTAGATGGCATAAGGGACGAAGAGGTCAGGCGAGTTCTGAGGCTGACAAGACACCAAAGTAGTAGCGAAGCTTTGGTGCGTGCACTTGAAGTAGAAGCCGCCTACAGAGATACTCCAAGGTCGAGAGTGCGAGCTGTGACTCTCGAAGAATCGCAACCAGAAATGAACCAGAACCCCTTGCTGACTGAGATGCAGAAAATATTCACCAAATTATGCGATAAATTGGATGGCCTCGGAAAGCAGGAAAAACAACAAAATAAAGGGAAGCCGAGCGGAGGTATTAAATGTTTCAACTGCGGCAAGGTGGGACATATGCAACGAGACTGTCGACAGCAGAACTCGGAGAGTCGAGTAAATGCTGTGAATGTTGAAGAGAAGCAGGAAAACTAAGGATAGCCAGCACCAAGGGGGCTGTGCTGGCTAGGGAATGCGGTGCCCCCAGAGAAATAAAGATTTCCCAGCTCCAAAGAATTCCAAGTAGTCTGTTGTTGCAAGGATATGTGAATGGAAGAAAATGCGTGTTTACGATTGACACCGGTGCTACGTCATCAATAGTGCGGCCAGGGTTTATCCCATACGGCACACCAAATAACGATTACGATGTGTTCGCATTGTGACGATGTATCTAGATGCAGACACAAGGTTACACAAATTGTGTAACATTGTGTCTGCATCTAGATACATCGTCACAATGCGAACACATCGTAATCGTTATTTGGTGTGCTGTATGGGATATCAGGCTTGCAGATTAACAAGAAGCAAAATGGAGTAATCGTTCGGACAGCCACGGGGGACAGGGCAGCGGTCCATGGAGAGGTCAACTTGGAACTGCAGATTGCACGGTTGAGGTTCAATTACAAGGTCATTGTGGCTGACATTATGGATGATTTCATTTTGGGTCTAGACATCATGGGAGAGCAGGGATTCATTGTTGACGTAGGGGAGCGAGTCTTAAAAATTGGAAATGAGGAATTTATTCTGGCAACCGCAGACGACCAATTCCATAAAGCGAGATTGTTAACAACACAGACGATCAAGATTCCTGCCCATTCAGAACAAATGATCGATGCTGCCTTAGAAGGAAATCCTGGAGGGTACCGTGTTGGCCTAGTTGAAGATGACGAATCGATAAAGTCCCTATCCAATATTATTGTGGCGAGAACTTTAACCCGGACTAAAGACAAAATCCCAATTAGAGTTGTTAATTTAAATTCCCACTCGGTGACAATTAAGGAAGGCAAACCGATTGGCTCCTATGAACCGGTCACATGGGTAGCGAGGTGCGAGGAACAAACAGAGAGAAGTTCGTCTACGAAAATAGACCAGGAAGTTTTGACCTTGCTGAGTACCCAGTTGGAGCATTTATCTGAGGATGAACGAAGGGAGGCAATCAAGTTCCTAGAAAAGGAAAGTTCAGTATTTGCCAAGAATACAGAGGCCCTTACAAAAACAGACATAGTCCAGCATCGGATAAATACTGGCAACTCACCCGCTATTCGACAACCACCTAGGAGGCTTCCATTAGCAAAACAAGAAGATGCCTCGGCAATGATAGACAAGATGCTACAAGATGGAGTCATTGAGGAGTCGACGAGTCCCTGGTCATCGCCAGTAGTTTTGGTTGCCAAGAAGGACGGAACATTAAGATTTTGTGTCGATTATCGAAAATTAAATGATGTCACGAAGAAAGACAGTTACCCATTACCACGAATTGACGACACGTTAAGCACGTTGGCAGGCTCACGATGGTTTTCTACGTTAGACCTTAGGAGTGGATACTGGCAAGTGGGACTTCATCCGGATGATAAGGAAAAGACAGCGTTTTCAGCAAGCAGTGGTCTTTATCAATTTACCGTGATGCCTTTTGGACTTTACAATGCGCCAGCTACCTTTGAAAGATTGATGGAATTCGTACTGCGAGGGCTAACCTGGAGGACGTGCCTGGTTTACCTTGACGACGTGCTTGTTATGGGACAAGACTTTACAGAACATTTGAAAAATCTTCAAGAAGTATTTGGGCGAGTCAGGAATGCCCATCTGAAGTTGAACCCGAAGAAGTGCCTGCTATTCCAGAAAGAAGTCAAATTTCTTGGTCACGTGGTGTCTTCGGATGGAATACAAACAGACCCCGACAAAATTTCTGCTGTACGAGATTGGCCAAGACCATCTAACGTTCATGAAGTACGGAGCTTCCTTGGCCTCTGCACTTATTATAGGCGCTTTGTGGAAGGGTTTGCCGAAATTGCGAAGCCATTACACCGGCTGACAGAAGAGAAAGTGCAGTACCAATGGACACCGGATTGTGAAACGGCATAGAGAAAATTGGAGGCAGCTCTATGCACTGGTCCTGTGCTAGCGTACCCACAACGGGAAGGACTTTTTATTTTAGACACGGATGCCAGCAATTCTTCGGTCGGTTGTGTACTGTCTCAAATCCAGAATGGGCAGGAAAGAGTGATCGAATATTTCAGCAAGGTGCTGTCCAAACCGGAAAGAAATTATTGTGTAACCCGGAAAGAGTTACTGGCCATCGTTAAATCAGTGGACCATTTTCATAAATATCTTTATGGAAGACATTTTAAGATTCGCACCGACCATGCTGCATTAAAATGGCTGTTGCAGTTGAAAACCCCTGAAGGTCAACTGGCTCGTTGGATAGAACGGCTGCAACAGTATGATTTCAAAATCGAACATCGACCTGGAAGATCTCATAAGAACGCAGACGCTTTATCTAGAAGACCGTGCAAGGAAGATTGCAAGCACTGCCGCCACGTTGAGAAATTTCAGGGTACGGTGGACGTCAACACTATTAAAATAGAGGTTCCTGATGATTGGACAACTGAAGCCCTGAGACAAGAACAACTGAATGACACAGAGATTGGGGCTATATTGAAAGCAAAGGAGAAAGGAATTCGACCAGCGTGGAAGGATGTTTCGGACAAGGCAGTTGGATTGAAGGCTTTGTGGGCCCAATGGGATTCACTCAAAGTTATGAACGGGCTGCTAAAGAGAGCTTGGGAAAGCCCGGATGGCAAGGAAGTTGTTATGCGTCTAGTGATTCCCAGGTGTCAAGTACCGAAAGTACTTCAGGAAGTGCATAATGGAGCATCCGGTGGACACTTCGGCGTTAATAAGACCCTGAATAAAGTACGAGAACGATTTTATTGGGTAAATAGTCGTCAGGATGTGGAAGCTTGGTGTCGCAATTGCAAAATTTGTGCAGCAAGTAAGGGACCGCAGACTAGAAGTAGGGGTGCAACGAAACAATATAACGTCGGAGCTCCTTTCGAGAGGATTGCGATCGATATAGCCGGCCCATTCCCAGTAACCAAGGACGGTAACAAGTACATACTGGTTGTCATGGACTATTTTAGTAAGTGGCCAGAGGCCTATGCAATTCCAAACCAAGAAGCAGTCACTGTCGCCAAAGTCTTGGTAGATAATTTGATATGTCGGTTTGGTGTACCCCTGGAGCTGCACTCAGATCAAGGGAGGAACTTTGAGTAAGGGGTGTTTCAGCAAATCTGCAAGTTATTGGGGATACACAAAACACGGACAATAGCCCTTCACCCGCAATCAGATGGAATGGTGGAACGACATAACAAGACCATGAAAGAACATCTCTCTAAAGTGGTTCATAAGAATCAACGCGATTGGGATCTCCACATACCGTTCTTCCTCATGGCATACAGAGCTGCTATCCACGAGTCTACGAAACAAACACCAGCCCGTGTAGTATTTGGACACGAGATCAGACTGCCGTGTGATTTGATTTTCGGAACACCAGGCGGAGAACAGCTTCCTGTGAACAGCTGTGGATGAAATGAGTGAACGGCTAAGAAATGTTCATGAGCTGGTTAGAGACCAAATCACCATAGCCAGTGACCGAATGAAGGCTCGATACGACCGTAAGGGTAGTTCAGAAGGGTTCAAGGCAGGAGATCTGGTTTGGCTGTACAACCCACAGCGGAAGAAAGGGAAGTCACCGAAACTTCAACCTCCTTGGGAAGGACCTTATACTGTTATTATCAGAATTAATGATGTCGTCTATCGTATTCAACGAAACAAAAAGTCCAAGATGAAGATCGTACACTTGGATAGACTGGCGAAGTATGTGAAAGAGGCTGAATTGCCTGACCGGGACGTTCAGGCTTAAGGAGGGGGCAGTGTAATATGTTGCAACCCCTTAAAATTTAAGGTTATGTTGGTTACTAAAAAGATCGAATATCTGAATGTAGTGTATTTGCACCTACTCGAGAAACCTACCAGAAGTTAGTTCTGGTGACATCTGGAATTATCTAGAGAATGGTGGCGTCATCACAGAAAAATCGAGATCTGTCATTTTTAGGTATAAAAGACCGACCGCATTCTCAGCGAGTAGTTCAGAAAGTATAGAAAGTGAGATTAAGACTTCAAAGATAAACAAAGTGATAAACATTGTGATTTTAGTCAGTAAAGTGTATTTAAATTAATAATAGTATTGTGCAGTAACCAGTATCCAGTAAATATTTAATAAAGTGTGTTAGTGGACATCTCTTGTTATAATTTTTGGAACCCACGGAATTTGCGAGGGTGGTTTCCTAAGGGTGGAAACACGTGACAATAATAATTTTTTTTATGTAATTTTTCATAAAAATGCATAATTTTGGCTCATAATCTAAAAAAGGCGCAAAAGTCTATATGTATATTTCGTTCGCGCCCTCTAGCGGCGAAACTAAAAAAAAAGTAGAGACAAAATTTACAGAAAATTTTATGCTCCACAACTTTGCTCTCTTGATATTTTTCACCAAAATCTCGACCAAAATGCACAGTTTTTTCTCAAAATAGATACAAAGGCGAACGCTAAAATTCATATATATGTATATATTTCTCCAAAACCACCCTTTTTTTAGAACTGTGGGGGGTGAAAATCATGTTTAGACAACCCAAATTTCACTTTTTACAAGTCTCATAACTGTGGGAACATTTTCCACAAAACAGCGATTTTTTGACTAATTTGAAGGGATTAAATAAGTGGTAGGTAAAGTGGGGCAAGTGCACAACGGTTTTTGGACAGTTGACATTTGTTGACAATTGTGGGATTTATGCTTTATCATATAGTTTTCAAATTTTGAGTATTTCTTTGTTGGTACATTGGGCGAATAAATCTATAAATAAATAAACCCTAATCAACGGCTAACGCACTACAACCACACTTAAAAAAAATGACAGGAGGGCGTACTTACCCCGAATTTCGGGACAAGTACGTATTTGACTGTTAAAGAATCATGAAATCTACTGAAATTGTTAGGAGGCAAGGTCGTTTTAATTACAATTTTTTACTATTTTCTGCACTTTGCAGATTTAAAATGAATAGATTTGTTCAAAAGTTACAAACTATATTGTACGAGGAATCGAGAGAAAAGTTCAAAACATTAAAAAAATATTTCATTAAACATTCTCAATAAACTCAAAATATTATATTTATATTTCAAATAACAGAAACATAAAGTCCATAATACATTCTCATGTGATTAAGTAAGGTTAATGTTAAATTTATGGAAGTCAAAGTCGAAAGTCCAAGCATCTCCAGGACGATCAAATTTTGGATCAGGCAAAACCTTAATAATATCTATGTCAGTTATGTTATCTACATCTTCCAATTCTGGCCAAAAAAATTTGCCGTGATTATGTTTTGTGAATTTTACGTTCCATTCATCGTTACTAATTTTGTTGGTAACCTGAAAATGATAAAAGTCAGTAAGACATTGATACTTAAATAGTTAAATGAAGCAATACCTGTCCTACATAATGTCGTGTTGTTTTCTTGATGCTATATTTGACAATTATCCATTTGTCTATGTATGTTCCTGTGCTTGATTGTTCTTGATTTTCATCTTCTGAAACTTCATTAAGATCGCTCTCAGCGTCCGTGTCATCGTAAGAAGGTTCTTCTTCATTACTTGATGAACTAGCCGGTGGCGTCATGGTTTTCTTAGTCTGTCTTGGTTTTTTGAAGTTCTCTTCTTCTTTGAATCTTTCTTCATGTTATTCAAAGCTTTTTCCTTCTTGGAAGCTTTCTCTTTCTCAATTTCTTACATTCTGGCCACAGCTTCCGGTGACGTAATGACTTCAGCACCAGGAGCAATTCTTGTTTTTTTTAGCTAGGGGTTGTTTTGTTTGCCTAATTGTCTGCAGAAGATCTTCAAAGGATACTTGCAGAGAGTAAGAAGTTAATGGAACAGGATTAGGTGGTTGTTCATTTAAATCTTCTAGCAGTTGTCCAGCTTGTGCATTTGGCTGCCTATAATCGAGAGGAGGTTGTTCATTTAAAACAACTAATAGTTGTTCACCGTCTGCATTTGGCTGCATATGTTCGGGGGCAACTGGCTGTTCATTTAAATTAACTAACGGCTGCTCACCTTCTGCATTTGGTTGGCCATGATCGTAAAAAGGTGGTTGCGGGTTGATGACTGCCTTCTGCTGTTTCCAACGTAATAACGCAGAAGGTTCGAATTTATCTTCTGGAATTACTTCATCATTGAATGGTACCATACCTGCTTTCTTAAAGCCACTAATAATTGCATCAATCTTTAAATCTCTGCAAGTTTCTGCCTGCCACCATAGTAGAAAACTGCACCTTTGGAACTTTATACCTCGCATTCTTACGTTGCCACGATACCAATTTAGCATCCCTCATATCCTTTAGAGCCTTAAATACTGCCAAGTCAAGTGGCTGTAACAAATGGCTTGTATGCGGGGGCAGTTTTAAGATGGTAATTTGTTCCCTGACTGCAAGTTCTATGATATTGGTAGTCACATGAGTGCTATGGCCATCATAGATTATTAGAAGTGGACGACTGTCACCAACAGCAGAAATCAAACTTTTTTCAAAGTAGTTACGGAATATGTCTGACTCCATCCAGCCATTGGAGGAGGCAGTATAGACTTTCCTGAAAATATTTCTCTTTTAGGAAGCCACTCATTTCGGACATTTTTGGCTTTAAATATTATCAGTGGTGGACAGTGGCGGCTGGTAAAATTTCAATAATCTTTTTCTCGTCTGTGGCGCATGGGACCCATATGAAATATGGGCATCTAGGGAAGCACTCCTCTAACGACCCCTAAAAAATTTTGAAAAAGCATTTGTGAAAATTTTTTTCAAAATTCGGTTGCCCCTCTAGCTCTAGGGACTCCTGTTTAAAATTATTTTTTTTTGCCATATACATTTTACTTTTCATAAAAATACAACAGGTTTTGGAGTTTATGAAAATATTTTCATTATTAACTGAAATACAATGAACTGAAATTTTGTAATTTACAATTTATCAAATTATAAAATTTCAATTCGTTGTATCTACTATATATCAATAAAAAATTTGAAAGTGATTTTTTATCTTTAAATAATTTTAATATAATAGAAAAACAAATAGCATTGATCTGAAATGGATATCAATGAATTCAGAAAAAAATCTATAATTTATTGAACACTATGAGCCACCACCTTCCCAGTTGAAAAAAAAAGTTTTCAAAGTGATTTGTTCAATTTTGGAGGCTTCGTAAATAGTTATTAATTAAATTAAAGGAAATATTATATTTTTCCCTTGGATTTTACCTGCCGTAGAACAATATTTGGTATTCCAAAGCACTCTAGAAGAATGTCTTAACACGCTTAAAAAAAACTGAACATCAACCTAAAAATTCGCGAAAATCTCATGGTATACTCAGAATGTTGTCTTGAATGCAAATATGTAAATATATACAGGTTGTTCCATTTAAAAATCGAAAGTTACGGTCATTTCCGGGTAAACCGAAAATGGTCTCATACCGTTTTTTGTGTCCAAAAATCCATTTTTACAGGTAGTTTATGCATCTCAAATTTTAAATAGATAAGTTAAAAAATAAAGGAAATATATGGGGGGGGGGGGCACTCGCCTGTGGCACCCGGTATAATGCGTTGAAATATGATTCTCGAAAGGTACATATTACAGACATTCCATTTTTGAAGTAATGTGTGATGACTCCGTGTCTAAAGTTTTGCCTTGCAATAAAGATCGTGTGTTCGAATCCCAGACAGGTTGGATGTTTTTTCTTCAGTTTTTTTATACATATTTTCTTCCACAAACGAGTTCACAACAAAGTTTAGTATATCCAAAAACTAACATTATTTACAAGAAAACTGCGGAGAATATCCTATAGAATGTGTAACAATGTTATAAAAAGCTCAATAAGTCGGCGAAGAGTATAATGCTTCCACTAGTTGACATTTGGGGTGTCTATTAGTTTTTTAGTTGCATTAAAACACTCAACCGAAATACACCTAAAATATAAATAATGGAAAAAAAAAAAATAATATTAATTAATTTCTCTGACAACGGTGAATAAACCAAAACATTAGGAAACAGTAGTTTTGTAATTTGCATTTAAACGAAAATCTCAGAATCGCATCAAGTTAATTTGATATCAACGACCAAGAACATAAAAACATCTATATTGGCTTATAACGACCTATTCTGTCATACACGTTCCATATTCACTATAACAACGTTTCGAGCAACATTTCCTGACAAACCGTCTCGATAGTAATAAATAAATCAGAGAAAATCGGTTCCGAGATCGGTTCGATTAGTAGTAATAGTAATAATCAAATAACAATCAAATTTAATATTAAAGAGGTAATAATATAATTTTTATATTTAAAGTCGTATTTAAATACAATTTTTTTTATTGAATTGATAATCATTTAAGTTAAAAATGAGGTTAAAAATATAATTATGTTAATAATATTTTCTTTTATATTTTATAAATTAGTTTTAATTAATTTAAAGGTAAATTTTATAAATATTCAATTATAATATATATTACATACATTATGAATACATTTATGAAATTATACATTTTACATTTATTATACATTATACATTTATGAAATTTTTAAACCTAATAAAATTAATTACGTCATTAAGAAAATTGATTATAAAAAACCGCTGCCCAAGGAATCACTAATTCCACATCCAGATTTTCTATCCAAGTCTCTCAAAACGAAAAAATTTTGTATGTGGAAATAATTGTTTATAGAACTTTAATAATATAATATTTGAAATACTCTACCCGAAAATCACATAAAGCGATACCCCACATCGGTAGTGGGGTGGGGGTGGTGATAGGGGGTAGTGGGAGTGGATTAAGTAAAAAAATATTTTGAGGTTTTAGTTTCTTGTACACAGTACACACACTAAATCACAATCTTTTCTCATCCCCTTTAATAATGGTGGGGGTGGTAATGGGGGTGGCTTAGCTTCTTTTGTATATACTAAATACCAATTTTATGGACTCTTACCTGCTTCATTTACCTATTTATCCCCATTTACCCCAATTTACTCCCCAACCCTTAGACGGAACAAGATGAAAATATAATCTAGTTCCAGATCTCGTTAAAATACATACGTGTACCAAATTTCAAGTCAATATCTTAAACGGTTCCAGAGTAAACGCGCGCACAAAAAAAGTTACAGAAGACCGACAAACAGACAGAAATTTTTTTTCACTCAAACTTAAAATCTCGACATTCTAAGCCTATTTGTACAATAAAAAAAATTTTTTTAAAATTTTTGTCGTTACTATGCTTCCACTTGACGTAGAAGTAAATCGAAAAAAGGAACTTCGGAAGAAATCTGAGAATATCAAAGAAATCCAAGGAAATCCCAGGAAATCCGAGGAAATCTGGAGGAAATCTGGAGGAAATCCGAGGAAGTCCTAGGAAGTGCCAGGAAATCTTAGGAAATCTGAAGGAAGTCCGAGGAAGTCCCAGGAAATCCGAGGAAATCCCAGGAAGTCTGGAGGAAGTCCGAGGAAATCTGTGTAATCTTCGTCAAAGAGGAAATCTGGTGTACAAAATTTTGGGCGCGGTTGACCCCTCGTAATTGTTTATGGAACTTTAATAACCTAATATTTGACATCGTCGACCCTAAAAACACATAAAACGATATGTCACATCGGTAGTGGGGGTTGGGGGTAGCGCAGATGGGAATTTAAAAAAAATGTTGAGGCCTTTGGTTCTTGTACACACACTAAATCACAATTCAATTTTTTTTTCACCCCTGTGGTTAATATTTACTTATTTTATTCAAATTGACCAAAAAAACCCAGATCCGACAAACTCTCGCAAGCGTAGCACCGAAAAATCGGAAAAAAGGGTGGTTTTTTCGAAGAAAAGGTAGCAGTTCGACTCGAACTAGGTCGAAAAATATTGTCACCACCGTATTCCCCGCCTTCGAAAACGGTATACTGCTTTCCAGCTGATTTTCGTTGTTTTCGTGGCATTTAGTTATTGGGGGTGAGGGTAGATTCAACCCCCGGGTGTGTTTTAGGTCACCTGTGGTCAATATTTACTTATTTTATTCACCCGATCTGGCAAGCCATCGTAAGCGTAGCACCGGAAAATCGGAAAAGGGGGTGGTATTCGGGTTTAGTGGGTACAGGCAGAGTAGGTCGGTAAATATTATCACCATCGTATTCCTCGCTCTCGAAAACGGGGATATGCCGTTTTCCAGCTGATTTTCGCTGTTTTCGTGGCATTTAGTTATTGGGAGTGGGGGTAGTTTCAACCTCCAGGGGTGGTTTAGGTCACCTGTGAACAATATTTACTTATTTTATTCAAGCTGACCAAAAAAAAAAAACCGATCCAGCAAGCCCTCGCAAGCGTAGCACCGGAAAATCGGAAGAGGTGGTTTTTTTCGATTTAGGGTAGCGGTTGGACGCTAGGTTAGAAAATATTGTCACCATCGTGTTTCCCACCCTCGAAATGTCTTGCGGTCCGGTGGGGTAAAAGATTTACCTCAAGGGACTATTGATGACTTAAGAAAACATTAAAAATCTTAACCGGAAGTGAGGTCAAAATTCCATGACGCGGGCAAAATTAGCTTGTATAAAAGGTCTGTGGTAGTATTAATCACTCACACTTATCAGGGCTGGCTCCAGGTATTTTGCCGCCCTTCTCGGCAAATAATAAATAACATTAGGGTCAGGCGGGGTAAAAATGAGACAAAATGACATCTTCCAATTTTTAGGTTGCTTAGAATTGAGTCATATTTAATGAAAGATTGGTATCATAAGTAGATATACTATGACACTTCTAGACCAAAATCCCATGTATTTTCTTATGGAGGTTCATTCTGCACATTTTCATACCTCAGAACAAGTCCTTGGAGCACACCGCAAGTCACGCAGCTCGAATATTTTTAATTTTCAGATATTGCCATCTAGAGTCGAGTAATCTAATTAATTTATCATCATATTGCAGTGAAGCGCCATCCGACGGACTGAAAGAAATGCAACTACTAATTTTACGTTTATAGTTGTAATGAAAAAAAAGCCAGGATGCACTCAGGGACTGAACCCCGGACCCTTCAATCCGTAGCACGATGTTTTACCAATGCGGCTACCACGTCACTTAGAAAACAAACGGTTGAAATTGTGTGAGACTCTAACACAGGGGAAGACATACTCTAGGATAACCGTATTTAATCAATAAATTGTAACACTAATCTGAGCAGTTAATTAGTTCAGACTGCATAATATTGACGCACATTTATAGATAGGTATTGAATGGTGTAGAAACAATACAACTGGATAACTAAAATCTTTCAATTAAGTTTTAATACTAAAAAAGAAAAGAGCAAACACAGAAGTTAAAATAATTAGTAGGTATTTGAAATATCAAGTCCGCAGATCATAAATGAATTATACCACAAACAAAGACCTTTTAATAAATTATAGAGATAGACAATTAAACCACTAAAGCTCAAAGACACAAAATAACGGGGAGGCTGCATAATATGGACTCCATCATTGCTATTATTAAACCCTTTAATTTTATTTTAAAAAGATACACATTTATTCAGTATATCCATATACCTATGTACCCATTAAGTTTTCAGAAAAAAGTACACATAATAATAAAAGTCATAGTCTACAACTTATAAAGACAGTGCGATACAAATATAGAGTACTTGTAGAATACCTATTCGTAAATTGTGACAACAAAATACCTATATATATTGCATTGTGTAATATTGCTTAACATCGCCGTTATATACATACAGTGTTTAGTCATTTCTGAGATTAACATTTCCATACAAATTTTGTATACTAAAACAAATACCCACCTAAAATAATTAATAATATCCATTTTTTTAAGAATAATTACAAATAATTGACATCTAGAAAAAATAGCGAAAATAGCCATTCTGATAACGAGAGCTAAAAATAAAAACCATGCGCAGTGGGGGATTGCTTATAGAAAAAGCATACGCAGTGAGGATGGCTTACAGAAAAACATGGAAGCCGATATGAATTTTCATACTTAGACAAATTAATTGTGTTTATTTATTGTGGCTAGAGAAAACGAGGTAACCACAATGTAAGTGACGAAACAGATAGTAGATTAGATGAATTGGACAAAGAAGGAATCATCTATTAGCGAAATTAACCAATACATGAGAGATTATATAATTTTATTAACTGTATTGGTAATTAGCACTTACTTTGTTTAATAACTGTTTATTTAACGTCGGTCTATTTCCGCTATCAGGGCCCATCCCCAACACCAGGAGAGGAGCTACCCCCAACCTGGAAATTTTACCGAGCCTCTTCTCGTAAGAAGAGTAGAGATCTTTTACTTGACAAACATTTAATAGCCAAGGGACCGCCTGCTTTACATCCCCTCCGAAGGATGGTATATCCACTACGTAATCCTTGTCTTGAAATTACATAGTTTCCGCATATACACTAATATACAAGCCGCTAGAAGGTGGTATGAGATCGCTGTGTTTCCCAAGATGGATTGGTCACCCATCCAAGTACTAACCGCGCTGCACGTTGCTTCACTGGAAGTATCGAGGGTATTAAGGGTGATGTTACGTTGCATTATGATATATTATTCAAGTCGAAGTTAAACAATCAATACGTGTATTAGCATTATCGGAAAAGGAATTAAGAAAAAGAGAAAAATTAAATGCTTGGTTTCACACTAAAATTTGAAAAATGATGATTTATAAAAAATTTTAAATTCAAGAAATGCACCAAATCTTCACTACTGGTACAGTATACAGGGTGTCTCAAAGGTTCGAAACAATTTATAGCGATTAGGTGATAATATCAGTTATACCTTAAAATATGGTATATGGGATATTTAATAAGGTATAATGAACGAAGTTGTAGTAGGACGGACATTGTGTATATCTGTTAAATAGGATAAACTCTGTTGAACTTAAAATTATTATATTATTATTATAATTTAGAGTAGAATGTTACTGAGGTTTTAGATTAAGCACACAAAAATATGAAGACGTACAAGATATCTAAAACGCAATATACAGTGTCTCTCGGGCTCGAACCAGCTTTCTGTAGTTAGATGATACATGAATTTTACCCTAAAATTTCATTATGGAATTGTGAATAGGATCACCATGAAATAAATAAAAGTTGTAGTAGGGTGTTGCCGACTGCGAATATCTATTAAATACAATCATCTCTAATGCACTTAATATTTGTTCTTCATAAATCAGAATATGTATTATAACATAGTGGAATACCTCCTATTGAAATTGAATCTTATCATTCATATAGGAATCGTTAGAGATGCGTAAACTCTCATATTTTATATAAACCATGTTTTATTATAATTTACAGTAAAATGTTACTAAGGTTCTAGATAAACGCACAAAAATATGAAGACGTATAGGATATTTAAACCATAATATACAAAATGTTTCAAGAGTTCGACCCAACTTTATGTAGGTTAGATGACATAACAATTTTCCCTTAAAATATTATTAAAGTATTTTTAGTGGGACTATTATGAAACGAATAAAAATTGCAGTCGAGCGTTACCAACTGAAAATGTCTGTTAAACACGATACTTTCTGATGAACTTATAATATTTGATTTAAGTTGGAAACCTATGCAAAATAGTGTATTAGAACATTTTCTAGTGAAATTAGGTCACCTTTATCATATTGGGTAATCGACAGAGCCATGGAAACTAATATATTTTATATAAACTACGGGTTGTTATGATTTTAGAGCGAAATGTTCCAAGGGTTCACGATTAAGAACTTAAAAGATCAAAGATGTACATGATATTTAAACTACAATATATATATATACAGTTCGTCTTTTTAGATGATATAACACAATAACAACCTCAAATAATTCATACTAAACCAATGTATTCATATAATGTTAATCTATTTTCTGTTAAATTATATTGTGAGATGTTGACGTCAAACAAAAAATAAGGCTACTTTGACAACACCACAATTGATCATTGATTAATTACTCAAATTACGCTCTAAAACACAGCACAACAAAAATAAAAGAAAGTAAGTACTTAAATAATTCTGTATCACAATATTTCATGTCGATAACGCAATTACTATATTACACTTGTCCATTAAGGAGATTTTTTTTTGTCATAACTATTATCATCTTATAGATATAGCGGGTCACCATATATTTTCTTTTGGTTTTCAGATCCTCTGTACTATAATTTTAAAGTATCATCAACAATTTCAGACAACCCAGTTATTCTCCTTTATCGCCTTATATAATCACCATAGTGGCTTGTTTCATCCTCTGTTATATGATAATCACATATGTATGCCGTCATATTAACATCATTTGTTGTATTTTTTATCAACACTACATCAATTTATATAAATGATAAGGTCATCATACTAGTACAAGTCATTTTTTGCACAAAAATATGAAGACGTATAGGATATCTAAACGATAATATGCAAGATGTTTCCAGAGTTCAACCCAACTTTATGTTGGGTAGATGACATAACAATTTTCCCTTAAAATATCATTAAAGTATTTTTAATGGGACTATTATGAAACGAATCAAAATTGCAGTCGAGCTGTTACCAACTGAAAATGTCTATTAACACGATACTTTCTGATGAACCTAAAATATTTGATTTAAATTTGAAACATATGCAAAATAGCGTAGTAGAACATTTTTTAGTGAAATTGGGTCACCTCTGTCATACAGGGTGATCGACAGAGCCATGGAAACCAATATATTTTATATAAACTACGTGTTATTATGATTTTAGAGCAAAATGTTCCAAGGGATTTTGATTAAAAAACACAAAGATCAAAGATAAATATCTTTGAAACTACAACATACAATTCGTCTTTTTAGATGATATAACACAATAACTACCTTAAATAATTTATACTAAATCAATGTATTCACATAATGTTAATCTATTTTCTGTTAAATTATATTGTGAGATGCTGACGTCAAAAAAAAAGGAATAATAATAATAATAATAAGGCTACTTTTGACAACACCACAATTGATCATTGATTAATTATGCAAATTACTCTCTAAAACACAGCATAACAAAAATAAAAGAAAGTAAGTACTTAAATAATTCGATATCGCAATATTTCATGTCGATATCGTACTATAATTTTAGAGTATCATCAACAATTTCAGACAATCCAGTCATTCTCCTTTATCGCCTTATATAATCACCATAGTGGCGTGTCTCATCCTCTCTTATATGATAATCACATATGTATGGCGTAATATTTACAGCATTAGTTGTATTTTTTATCAACACTACATCAATTTATATGAATAATAAGGTCTTCATACTAGTACATGTCATTTTTTGTTCATACTAGCATCCTCAAATCCCAATCAAATTAGCTCTACACTACCTCTGTGCAAACAGATTAGCCCTAAGAATAAAAGCATTGTTTACTTGGTGCCAAAAGTGTATCCAAATCATCAAGTTTTCTACCTAAGGACATCTCATTCAGTTCAGACAGTATTCATATTTCAGCATGATGCATGCTATATATTTTGACGGTGGCATTAACAATGAAGTGATTTGCGTTAACAAGGAATCATCATTTAAACACACATCAATCACGCATTTCATGTATTTATTAACTTTCTTAAAAAATCTATAGACCTAATAAAGCTACTGTTTACTATATTTGAATAACTACTTAATAAAATATTACACACATATAATTTGTCCGATATCAATATTTCTCGGTTTTTAAAAAAAACTTTGAAGAACTACATTATTTCTATAAAATGAATTTGGCAAAACACATTTTTAGGACACAAGTTTAAAGAAATCGATAGCCTAGCTTGCTAATTCAACTATGCGTTTGCAAACCTGATTATTTCATCTACCAGACATAGCATACTCTTTCCTTACGAAGGACTTCGAGATTTCAACGATTCGCATAAAACCTATATATATTATAAGGTATACAAATATCCTTCATAAATATCAGTCTAATACATCGATAGTTCCTACTTACCTAAAAATATTTATGTACTATCTAAACGAATGAATGAAGACAAAAAATTCATATGATGAATTTTCTTAAAACCTTTAGGTGTAACAACCGCTAGCATCAAACAGAATACTTGTTTTTTTTGTATTAGCACCACCAAATTCGAATATTACTAAAAAATAACAAACTCAGTTTGAAAATGATTAAATACGGTACACTGAGTTACATTGAACGCAAAATGATAGAAATTATTAATGCGAACTATAAACATTTCTAAAATAGAATGTTTTGATGAAAGGCTATTATTGCTAATACAAGACAACTTTTTTAAGTATTAAGACTATTTAGGGATAACGATTTAGTATCAAGTTAAGCATGATCCAAATTCAACACAGCGTAGACTTAAATCTGGTAATATATCTCAAGAGTAGCAACAATACCTACCGAATGCTAGTAAATCAAACAATCATTTAATATTTTGGGCTTTTAACTTATGCCAAATCTGGGTGGCTTGTTCAGGAAGCATGCAAATTCAAGGAAATTTCTTTTCCCAGCATAGTAAATAGGTACATGATTTTTCTAAAACTGACAATATTTTTAAAAACTAAATAATAATTAATGGAAATAATAATAATAATAATAAACATCTTTTATTGACAACGAACTAAATTACTCACAAAATGTGGCGAAGTTTAGATAACTTTATCTATTCTTACATTAACAATACAGTTCGCTTTAGAAAACACCAAAATTAGTATGTATGTATATCTATATAGGCTCGTTACCTAGCAATACATTAAATTTTTACGTATACGCGTTAAATTTCTACCCTTTGTTGGTGTAAGTCTTCAATATAAAAATAAGTTAATTAGGAATTGTGAGACAAGATGTATATTGTGGGAATATGTCACGGTTGTCTGCTGCGAAAGCATGTAGTGGACGAGGATATGTCTTTATGAGGACACGCGGTCACGAGCTACAAATGATGTATAACACATATGTAACTGTACATAAAAGGAGAAAATTCAATTATCATCAACTTCAAATCTAAAAAGTTACGAATTCAAATGAATTCTTTAAAGCATAAGGATCAAAATAAATTTCGTTTCTCTTTACAAGTTCTCTATACGAGATATGGTCGCATAACATGTTTATTAACCACTACTATGTTTTTATATTAAAATGTATAATAACAAAATATCGTAGCAGTTACATAGTTTCTAAGGTGTTTGCATATATGCATGTAGCAGTCTTTATTTTAAACTCCCTAAACATATTCCCGCGTACCAAAGGAATTAGTGAGAGAGATAATACCAATTCTATAGCATTGTTCAAGCAGGATGACATGAATTTGCACATTTTCTCTGATCATGTCTCGTCAGACGTACCTTTTAAGAATATCAAGAAATGTGTAGAATGTTGGAAAGAAAGATGTGGATTTCTTGTGATTGACAAGGATAGAGAAGTAAATGGGGGGAGATATAGAAAAGTCTTGAGAGTTTTAAATATCCATAAACAATTGTAATTAGGACTTCAATCGATCTGCAGACAGCATCTGGAATACATCGGTGAAATTAAGCAGAAAGACAATATGGATAGAGATGTGGGTGCTGAAATAATTCTGAAACGTCAATTAGTTGAGACTACCAATTTCGTACGTAAGAAATTCAATTCTCTCAAGAATAGAAATGTTGAGGATAAACTAACGTTGGATCCCATAATCACACCTTTAAAAGACTTATCATCCGCTTCAAAGGTAAAATCACAAAACAATATGCTAACACAAACACCTGGGGGGGTGTAAGTGCTAGTACTAGTACATTTAAAGCAACATCTGAAACTAGTGATAAAGATGGGGAGAATGATGCAAGTCAATCATATTTTATAGAACACCGCCGAGATCATCGTTAATGAGCACTCCGGGTTCAGGAAATGTCCTTAGTAGTGCAAAAGAAATGGGTGATGGGATTAAACAACATTTAGAAAATTTAAAGTCTGGCGATCATAAATATGATACTGTATACGGTGTGTGTTTAGATCCCAACAGAGATAAACATCTAATGGGTAACGATGAAATACGCTTTTTGGTGGAAATATAACTTTGTGGCGTGGTAATAAGCAAGTGGGAAAGTATCCTGACAACCCTAGAGTTGTATGATGTAAATATTTATGAAATATCCGTCAGTTCCGCGTGGTATTGAGATTGGCAATCACTGGCGGCGAAGAGCATGAAATATATCGGTAAATATTAAATAAGACAAAAGCACCATATAACCAATATGATACAAGACTGGGTTTGCATGTAAAGAAATTGAAGAAATTCAGTAAAATTATAAAACCACTGTTATCTCCTACAGTAATGACTAAATCTTGAATCGCTTTAGGCATGTCTATTCAGAAATTATACTATAATAGTGGTGTGGATTAAGTCTATTGGAATAAACCGAAGGAACTGATGGACCGTTTACGTCTGCTGTGTAGTTAAGAAATGACTGACAACAACAATGTAAGCAACGAAATAATCAGTATATTGGAGGAAGTAATAGAAGAAACAATAATCAATTAGCGAAAATGAATATGTTATTGTACACATTTCTGTTAAAATAAGTTAAGTAATTTTTAGTTATGTATTATGGGGAATTTAATAAAGAATTTAAGTCCAACGTGTGTATTATTCTAAAACTTCTTACCACAACGAAATGGGGATAAAACGGGGATAAATGGGGATAAACAGGGATAAATCAAGGGTAAATAATAACAAACAAGGATAAAACGGGGATAAATTGGAATAAAACAGGGATAAATAGAGATAAACAGGGATAAAACAGGGATAAATATGAATAAAACGGGGATAAATATGAATAAATCAGGGATAAATATGAATAAAACAAGGATAAATAGGAATAAAACAGGCATAAATAAGCACGAAAAGTGAGGATAAATGATTAGCATAACTGTAAACTAATAAGACAAGAATAATCTGCTATGTACTAACCGTTTGACATCAAGCAACAAATAAGTAAACATGTAGGTATGTATGTATTACTTGTCCAATAATATCTTTCAGTAGTAGAAAAAATATAATACATTACACGATGTGAAAGTTTACTTTACGTGTTCGGTGATTTTTTGAATGGTCGAGGCGAAGCCGAGACGTTTCAAAAAAACACCTCACATCTTAAAGTAAACTTTCACATCGTGTAATGTATTATATTTTTTCTACTACTGAAAGATATTATTGGACAAGTAATACATACATACCTACATGTTTACTTATTTGTTGCTTGATGTCAAACGGTTAGTACATAGCAGATTATTCTTGTCTTATTAGTTTAAAGTTATGCTAATCATTTATCCTCACTTTTCGTGCTTATTTATCCCTGTTTTATTCCTATTTATCCTTGTTTTATTCATATTTATCCCCGTTTTATTCATATTTATCCCTGTTTTATTCATATTTATCCCCGTTTTATTCATATTTATCCCTGTTTCATCCCTGTTTATCTCTATTTATCCCTGTTTTATTCCAATTTATCCCCGTTTTATCCTTGTTTGTTATTATTTACCCTTGATTTATCCCTGTTTATCCCCATTTATCCCCGTTTTATCCCTATTTCGTTGTGGTAAGAAGTTTTAGAATAATACACACGTTGGACTTAAATTCTTTATTAAATTCCCCATAATACATAACTAAAAATTACTTAACTTATTTTAACAGAAATGTGTACAATAACATATTCATTTTCGCTAATTGATTATTGTTTCTTCTATTACTTCCTCCAATATACTGATTATTTCGTTGCTTACATTGTTGTTGTCAGTCATTTCTTAACTACACAGCAGACGTAAACGGTCCATCAGTTCCTTCGGTTTATTCCAATAGACTTAATCCACACCACTATTATAGTATAATTTCTGAATAGACATGCCTAAAGCGATTCAAGATTTAGTCATTACTGTAGGAGATAACAGTGGTTTTATAATTTTACTGAATTTCTTCAATTTCTTTACATGCAAACCCAGTCTTGTATCATATTGGTTATATGGTGCTTTTGTCTTATTTAATATTTACCGATATATTTCATGCTCTTCGCCGCCAGTGATTGCCAATCTCAATACCACGCGGAACTGACGGATATTTCATAAATATTTACATCATACAACTCTAGGGTTGTCAGGATACTTTCCCACTTGCTTATTACCACGCCACAAAGTTATATTTCCACCAAAAAGCGTATTTCATCGTTACCCATTAGATGTTTATCTCTGTTGGGATCTAAACACACACCGTATACAGTATCATATTTATGATCGCCAGACTTTAAATTTTCTAAATGTTGTTTAATCCCATCACCCATTTCTTTTGCACTACTAAGGACATTTCCTGAACCCGGAGTGCTCATTAACGATGATCTCGGCGGTGTTCTATAAAATATGATTGACTTGCATCATTCTCCCCATCTTTATCACTAGTTTCAGATGTTGCTTTAAATGTACTAGTACTAGCACTTACACCCCCCCAGGTGTTTGTGTTAGCATATTGTTTTGTGATTTTACCTTTGAAGCGGATGATAAGTCTTTTAAAGGTGTGATTATGGGATCCAACGTTAGTTTATCCTCAACATTTCTATTCTTGAGAGAATTGAATTTCTTACGTACGAAATTGGTAGTCTCAACTAATTGACGTTTCAGAATTATTTCAGCACCCACATCTCTATCCATATTGTCTTTCTGCTTAATTTCACCGATGTATTCCAGATGCTGTCTGCAGATCGATTGAAGTCCTAATTACAATTGTTTATGGATATTTAAAACTCTCAAGACTTTTCTATATCTCCCCCCATTTACTTCTCTATCCTTGTCAATCACAAGAAATCCACATCTTTCTTTCCAACATTCTACACATTTCTTGATATTCTTAAAAGGTACGTCTGACGAGACATGATCAGAGAAAATGTGCAAATTCATGTCATCCTGCTTGAACAATGCTATAGAATTGGTATTATCTCTCTCACTAATTCCTTTGGTACGCGGGAATATGTTTAGGGAGTTTAAAATAAAGACTGCTACATGCATATATGCAAACACCTTAGAAACTATGTAACTGCTACGATATTTTGTTATTATACATTTTAATATAAAAACATAGTAGTGGTTAATAAACATGTTATGCGACCATATCTCGTATAGAGAACTTGTAAAGAGAAACGAAATTTATTTTGATCCTTATGCTTTAAAGAATTCATTTGAATTCGTAACTTTTTAGATTTGAAGTTGATGATAATTGAATTTTCTCCTTTTATGTACAGTTACATATGTGTTATACATCATTTGTAGCTCGTGACCGCGTGTCCTCATAAAGACATATCCTCGTCCACTACATGCTTTCGCAGCAGACAACCGTGACATATTCCCACAATATACATCTTGTCTCACAATTCCTAATTAACTTATTTTTATATTGAAGACTTACACCAACAAAGGGTAGAAATTTAACGCGTATACGTAAAAATTTAATGTATTGCTAGGTAACGAGCCTATATAGATATACATACATACTAATTTTGGTGTTTTCTAAAGCGAACTGTATTGTTAATGTAAGAATAGATAAAGTTATCTAAACTTCGCCACATTTTGTGAGTAATTTAGTTCGTTGTCAATAAAAGATGTTTATTATTATTATTATTATTTCCATTAATTATTATTTAGTTTTTAAAAATATTGTCAGTTTTAGAAAAATCATGTACCTATTTACTATGCTGGGAAAAGAAATTTCCTTGAATTTGCATGCTTCCTGAACAAGCCACCCAGATTTGGCATAAGTTAAAAGCCCAAAATATTAAATGATTGTTTGATTTACTAGCATTCGGTAGGTATTGTTGCTACTCTTGAGATATATTACCAGATTTAAGTCTACGCTGTGTTGAATTTGGATCATGCTTAACTTGATACTAAATCGTTATCCCTAAATAGTCTTAATACTTAAAAAAGTTGTCTTGTATTAGCAATAATAGCCTTTCATCAAAACATTCTATTTTAGAAATGTTTATAGTTCGCATTAATAATTTCTATCATTTTGCGTTCAATGTAACTCAGTGTACCGTATTTAATCATTTTCAAACTGAGTTTGTTATTTTTTAGTAATATTCGAATTTGGTGGTGCTAATACAAAAAAAACAAGTATTCTGTTTGATGCTAGCGGTTGTTACACCTAAAGGTTTTAAGAAAATTCATCATATGAATTTTTTGTCTTCATTCATTCGTTTAGATAGTACATAAATATTTTTAGGTAAGTAGGAACTATCGATGTATTAGACTGATATTTATGAAGGATATTTGTATACCTTATAATATATATAGGTTTTATGCGAATCGTTGAAATCTCGAAGTCCTTCGTAAGGAAAGAGTATGCTATGTCTGGTAGATGAAATAATCAGGTTTGCAAACGCATAGTTGAATTAGCAAGCTAGGCTATCGATTTCTTTAAACTTGTGTCCTAAAAATGTGTTTTGCCAAATTCATTTTATAGAAATAATGTAGTTCTTCAAAGTATTTTTTAAAAACCGAGAAATATTGATATCGGACAAATTATATGTGTGTAATATTTTATTAAGTAGTTATTCAAATATAGTAAACAGTAGCTTTATTAGGTCTATAGATTTTTTAAGAAAGTTAATAAATACATGAAATGCGTGATTGATGTGTGTTTAAATGATGATTCCTTGTTAACGCAAATCACTTCATTGTTAATGCCACCGTCAAAATATATAGCATGCATCATGCTGAAATATGAATACTGTCTGAACTGAATGAGATGTCCTTAGGTAGAAAACTTGATGATTTGGATACACTTTTGGCACCAAGTAAACAATGCTTTTATTCTTAGGGCTAATCTGTTTGCACAGAGGTAGTGTAGAGCTAATTTGATTGGGATTTGAGGATGCTAGTATGAACAAAAAATGACATGTACTAGTATGAAGACCTTATTATTCATATAAATTGATGTAGTGTTGATAAAAAATACAACTAATGCTGTAAATATTACGCCATACATATGTGATTATCATATAAGAGAGGATGAGACACGCCACTATGGTGATTATATAAGGCGATAAAGGAGAATGACTGGATTGTCTGAAATTGTTGATGATACTCTAAAATTATAGTACGATATCGACATGAAATATTGCGATATCGAATTATTTAAGTACTTACTTTCTTTTATTTTTGTTATGCTGTGTTTTAGAGAGTAATTTGCATAATTAATCAATGATCAATTGTGGTGTTGTCAAAAGTAGCCTTATTATTATTATTATTCCCTTTTTTTGACGTCAGCATCTCACAATATAATTTAACAGAAAATAGATTAACATTATGTGAATACATTGATTTAGTATAAATTATTTAAGGTAGTTATTGTGTTATATCATCTAAAAAGACGAATTGTATGTTGTAGTTTCAAAGATATTTATCTTTGATCTTTGTGTTTTTTAATCAAAATCCCTTGGAACATTTTGCTCTAAAATCATAATAACACGTAGTTTATATAAAATATATTGGTTTCCATGGCTCTGTCGATCACCCTGTATGACAGAGGTGACCCAATTTCACTAAAAAATGTTCTACTATGCTATTTTGCATATGTTTCAAATTTAAATCAAATATTTTAAGTTCATCAGAAAGTATCGTGTTAATAGACATTTTCAGTTGGTAACAGCTCGACTGCAATTTTTATTCGTTTCATAATAGTCCCATTAAAAATACTTTAATGATATTTTAAGGGAAAATTGTTATGTCATCTACCCAACATAAAGTTGGGTTGAACTCTGGAAACATCTTGCATATTATCGTTTAGATATCCTATACGTCTTCATATTTTTGTGCAAAAAATGACTTGTACTAGTATGATGACCTTATCATTTATATAAATTGATGTAGTGTTGATAAAAAATACAACAAATGATGTTAATATGACGGCATACATATGTGATTATCATATAACAGAGGATGAAACAAGCCACTATGGTGATTATATAAGGCGATAAAGGAGAATAACTGGGTTGTCTGAAATTGTTGATGATACTTTAAAATTATAGTACAGAGGATCTGAAAACCAAAAGAAAATATATGGTGACCCGCTATATCTATAAGATGATAATAGTTATGACAAAAAAAAATCTCCTTAATGGACAAGTGTAATATAGTAATTGCGTTATCGACATGAAATATTGTGATACAGAATTATTTAAGTACTTACTTTCTTTTATTTTTGTTGTGCTGTGTTTTAGAGCGTAATTTGAGTAATTAATCAATGATCAATTGTGGTGTTGTCAAAGTAGCCTTATTTTTTGTTTGACGTCAACATCTCACAATATAATTTAACAGAAAATAGATTAACATTATATGAATACATTGGTTTAGTATGAATTATTTGAGGTTGTTATTGTGTTATATCATCTAAAAAGACGAACTGTATATATATATATATTGTAGTTTAAATATCATGTACATCTTTGATCTTTTAAGTTCTTAATCGTGAACCCTTGGAACATTTCGCTCTAAAATCATAACAACCCGTAGTTTATATAAAATATATTAGTTTCCATGGCTCTGTCGATTACCCAATATGATAAAGGTGACCTAATTTCACTAGAAAATGTTCTAATACACTATTTTGCATAGGTTTCCAACTTAAATCAAATATTATAAGTTCATCAGAAAGTATCGTGTTTAATAGACATTTTCAGTTGGTAACGCTCGACTGCAATTTTTATTCGTTTCATAATAGTCCCACTAAAAATACTTTAATAATATTTTAAGGGAAAATTGTTATGTCATCTAACCTACATAAAGTTGGGTCGAACTCTTGAAACATTTTGTATATTATGGTTTAAATATCCTATACGTCTTCATATTTTTGTGCGTTTATCTAGAACCTTAGTAACATTTTACTGTAAATTATAATAAAACATGGTTTATATAAAATATGAGAGTTTACGCATCTCTAACGATTCCTATATGAATGATAAGATTCAATTTCAATAGGAGGTATTCCACTATGTTATAATACATATTCTGATTTATGAAGAACAAATATTAAGTGCATTAGAGATGATTGTATTTAATAGATATTCGCAGTCGGCAACACCCTACTACAACTTTTATTTATTTCATGGTGATCCTATTCACAATTCCATAATGAAATTTTAGGGTAAAACTCATGTATCATCTAACTACAGAAAGCTGGTTCGAGCCCGAGAGACACTGTATATTGCGTTTTAGATATCTTGTACGTCTTCATATTTTTGTGTGCTTAATCTAAAACCTCAGTAACATTCTACTCTAAATTATAATAATAATATAATAATTTTAAGTTCAACAGAGTTTATCCTATTTAACAGATATACACAATGTCCGTCCTACTACAACTTCGTTCATTATACCTTATTAAATATCCCATATACCATATTTTAAGGTATAACTGATATTATCACCTAATCGATATAAATTGTTTCGAACCTTTGAGACACCCTGTATACTGTACCAGTAGTGAAAATTTGGTGCATTTCTTGAATTTAAAATTTTTTATAAATCATCATTTTTCAAATTTTAGTGTGAAACCAAGCATTTAATTTTTCTCTTTTTCTTAATTCCTTTTCCGATAATGCTAATACACGTATTGATTGTTTAACTTCGACTTGAATAATATATCATAATGCAACGTAACATCACCCTTAATACCCTCGATACTTCCAGTGAAGCAACGTGCAGCGCGGTTAGTACTTGGATGGGTGACCAATCCATCTTGGGAAACACAGCGATCTCATACCACCTTCTAGCGGCTTGTATATTAGTGTATACGCGGAAACTATGTAATTTCAAGACAAGGATTACGTAGTGGATATACCATCCTTCGGAGGGGATGTAAAGCAGGCGGTCCCTTGGCTATTAAATGTTTGTCAAGTAAAAGATCTCTACTCTTCTTACGAGAAGAGGCTCGGTAAAATTTCCAGGTTGGGGGTAGCTCCTCTCCTGGTGTTGGGGATGGGCCCTGATAGCGGAAATAGACCGACGTTAAATAAACAGTTATTAAACAAAGTAAGTGCTAATTACCAATACAGTTAATAAAATTATATAATCTCTCATGTATTGGTTAATTTCGCTAATAGATGATTCCTTCTTTGTCCAATTCATCTAATCTACTATCTGTTTCGTCACTTACATTGTGGTTACCTCGTTTTCTCTAGCCACAATAAATAAACACAATTAATTTGTCTAAGTATGAAAATTCATATCGGCTTCCATGTTTTTCTGTAAGCCATCCTCACTGCGTATGCTTTTTCTATAAGCAATCCCCCACTGCGCATGGTTTTTATTTTTAGCTCTCGTTATCAGAATGGCTATTTTCGCTATTTTTTCTAGATGTCAATTATTTGTAATTATTCTTAAAAAAATGGATATTATTAATTATTTTAGGTAGGTATTTGTTTTAGTATACAAAATTTGTATGGAAATGTTAATCTCAGAAATGACTAAACACTGTATGTATATAACGGCGATGTTAAGCAATATTACACAATGCAATATATATAGGTATTTTGTTGTCACAATTTACGAATAGGTATTCTACAAGTACTCTATATTTGTATCGCACTGTCTTTATAAGTTGTAGACTATGACTTTTATTATTATGTGTACTTTTTTCTGAAAACTTAATGGGTACATAGGTATATGGATATACTGAATAAATGTGTATCTTTTTAAAATAAAATTAAAGGGTTTAATAATAGCAATGATGGAGTCCATATTATGCAGCCTCCCCGTTATTTTGTGTCTTTGAGCTTTAGTGGTTTAATTGTCTATCTCTATAATTTATTAAAGGGTCTTTGTTTGTGGTATAATTCATTTATGATCTGCGGACTTGATATTTCAAATACCTACTAATTATTTTAACTTCTGTGTTTGCTCTTTTCTTTTTTAGTATTAAAACTTAATTGAAAGATTTTAGTTATCCAGTTGTATTGTTTCTACACCATTCAATACCTATCTATAAATGTGCGTCAATATTATGCAGTCTGAACTAATTAACTGCTCAGATTAGTGTTACAATTTATTGATTAAATACGGTTATCCTAGAGTATGTCTTCCCCTGTGTTAGAGTCTCACACAATTTCAACCGTTTGTTTTCTAAGTGACGTGGTAGCCGCATTGGTAAAACATCGTGCTACGGATTGAAGGGTCCGGGGTTCAGTCCCTGAGTGCATCCTGGCTTTTTTTTCATTACAACTATAAACGTAAAATTAGTAGTTGCATTTCTTTCAGTCCGTCGGATGGCGCTTCACTGCAATATGATGATAAATTAATTAGATTACTCGACTCTAGATGGCAATATTTGAAAATTAAAAATATTCGAGCTGCGTGACTTGCGGTGTGCTCCAAGGACTTGTTCTGAGGTATGAAAATGTGCAGAATGAACCTCCATAAGAAAATACATGGGATTTTGGTCTAGAAGTGTCATAGTATATCTACTATCATATGTAAAAATGACAGGAAAAACTATATTTCTATGTATTTTTTTTACTAAAAAGTACCGTTAATTGATAAACAAAAATAAACAGTGTCTCATTTTTACCCTCCAAGTGGGGCAAAAAAAGACAGTGGAGGGTGAATGAAAGACACGTGATTTATTCCCATTCTTATTGACGTCGTACAAATGGAAGTGCAAAAATAAGATAGAGGAGGGTTTTTTCTTTTATATAGGAAGTTGAAATGTGTCTGCTTCAGTCTGCCCATTTGGTCTCTTTAGTCTCTTTTTTACTCCGCTTTTAATTTTTTCGTTGAAATCAAATTTTTAATGATTTAAAACTAACAGATTAATAAACTTGATCACAAAATGTGAAGTATGACGCTTCTAGTTGACGTCTGCCAAACACGGACAATGCAAATAGAGAAACTATAAAATCCCCCAAAAAGTACTAAGGTGCGTACAAAATTTTTTTAAAAATGAATTAAATAAACTGAACTGAATAAAAAAATTTTCCGCATTAACAGTAGGCATAGGACATGATTGGATAACATAAAACAGTTCTGAATGTACAAAACAAACTTGATTAAAAAAATAAGTTTAATTTATTTCAATCTGGGTTGGATATCACCTTTTCTTTTATTTACCCCGCTACATGTCTGTCTCATTTTTACCCCGTCTGACCCTATCTATTCAGTCCGTTATTTTTCATTACATTTTAAGAGTCACCTACTGAATATTCTTGATGGTTTGTTTTTTTTAGTTATAAGCAATTTTTGGATTTTCAGCAATATTATTACTGCATTTAAAAGGGTTAAATAAGATAATTGAAAAAATTAACCGTATTGAAACTAACCTGCTTTATGTACAAAAAAAAACTAATAATAACAAATTCACCCCCCCCCCCTAGAGCCCACCATGACACTTATTTATAGAATATTTGACGGCCGACTCTTCGGCTATATGTCCCTGTTTCAGCACACAATTTCACTAATCAAGAAATCAAGAATGTTTCTGTAACTCAAAGAAACATATAAAACATACACGAGATTTACAAAGAAAAACCTGTGAATAAGTAGACAAAACTTAATAATCATACTACTAAACACAGAGAGACAATGCCATCAGAAATGTAAACAACAGATTTAGGTCTCGCCGTGACGTCACAGCTTTGCCGGCAAGTGGCGAACGTTGCAGCATGGGAAACTGGCTATCCTTCCTCTGTTTAGTTCTTGGTAATGATCTTACTAAAAAACACCATAAGTAACATTTTAAAGTAGTTTCTTAATCTAGGTAGGTACGTAAAGTGATTTCGAACCTGAAAGACACACTGTATATTACAGTTTTGATATCTTGCAGATGTTCGCATTTTTGTGTGCTTAATAAAAAAAAATAGTAACATTTTGCTCTAAAACTACAATAAAACATGTTTTACATACGAATTAAAATTTTCTTTCTCTAATCTCACTTTTCAGTTTATTCTTTATTGAATTATCATCCTAAAATATTGCCTATTATTGAGAAGGTAATACTAAAATAATCCTCGTTATTTATGAACAAATTGAAAACCGAGCTGAAAACATAAAAGTCTAACAGCTGGTATCTCTCGGTAAGGTTTACGATAGGTGTTAAACTATTCCCCTTATTTCTGAATGTGGGATATACCATACCTTTTCTATCCGCATTTTCCAAGGCATACTGTTTAAATACTGCCTCAAACAACATAAAATAGCAAAATATGCTTATAAAGCCAGTTTGCATTTTATTATATCGTTGAGTATAAGACTCTTCACTCAACAACTATATGAAGTTATAGTCTTCGGAACTTTATTATTTTATTGAAACTGACAATAAAATAGCTGTACTTAAGTACACGAGAGTATCTAGTTTGCAGTTTGATGTCGAAACCCGTAATAATACTTTCTCAGAGATTATTAAATGACATAGTTTACGTAATTACAGTTGAATAGAAGAAGCAGTCTAACTATATAACCTGGTTTCAAGAATAATTTTATTATTTCGATTAGATTAACTACCTGTTTCTGTGTGAACTTCAATATTTTTTGTCAGAATAATTAATTAATTCTAATATTATAGACTAGTTCACAAGTTCAAAGCCGTGTTAATTCTTGATAAAGCTCGTAAAAATATAAGTGAGAGCTCATTGGATTTGGAATGACGTCCATAAAAATGTGCAAAAGTTTCAAATCCGCACATAAACAATTCCAAAGGATAAACAAATAACGAGTTTCGTTTGTTACAAATAACTCGAAAGCTATCAATATTCAAGAAACCTTAAAGAAGGATTCTTAAAGAGGAAGAAATTTCCAATAAAAAGTCCTGACGCCCGGAACTATTTCTATTATTAATAATGTTGAAAATAGAGCTCCGCGCGGTGAACACTAAGCCGTTACGATGCTCTTAAATCGGCCGTAACAAGTAAACATATTTTTTTATGTTATTAAATATTAAGTTAAACATTTGAAAAAAATATGTTATTATTTAGACACTTAAAGGAACAATATTCGGTTGGAAAAACATTTTTTCACCGATTTTTCATAAAATGAGCCTATTGTTAATTAACAATTTTTTTAGAGTTTGCGTTTATATTTAGGATAATTGTTAAACAAAATCCACTAAAGTTATTTCGCTTCGTGGAGACCTTATGTCAACTATACTTTATGGGATTATGATATTACGATGTTTTTAATTGTTGTAGTCTGTTAGTTATTCATTATTCAATATTCTTTATTAATTTGAATTATTATTACTGTTTATCCTATAAAATTCAGAGCTCTTGGGATATAACCTATGATAAAGAGGACGGCTAAAAATACGTGTGAATTCATTATTTGTTCATTTTTCCATCAACTTCAATATCAGTCAATATTAGGCAATAAGGTTCAATTAACTGAGCGACGCGCAACGCGACATTTTATTTCATAACTTTTAGACACCTTTCCTGAAAAAAAATTTTTTTTTCACCCTTTTAGTGACCTTTTTTTTAGTTACTACACGGTAAAAGAACATATCCTCGTTTTTAATTTTTAAGTTTTAAGATCAGGCTCGTTATCAGAGTATCCTGAACTCTTCATATACCAAATTTCATATAATTCTTGCAAAAATATTGCAATTATGATATTAAATTTACCGTTTTAGATTCTCGATTTTTAGAGCAGATTTGGTAACAGCTAGTCCTAAAATACCCAACTATCGATTCAATGCAATTCTGACGAAATTATGAAATTAAATTTCACCGTAGCCTGATTAATTGAACCTTAAAATGTTTTAAAAATGTTTTCTTAACCGCTTCTCAAGTCACCAAAGTAACTCCTTGAAAATCCAGAATGATTTTGTGATATCGACCCTAGGGATGGTGTGAAAATAAACAAGTCAAAGTATTTTTTCAAAATATTTAAAAAAGGAGTAGCTCTCAGTTCGATCCCCATGTATGATTTTTTCTTATGTACATTTAATCACTACTCTGGATTGGCTTGAGCGATCTCTATGAAATCTTTTTCAAGCTGCAAGGTATGATTCGGCGTGGCGCGGCGGTGGCCTTATAAGAATTTCATCAAGCTACATCTAGTAAAAGGTGAGCATAAATTGAAAACAGGATATTTTTAGTTACAAATTTGGAATACCAATGTTAATGCAATTTCCACGAAATTTGAATTTTGTCTAATTTTTGAGAGTTCCGCTCACTATGCACTGGTAGTAGCTTCCTGAAAAAATTACAGTAGAACCACTTCCGAACAATATATTCCTATCCTATACAGTGATCTGTAGAAACCTGCACAAATAAGTAAGCGAATAAGTTGGTAGTTTATCAATAATCCGAGAGACGGCGCGGCATCTAGAAATATCTAGAGAACTACTGATATCTACTGAAACATTGTAGAATGTTCCAAAACCAGTTACCTATGACTATAAACTAGAGTGACCATACGTCCGGAATTTCGCTGGAAAGTCCAGCATTTTGGAGTACTGTCCAACATTTACAAGTGTCCAGCAAAAGTGCAGCATTCAGATCATACGCCCGAAATTTCGCTGGAAAGTCTTACAAGTGTCCAGGAAAAGTCTATCATTCAGGTTATAGTAAAGTTAAAGCATTATGTTTTGCTTGGGAAAAATTTTAGGTCCTCTCGTTGTGGACCTATCACGAGAAGCCGGAGCCAAGCGCAGACCAATCAAACAGAAACACGACAACCTTCGACGACAATTAGACATGAGAATGCACGACCACCAATGAGAAGTCACGTGAAACGTGACGTTTCAGCGAGGCCACTTGTCGGGTTAGCTCAGGCGTCCACTACGCCTCCCACACACAGCAGATGGCCAATAACACGTAGCCAGTCGCGCATCCAAACAGAAACACGACAACCCCCGGTGACCAATAGAAACGAGGATGCACGCCCATCAACGAGAGGTCACGTGAAACGTGACGTTTCAGCGAGGCCACTGGCCGGGTTAGCTCAGGCGCCCGCTACGCCTCCCACACACAGTCGAGGACCGATAACACGTAGCCAATCGCGCATGCGCGCTCCAGGCCCAAGCATATATAAGGAACCGCACAACGCGGAGAACGTCAGTCCAGTTCGAGCAACGAGGAGCAGCACTAGGTAGCTTTCAGCGAGAACCTGAAGATGGCAGATGGGATTCTGCCGAAACGTCGTTTAGACAACAATGGCTCCAGCAGGAGCCTATCAACTACGTGGGAAAACACTCGGAAGTACACCAGCACTTCATTCAACACCCGCGAAAACCTAAGAAACAACAATATATACATATATATATATGTTGTTTCTTAGGTTTTCACGGGTGTTGAATGTCTCTACGGGGAGAAGACATTCCACCAGACCAGAATACTTGAGAAAATCATGTGAAATGTGGCGGTTCAGCAAGGCCACTTGTCAGGTTAGCTCACGCGCCCGCTACGCCTCCCACAGAGAGTAGAGGGCCAATAACACGTAGCCAGCCGCGCAAACGCGCTCTAGGCCCCAGCATATATAAGGAACCGCACAACACGGACGACATCAGTTCACTCCAGGCAACGAGGAGCAGCAGAAGACAGCTTTCAGGGAGAACCTGAAGATGGCAGATGTGATTCTGTCGAAACGTCCGTTAGACAACCGTGGCTCCGGCAGGAGCCTACCAACTACGCGGGAAAATACCCGGAAGGACAACCGTTTGTGTCAATCCCTGAGTTGTGTCTATCCTTTCAACTTAGCTACACCGTGCTGATGAGGACCAATGAGTCGGAAACACGTGTCCACGGTTGCTCTTTTTCTCTGTGGTCTTACCCACGAATTTTTCCTATTTGCCATAAAGCTTTGTTCCGCATTAACACCTCCTATTTATTTTTTTACATATATACCGGGTGACACAGGAGATATATAACACCCCGTAGCATGTTTATTTAAAAAGATATTATTTTGAAATCTACTTTGTTATTTTAAATGGTACCCTGTATATATTTTTTACCTATCTGGTTCTCCTTAAATTCCTCTTTTCAACTATGTATAGCAAGGTGGCATTCATTTTTAAAATGTCTACTGAAAACCATTTTATTGCATTAAGTCAAGTTGGCTATGGTATGAAATGTAGCGGTAATTAATGCTTAGTGTGCTGCAATATCAAAAGAACCATGGTACACAATTTTGTGTTTCATATTTGTTTTGTTCTAATCAGTAGCCGAAGAGACTTTGTACAATTTTTATATTAAAGAAAAATCTCTAGACTAAATCCACGAAATCACAAAAACTAAGATAGAAACACTAATTTTAAATTTTATCCATTTGTAAAATATTTATTCATATTTCAGTTTTACCAATTATATGGCCGCCGAGGTGTCCTGATTTTACGCCACTTGATTTTTTCATATGGGGCCATCAAGGAAATGGTTTATAAAACTCCACTGCAAAATAGGGAAGACTTAAAAATGAGAGTTAGGTTAGCAATAAAATAGTTTACTGAATTGCAGTTAGAAAATGTGCTTAGAGGTACTAATTACAAGAATTCGACGCTGCAAGGAAAATAATGGCCAGCATTTTGAGATTCTTCGAAAACAATTTTATTTAAAAGCAGCAAAATCAGACATAACAATGAATTGTATTGGGTAAAAGTAAAAGATGAATAAATATTTTTCAAATGGGTCAAATTTAAAATTAGTGTTTCTATCTAGTACAGGAAACGAAGACTGAAAAATCCCCCAATTCGGAAATAAATAGTGCTCAACGGATTATTATTTTAAGTTGTAGGGTTGACCCTTAGGAGTAACATACTAAAAGTCCCAGCCGTGGGCCTCATGCGTTAGGTGGGAGGGGGGTGGAAAAGGTCGGTTTGTAGGTTTTTCGTTATTATCTCGAAAACTAAGCATTCTAGCAAAAGATCATTCTATATAAAATGAAAGTAAATTAAATTGTCTACAAAAAAGATCTTATTCATTTTTTCGCTAGGGGCAGTAGTTAAGGGTGTCGTGAGTTTGAAAATGCGAATAGCTGGAAAAACTGTATATTGTGAGAGATAATGCTTAACAAGTAGAAAATTTTATAATATTACAAGTATTTACAAGGCCATATTAAGTAATTGGTCGAGTTCATCGTCAAGATCATCATCGTCGTCGTCGCCGTTGATGCTGACGATTGGAGGGCCGTTGGTAGATGAAGCGCGGCAACTGCTGCACACAAGCGAGCAGGGTATGCCTGCTTTGTGGCACCCGGAACGGCCCCCGCAACCAGTTGTGCACCCGCAAAATGTGTTATTTAGGACGGATTCTGGCGCAACTGGGTCCGTGCTTGTGACAGGAGTAAGGGGGCCATCCGACCCCCTCATCCATCCCCAAGCAGTTGGCTCCTGCTGCTGATCTCCATATAGCCATTACTGAATCTGCAAACAATAATTCATCCTTTATAGTTCAAAAAAATCTGATATAATCTTGTCTAAGCACAATACAAAATATATGTTAATGTAAACAAGCATATATTGATACAAACTTGCAAATGAACTCTAAGGGAATGTTCGCGAGCAGCCGCTCTGGTGAGTAGACGTGCCGCAAAGTCAGGCTTTGGCTTTCTCCAGGCTTTAACAAAGGCCTGGTGTCGTACCCGATTCAGATCTGCTCCTTGAGGAGCCTGCTGCAATGCCAAAAGAAGCTGCTCTCCTGCAGCAGCTACCATGTCCTGTGTTGCTGAGGGATCACAGAAGACTTTGTAGATGTTTGTGACCTGCTCCTCGGCCTTCAAAAATACTTGCACCACACCTCCATTGCTCTTGTCGTGAATAGCGGAGGTAGTATCACAACCGCTAAACGAATGGAGCCATTTGCTAAGACCATTCTGTTGCTCCATTCGTTCAACGGTTGTGATACTACCTCCGCTATTTACGACAAGAGCAAGGGAGGAGGAGAGCAGCTTTTTTTGGCATTGTACCAGGCCCCACAAGGAGCAGACCTGAACCGGGTACGACACCAAGCCTTTGTTAAAGCCTCGACAAAGCCAATGCCTGATTTTGCGGCACTTCCACCTACTCCCTTAGAGTTCATTTGCAGGTTTGTATCAATATATTGTGCTTAGACAAGATTGTGTCACATTTTTTAAACTACAAAGGACGAATTATTGTTTGCAGGTTCAGCAATGGCTATATGGAGATCCGCAGCAGGAGTCAACAGCTTGGGGATGGATGAGAGGGTCGGATGGCTTCCTTACCCATGTTCCAAGCACGGACCTATTTGCGAAAGAATCCGTCCTAAATAACATATTTTGCGGGTGCACAATTGGTTGCGGGGCCGTTTTTGGCATACCCTGCTCGCTTGTATGCAGCAGTTGCCGCGCTTCGTGTACCAACGGCCCTCCAATCGTCAGCATCAACGACGACGACGATGATGATGATCTTGACGATGAACTCGACCAATTACTTAATATGGCCTTGTAAATACTTGTAATATTATAAAATTTTCTACTTGTTAAGCATTACCTCCCACAATACACAGTTTTTCCAGCTATTCGCATTTTCAAACTTACGTACACCCTTAACTACTGCCCCTAGCGAAAAAATGAATAGAATCTTTTTTATAGACAATTTAATTTAATTTCATTTTGTGTAGAATGACCTTTTCTCTAGGATGCTTAGTTTCCTAGATAATAACGAAAAATCTACAAACTGACCCTTTCCACCCCTCCCGCCTAACGCATGAGGCCCACGGCTGGGGACTTTTGGTATGTTACTCCTAAGGGTCGACCCAACAACTTAAAATAATAATCAGTTGAGCACTATTTATTTCCGAATTAATGACTTCGTTTCCTGGCCTAATCTTAGTTTTTATGATTTCGGGGATTTAGTCTAGAGATTTTTATTTAATATAAAAATTCTACAAAGTCTCTTCGGCTACTGATTAGAACAAAACAAATATGAAACACAAAATTGTGTACCAGGGTTCTTTTGATATCGCAGCACATTAAGCATTAATTACCGCCACATTTCATTTCATAGCCAACTTGACTTAGTGCAATAAAATGGTTTTCAGCAGCCATTTCAAAAACGAATGTCATCTTGGTATACATAGTTGGAAAGAGAAATTTAAGTAGAATCAGATAGAAAAAAATATATACAGGGTGCCATTTAAAATAACGAAGTAGATGGACGGTGAAACCGGAAGTGTTTGTACCAAAAAAGGACAATCACGCATTATATAAGTCTACCAAATTTCGAAATAATATCTTTTTAAATAAACATGCTACGGGGTGTTACATATCTTCTGTATCACCCGGTATATATATCAAATTTTATCATTTTCTCAAAATTTTGAAATTATGGAAGTGTACATCTTCAAAAATAAATTTTTGAGATTTTTTTCACTCATCGAATCTGTTTATACATTACTTTAAAAGTAAAATTTGAAAGACCCAAATTTTTATCTTTAAATTTTTAGAAATGGTAGAGCTATTACCTATTTAATCGCAAATCTCTTTATGTTCCCACTTCATACATGTACTATTCCTATATACATTCATCTTTATATTTGAAAATATAATAATCCAATAGCTGCATGTTTCTTCATTCATTTAAGCTTTTGTGAGATCAATTTCATTAATTAGTTCAAAAGTTTCAACAAATTTAGTGTAGCACGTCCGAGGCCGCGCGCGCTTCGCGTGTCTCGGCGTTCCATTTTCGTGCGTTAAACAAAAAAATCTGGAGCCTACATTTTTGATCGTACAAAAAAACTTCATAAACATTTTTGATGTGAAATTTCCCGTACTTTCGAATGGGGCAATTATTTTTTGAAATAAAAAAAATATTTTAAGATGTATTTGACACTGACTGGTATTTTGGAATTAATTTGTTTATTAACAAATTACGCTCAAGGACTATTGTTGGTAACTTTTGGTATGTTGTTTCTGACACGTTCAAAGATGTATTCTCAAAAGTTACCGCTTCCCGGACTTTTTCCGAAGTGAAAATCTCTTTTGACTCCACTATATAGACCAGCTAACATGTTCCGTGATTTCTCGACCTGGGATTGCTTTGAAATAAGATGTGTATAATTTTTTTGAAAGCTAGAAGTACGAACTATTACTCTTATTTAGAATTTTTCTTTCTAAAATCTGCAGTTTAGGCACTATGTTTGAAACAATTGAAAATAATGTAGAAAAAAGTTAATAATTTCGTTATAACTCTAGAAATATTCAAAATTTCGAGCAAGTCATAATGAACTATTTTATTTTATGCTAGAAGATAAAGATTGTCGCACAAGAACGAAATTTATATCTTTATTCGTTTCCGAGATACAGCAATTTTAAATTTTTTACCCTTAAGGGAGCCTATCTCAGAGTGGCAAGAAACATATTGTTATTTAGTGTGATATAATTAAGCATAAAAAATATCTTGCCAGCTTTAATCATTTATTTCCCACGAAAAACCCTATGCGCTTCTACTAATATGGAATTAGTGAATATTTTCTTACACTGAGAAATACAAAATATTCTTTAGTAGGAATTAGTATAAGCACTGCATAGAAAACAAATAGCAATCTGTCTCTCATTGGAGGGGCTGCAGTTAGCTATGGGGACTATGGGGAGTATTTACTAGACAGAGTGGATAGTCTGCGTAAAAGCTACAGGCGTGCATCAGCTAGGATTTTGAGACATGTATGTTTATAAAATAAATGATCTTCGAAATCGTAAGCTATAGGTACCAAGTATATTTCTGATGTTGGAATCGCCTTTTACACAAGACGATCATAATTACAATCTTTCCCCCTGTAATAAAGGGCTGTAAACACGTAACAGTAGGTACCCTACAGTTTGTAAAAAATATTAAGTCGATGTTTATTGTCATTAGCGCATTCGCCAGACTGTAGAAATAATAGTAGTAATATAATAATGCAGTTCAAAAAATGCAGTTCGCTATAAAATATGAAGAGGATTGACCATAATGACCACGTTTTAAAATATATTCTGAATTATTAATTAGATGCAGTTTTAGTGAATATCTTTAAAGTTATCACTTTTTGTTTCAATTTTATTACTTTAGGACAATTTAATACCCTGGTTTTGTATTTAGTATTTAGTGTTGCATTCAACATCTCATAAAGCTACTCATTCCATGGAGAAACAATTATATAACATACTTCTTGAAAATTAAATAAATACTACTACTTACTAAAAAATAATGTTGCAAAGTTAACAGTTTATAACTTTATTGATGCACATTTTACGCAGCGCAAACTTTTCAAAATATATAAATAATATGTATATGTACAACTGCTGCAATTTTATTTATGTTGTGACAATGGCAGTATTTGAATCTTTTAAATCATAGACCAAGAGATGTGATAAACGTCTGGCGTCATGTCATCTTTAACTCCAGCACACATTTCCTAATACCAAAACTGAATCTTAAGTAACCCGGAGCAAACAGCACAAGAGGTTCATGGACATTAAAAGGCTAAGCGTGAACTCAGGTAGACTGTACAGTCAACTTCCAGGGATAGCCAAGGCTTGTTCGACTACAGTTTATAAGATACATAGGCGTACTTACGGGGAATTATGGGATCTATTAATTCGTTGAAATAGTAAAATTTTGTGACTTTGGATTTATGAAACTACTAAACAATAATTACGAGAATAGTGCGAGGAAATAGAAATTTAAATTATATATTATCTTGGTCACTAAGCTCCAGAAAAAAATCCTTCTGATTAACATTGCTATCCCGAATTCCAATAACATCCAGGAAACTGTCCAAAACAAGTTAGCTTATGAGATCAGGCAGCAATGGAGGCAAGATAGTGTTGTCATCCACCCAATAATATCCACTACCGGCATTGTACCTCGATCCCTCGTCAGAAACTTAATCACCCTGGGCCTTCCCCCTTTCTTAGTTAGTGATATGCAGAAATTAGTTGTCCTTAATACTTGCCACATTGTGCGCAAATTTTTGAACCTACAAGAGTTCGTTTTCATCTTTCCTCGGCCGATGAATACCGATAATACCGCACTAAGCGAGAAACAACAAAACATGTTGATGACGCACGCAATGGACAAGGAGGCTTTAAGTGGACGAGGGAACTTCGAGATGACTTGCAGACCTGCTATGAGAGCAGCAAACCTGCGCGCAGGGGGTACATAGCGCGATTGCACAAAATCTGGTGCAACATGCATCCAGAGCATCGCGCCTTCTCTGAACAACAGCTCAGAGATCAAATATCCTTCCTGCGCAGGATGTAAAGGCACCGGCAGCAGGAAGAAGTGCCAGCCACACTTTCACCGCGTCAAATAGCTGTCGGGGAACATCCTAGAAGATACGTCGATGTTAACTTAAGGACGAGGGTTAGCCTTAACAGCAGGGCTACCCTAAAGCCACAAGACCTGGCAGAGATGGACGCTGCCATCGATGAGGAACTACCAGAAGACGCCGACATTTGGCAGATCAACACTGCCGTGTACAACGCTGCTAGCCAACTCGTTCCTCGCGAGAGGACAAACAATGTCTTGAGCGGTATCGAAAAGGCTATGCGGCGTGTACAAAAGACCGAAGGCAAAACACAGTTGGCTAGACAACACGCTTCTAGAATCCAGAGTGTGGTGGAATACGCAACAACTGGCAAGGCATTTACGCCTACAATTCGGCGAACAGCAGCCGGACTGAGACGCCAGCACCACACTCTAAATCAAACAGTGATGCTCACTATTAAGCAGCACTGTTTAGATAGGATTCGAGCGCCTATGGGTATCAAGAAGAAGCTAAATAGGGTACGAAGTACGGAGCAAAATACATTGTTCCTTACGAATCCTTCCGGCCTATTTCAGGAGCCACAGCGTGTTGTCGACAATCCGCTGATTGTATCCAATGTCGAAAGCTTCTGGAATCTACGACACTCCAGCAATAACGCACTTCGAGGCTCTTTGCCACAAAACCTTTGAAAAGCCAGAAGAAGTGTGCCGGCAATCAGTTCGGAGTCCAACAAGCTCTTGTTGGCACCAAGAACTTCGCTGCTCCGGGGCCAGACGGCATAAATAACTGGTGGTGGAAAAAAAATTCCTTCCTCCCATCGTCATCTGGCCCGAGTTTTCAACAAGTGGTTGAACGAAGGGCAGCAGATTCCGGACTGGTTTGTCGAGGGATGTACTAAAAAGAAGTGAATTGACTCAAGGAATTATAGGCCAATCACCTGTCTGAACTCCTGCTACAAGCTATTTACGTATCTTGTATGCTCGGACACAACGGCAAGCTGATCTGGTCTTCTAGGAGATATACGAACAGCGTGGCAGCAAGAAGGGCATGGTAGGTTGTAAGGACAGCCTGCTGGTAGACCGTTGTATTACACAGGACTCTATGCAATACAAGTGGAATTTATCGATAGCTTGAATTGACTATTGTAAGGCATTTGACACATAAAATGAATTTTTGTTATATTTGCTCAAATGTCTTGCGGTAGCAGAGCCACTAATGATATACATAGAACAACTGTTACCACTCTGGAAGACCCGCTTCACCATAATATCAGGTGCAGAGCGGGTTACGACAGAGCAGGTGGCATTCCAAGGAGATTCTCTGAGTCCCATCATCTTCTGCATCTCATTACTACCGTTGTCTGTTGATCTTCGCCAACCTCGCGGCCCGCCCAGGAACCGGAGGCATAAGGTCACTCATCTATTCTATATGGATGACCTAAAACTGTATGCCTCCGGAGAGCGGGAACTTTAAAACGCTCTAAGGGTGGTCGAGGCGTACACGCGGATCATTGGGGGTTGGACAAGTGCCCCGTCTGTCCACCTCAAGAGAGGGCGATGCGGGGAATTTTCTGAGGACGCGCAGCTCGCAGACGGAAGCATCCTAAGACATTCGGATGCCGGACAGACCTACACATACCTATGTGTGCAACAACACCACATCCAGGATGTGCAACAAATCTAGGAATCTCGCCTACTCCGAAGGATTTGGTTGTCCGAACTTTCGGGGAAGAACAAGGCGTCTGCTACTAACATGCTTACCGTTGCTGTTCTGCTCTACTCCTTGGGGACAGTAAAATGAACGGTAGATGAGCTGCGCCAACTAGACAGAGATACCCGCAAGATGATGAACATCCATAGGAGTATTCATCCTAGATCGTCTGTTCCTCGTGTTTATCTCCCACGTCATCGGGGGGCCGAGTACTCTTGGGTCTGAAGTGTATGCACGGCAGAGTAGTACTGAGTAAGGCATGTAACATCCTCAGGAGCTCGGATCCGCTCCTGTTATTAGTGAGAGATCATGAAATAGCAGGGATGGGCGCAGGATTGTTCAAGGTAGCAAAAAGAGCCGCAGAAGAACTTGGTCTCGTATTCGACGTCAGACGAGGTGGCCGGCGCGGTGCTGACCCAGAGTCAGTCACTGAACTTCAACCAACTCGTCTGAAAGCCCAAATAAAAGCTGCCGAATAGGCGAGTCTGTTTAGGCAGTATGTCGATAAACCCATGCACGGTGTATACTATAAAAACATAGAAACACTGAGTTTATCGACTAGGCTGACATTCGCCTTTTTAAGGTAAGGGGGGGGGGGCTTAAGTAGGAGACCGAGGGATTCATTGTGGCCTGTCAGGATGGTATAATAAATACCTTGATCTACGGAAGCCGCGTAATGCAGCATGCCCGATATATACGCGATTTCGGCCTACATCCACCACCATAACGCGGTTTTACGAGTGCTATACTACCATTTACGGCACTTGTACTGGGCAGATCAAACACCAGTGCTGCCTTACATTCCCTGAGATTTTGAGTCTGTTGTCGAGAACGAGACATACCGAATTTATTGAAACTACTCGTTCCCGACTGTCAGGCTAATTCAAGCCAACAAGCCTGACATAGTCCTCCTCGACCATCAGAACAAAGTGATCTTGTAATCGAATTTTCAACAACTGCTGAGACAAACATCCCTTGAAAAACGAACCAAATATCGTGATCTCCGGTACGAGCTCCAAGTGTTGTACCCAGGCTACTCGGTGAAGATGTTTGTCCTGATAATCGGCGTACTCGGAGGGATGAAGCCTTCGCTGCTCTCAGAATTAAAGATCATACCGGCCTGCCAGGGCACACAATTCGTGGACCCAGCAGTCACTCATCCCACGAGTATGGGGAGTGACTGCTGGTACTACCAGCTTCCCTCTGTGAGCGTCGGAGCCACAGAGTTTAAAGGGTGGCTTTTACAAAAAAAAAAAAATTATAATAACTTCAACATATTCAAAGAACATCATCAAATTTCAATTTGAAATTATTCGAATACTTCAATGCTTTACATATTTTTTATTAAAAATAAAGTACTGTGTATGTAACCCTGAAGATGCATTTATAAAATGAAATACAATAATTTAAATTTCATTAGAAATTAAGATGTTTTGGCTAATGAACATTGATTTTACTATACTTGATTTGAATTTCTGTAAATATGATGACGTGTTTAATTATCACTAGCTAGAGCCTTCGTACTATTCCGTCATCATTAACGATGACACTGCATAGACAATTTACTGCAATTTGGTAGTATTAGTCATACAAATGATTATATTTTTGTGTCCGAAGAAGATTGGAAGCTTCAGAGGCAGACGTCAGTAAAGTCTACACTAATTATAAATTAACTTTGTTAGTTCCTGTGCTCATTGAGGATTATTTAATATAATGTTTTTTATATGTACAGAACAGTGGCTTAATACCGAAGAAAAAAATGATGTAGTATTATAGAAATAGTCAAAAACATCATCTTTTGGTACAAGTCTTTTTGCAAACACACCCATGTGTCTAATCTGCACTTGCCAATTTTAATTTCGTTTCATATTTTCTTACATTTAACAAAATTATTAATATTTTTTCAGCACTCATTTAAATTACTCCCTTGGTTAACTAATTGGTCTGTAATGCGGATGGTCATTTTTTCAACTGTTCAACTTCCTCCTATAAAGGAACAATTAGTAAAGTAATTTTTCTAATTACCAAGCACTACATTGATTAAATAATTCACACATTCAACTTACACTTTCGTCTCTATTCTTCAACGTAGAACACGTAATCGTGAGTGGTTTGAATTATTTAACATCATTATAACAACTGCTGTGCTTCTTTCATTACTTATATATTTCAATTTTCCTACAATTAAATTGTTTGACAGTGCAACAAAAAAAAACAAATTTTTATATATACATTTAAAGTTGTTAAAGAAAAAAATCGATTGGTAGTTAGTACTAAAAATTTAAAAATATATGTGTACATGGTGATTTGCAATTACTTCGATAAACACGTTCACGGGCATCTTCTGTGGCAATAATCATTTTCCGACTTTTCAGGACAACTACTATAACAGTAAAATATTTTTAAACCCTTTTTAGGTGACTTCAAAACTTTTAGAAAAGGAAGAGGTCCTCAATTCTAACTTTATGTATGTTTTTTTTTATATATGTTTAATCAATACTCTGTATTGGCTTAAGTGATTTCTGTAAAGTCTTTCTCAAATTGTAAGCAAGGTATAGTTCGCCCATAGTTCCACAATAATTTCATCGAACTACGTCTATACTCTATTTGGTAAAGTGAGAAAGTAATAAATCTTTCAGGTACAAATCGACCATGACCATCCTACTTTTTCTCTGATCACAATAAAAATTATACCGAAAGATCTAAATAAATTCATTTTATGTGAAATAGAGGCCTGTTGTTTGAATTATCCGAATATTTCCAGTTCTTGGTCTCGCCCTCGTTCCAAAACGGTATAATGTGGGTGAATGCTTTTTAGGAAGGTACACGAGGGGGATTAAAGATACAGTTTAGAGCTGCAGAGACAAGGGCAGCTCGCCTCGTATGCCGGGTGACAAAGATTATCATCAGCACCCTTCTTTTGCCTCTTGTTTTTCAAGATACCAAAATGAAACTCGGCATAATTAATATAGATGTAAAGTGACACATTTTAACGTATTTGAAGATATTTTCGAACTTCCGGTTTAACTGAAATTGACACCAATTCTTGGTTTTTAAATGGAACACCCTGAATATTATTTTATATTATATTATTTATATAATTAGTTTTTATGACGACTTAATTTTTTTAAAGCCAAGTTTTGTTTTGAATCTAGAGTGCTGCGATTAACATTAAATCACCATAATTGACATAAAAAATAATGGAAAAATCCAAATTTGACTTTTAACCAACAAAAGTAATTAGGCTTTTTAGAAATTAGTTTCTTGCAAATGGGACCACCCTGAAAATCTCAAGAACGGTTCGTCGCACGTCAAAAATGTATAGAACATGTTTTGTAGAGAAAATTAAGATCTATAACTTCCATAATGACCTCAATTGATCTCAGGCTGATAGAAAAGAAAATATTTAAAAAAAAACCTCATTTTCCTGACCTTTGACCTTGATTTTCTTATTGTTGCTATGGTTCTATCGATGAAGAATTTTGAGGGGGTTGTTGAAGATGTTAGAAAAAAAATGTTTCTTTTCGAGTTTTTGAAGTTAAATCTAAAGTGACTGGACTATGTTACCTAATATAGATATTGGGGCTGGTGTAAAAATGAACAAATAACGAATTCCAACGTATTCTTAACCGACTTCTATATCAATATTAGGTAATAAGGTGACGGTGAAATATTATTTCATCATTTTTAGCAACATTTTTTTAAACGCAGTTCGATTTCCTTTCAAAAATTTTAGCTGTCACAGCTGTCAAATGCTTTACGTCAATTCTCAAATTCTGCCCTCTATGTAGAAGAGTGGTGTTTCTGAGCACTTACCACTAAATTCTTGAATGTACCTGGATGATTCTGGAAAGTAAACACTGGACTCATCATATGGACGGATTATTAATCTCTTTTCTCGCAAAACAGACCACTCTCTGCCCAAAAAAATAAACGACATATTTTCCCTCCGTTGATGATTAGAACTGGTCTATACAACAAACTACGCTTTATTTTTTGCTCACTATCTATCTTTGAAGTATTTTGTCTTGTAATTATTGATCAACTTGTTTATTCTTATTATACCTATTTGATTTAAGGTTTATTATAAAAGGACAAACATCATATTAGAATTTTCTTTTACAAAAGTCCGTTTCATAACACTCTGAATCTAAATACTGAATAAGAAAATGTTGTCTGTATGTATACATGTGTAAACCTTTTCATGTAAATACTGTAGAAGAAAGTTTCTAATCTTCTGCTTCTCGATCAAAACAGAAAAATAGCAAAAATCGACTTTTTTCACCTAAGAAGATATTTTGTGGCAAAACAAGCAAATTTTTGTAATCTATGCAAAAATTTAACCGAGAATCATTTTTCACGACGTCCGGCGACGTACAGTGCTACAGCCGAACATTTTTAATAGCACAGGAGTTTTAGTCAATATATCGCTTCTACTCGGAATTAATTATTGTAAAGGTGAAAATTTGCAGGATTGTAGTTTTCATCTAGGGCAGCACGTACCAAAAAGTCCCTTACTCTTCCTCGTCGGCTTCCCTGTTTTTTCGGAGCAACAAGGGCCTAAGTCGCAAAAAAATGCAGAGCTGGCTATAAAATGCAGCAGAAAGGTTGTTACTGGTCCGATTTGGGTCGAAATGATCATAAAATATACGGAGAATTATATCCGTCCGAATTTTAGATGTTCCATGCATATTTTGTTTATAGTTTTCCGTTCTATTTCTGTCCAAATTTTAAAAATTTTAAAAAATTCCCAAATGGCGCTATTGCCTATAAATGAAGACTCGGAGAGGAAAACGTACCCAAATAAACATTTCTCTTGATACTTTAGGCTTTCCATTGGTATATCTACCTTCTCAGTAGCGTCACCCGTTACGGAGTTACCCCACTCTGAGTGTCGCAGCTGAGACACTCGGACAGTTAAGTGCGTTCATTGTTGCGTCTATCACGTCTAGTCTAAACAATCAAGAAGGCGCAAGGCGAGTTAGTTCATTAAGTTTGACAGTTCTCTAAGTAATTCTGTGGAAAAAGTTACTGGGATGAAGGGAGGATTCTCAGAGCAACACGTTGAAATGAGGGGCTGTCGCCGAAAGCGCGATGCCCGAGATGTCAACACTTTCAAATCGTGGCTGCAAAATCACTCCCCATAGTCTGCAGAGTCAGAGCGTCTTCGCTCATTAGCCTATGGGATTACAGGCGATGAGACTACCAACTGCAACACAGCCAAAGCCGCAGGTGAGGCAGTCGTCAAGATTTTGACTGGATAATTCTTTGGTGATGTGAAGCTCTTTAGGAAACATTAAGTAAAGCCGCTTATCAGTTCAAGGGGGCGTTGTTGTCCGCGACGAAATCGTGCCTGTAAACCCTCAGCAACTCTTCATGGATAGTTTGTGTGATAACATCCGAGGAAGACTTGAAGGAATACCTCAGTATTGAACTATCTACTAGACCACGTACTTTCTTCGATGAGGTGTCGATGCGGAAGACTGCAAAGTCAGTTATTCAAAAGTTTCTTTCCAAGCACTACACCTGAAGAACTTGGGGCTAATTGCAGAGTGCTCGACGATGGTTACCTTCTTCACGCCCTTGTATGGCCTCGTCCCGTCACTTTTGGAGAAATAGCCCAAGCATACGTCAGATTTGTTCAGGAGCGATTTGGATCATCTATTACTGTGGTGTTCGATGGGTATGAACAAAATTCAACGAAGGCACAGGAACAGCAGCGCCGTTCTTCTAAGCAGACACCCGTAGAAGTGGTCTTCGACGAACACATGTCATCTGTGCAGACCAACCAGTCACACTTCTTTAGCCACCCGCAGAATAAAACGCATCTCATCAACCTCTTCTCTGCTCAATTCCAAAATGCTGGAGTCACTGTCTTCCGGGCTGAGGCAGATGCGGATTCCCTGATTGTTAGGACAGCTTTCGACATGGATGTGTCAGGACAGCGGGTCACCATCATCGCGCAGGACACAGACATCCTGGCCATTCTAGTCGCTCGTGCTAGAGATGACACCTCCATCTTAATGCTGAGTCTGGCCACGGGCACTTCAAGCGGGTGAGTGTTTAAGATCCAGGATATTAGGAGAAGTCCTGAGCAAATGAACGACTCCGTTCTCTTCCGCCATGCCATGACAGGATGCGACACCACTTCAGCTCTGTACAGAATGGGAAAACAGAAGGCGTGGAAGTTCCTGAAGAAGAGACTTGAGCAACAGGAATGTTCCGCGGTTTTTTCACATCCTGCATCTGGCAAGAGGACTGTGGCCGCCGCTGGGAAAGATTTATCGTAGCCCTTTATGGAGGCAGTAAGCAGGAGAGCTTGCGCCAGTCACGAGTAGTCCGATACAATCAGAGCGTGGCAAAGCAGTCGGTGACAGCCTCCTTTGATTTGGCAAGCTTCCTGCCAATAAGGGCCGCATGTGAACAACATTCATTCCGCGCATACTTCCAGGTAAGGGTGTTAGAGAGAATAGTGTGAGGATTTAATCTCTCGAAAATCTTGCAGCAACCAACTAATGTGCATATGCTTTTTTACAGATCCAGCAATGGCTAGACGTCAACCTCAACCCAGGACTCCAGGGCCTGGTTCCTGTTCCTACCACAAGGCAGCCAGCCCTGATAGCCTGCTGCGGCTAATTTCTCGTGCCTGCAAGGCGGACTGACGTGTCCGATGCGAGGGGAGGAACTCTGGTCTGAACTGCAGCATCATGTGCAAGAGCTGTAAAAAAATCCAGCTGCACAAACAGCCAGTGGATATGGATGGTGATTCTCTTCCCAGTAGATCAATAATGTCTTGCCGAAAAAAGTCATTTACTAAGTCTGACAAGTAAAATTAAATTCAATAAATCTTATAAAACACCAATGATATATAAATAAGAATTCGCAACAAGGCTCATCAACGCAGCCAGGGCAGTTCCACCGGGAGCACTCAGAGTGGCGTAACTCCGTAACGGGTGAAGCTACAGAGAAGGTAGACATACCAATGGAAAGATTAAAGTATGAAGAGAAATGTTTGTTTATTCTGGTACGTTTTCCCCTCCGAGTCTTCATTTATCCGCAATGGCGCCATTCCGGAATTTTTTAAAATTTTTGAAATTTTGACAGAACTAGAACGGAAAATTATGAACAAAATATGCATGAAACATCTGAAATTCAAACGGACATGCTTCTCCGAATCTTTTACGATCATTTCGACCCAAATCGAACCAGTAAAACCTTTCTGCTGCACTTTATAGCCAGCTCCGCAATTTCTGCGACTTAGGCCCTTGTTGCTCCGAAAAAACAGGGATGCCAATGGGGGAGAGTAGGGAACTTTTTGGTACGTGTTATCCCGGACCAAAACTACAAATTTTCAGCTTTACAATAACACAGCCTCACAAAAAAAAAATGGTCTGTTCGGCGGACCAGACCGGTGTATTCTTATGTACTTGGATCCGCTGAAATCTAATCCGAAGTCAGAATTGTCAGATTGGCTCGTTTTTCACCCCTACCCCAAAAAACACCTCCCAAAAGAAATGGTCTGTCCGGCGGACCAAAAAACACCCTCAAAACAAAAAAAGTGGTCTGTCCGGCGGACTATACAGCGTATTCTTATGTATTCTGACTCGCTGAATTCGAGTTCGAAGTTAGAATTGACAGGTTGGCTCGTTTCTCACTCCTAACACCCCAAAAACACCCCCTCCAAAAAACGGTCTGTCCGGCGGACCATATCAGTGCATCTTTATGTATTTGCATCCGCTGAAACCGAATCCGAAGTCAGAATTGTCAGATTGGCTCGTTTCTCACCTCTGACCCTAAAAAAACACCCCCAAAACAAAAAAGTGGTCTGTCCGGCAGACTAGACCAGTGTATCCTTATGTATTTGGACCAGCTGAATCCGAATCCGAAGTCAGAATTGTTAGATTTGCTCGTTTTTCACCCTAACCCCCAAAAAACACCTCCCCCCCCCTCTAAATGGTCTGTCCGGCGGACCATACCAGTGTATCTTTATCTATTTGATAAGGATACACTAGTATGGTCTGCCGGCAGACCACTTTTTTTGTTTTTGGGGCGTTTTTTAGGGGTTGGGTGTCTTTTGGGTGTTTTTTTTTGGGGTTGGGGTGAAAAACGAGCCAATCTTACAATTCTAACTTCGGATTCGAATTCGGCAAGGTCAAATTTATAAGGATACACTAGTATGGCCCGCCGGCAAACCATTTTTGGCAGGGGGGGGGGTGTTTTCTGGGGTTAGGGGGTGAAAAATGAGCCAATCTGACAATTCTGACTTCGGATTCGGATTCAACGTATCAAAATATATAAGGATACACTGGTATTAGTCGTAGCGCTACACAAAAAAACGTTTCAAATCGTGATAGAAGCAAACCGCTTGGCAGAAAGTTTACTTACATATAATAGGTTGATTTGGCCCGCAGCACCTTATCAGGGGTGGCGTCAGATTCAAAATGGCGGAATTTTTCAAAATGGCGCTGCTTATCTTTTTTCTTATGGGACTAATGGGATTAAAATCAAATAAAATACCACATTTGAACTTTTATAATTTAAAAGCAGCGTTTTCAAAAAAAGAAAAGTCCAAAATGACGTAGTTTCTCACAAAATGGCGTCTTTTTTTTAAAAAAGACATAACATTTTAAGATTTCTAGTTTTAATATATTATGTAATACACGGTATTCAAAACTATTAACATAGGTTCTGTGCTATGAATTGAAATAAAATAACTGTATAGAATTTTAGGTGACTATTCAAAATGGCGGCGCACAATGGGGGATTTTGCTATACTTTTTTTCAAAATTCTGTAAGTCGCTCAATTTTGAACGGATTTTGATGCGGTTGGGCTTAAAATGTTTGAAAAGTTTCACTCTTGGACGTGCAAGTGCTACTTTCTGATAAACTATCACGTACAACCCTTAAAAAATGTAAAAATAGAGAAAATTTTAAAAATAAAAATAAAAATTCAAAATCATTTTAAAAGTTAATGCATTTAAGAAAAAGGTCACTGGGCATTTCTTGGGCAAGTAAAATAATGATATATGTAAATTAATTATACACACCATTTTTGGGGGGTGTATTTAGGTGGTGAATCTTGGACTATAATGGAAAAAAATGAATATTGGGGGCTCAGAATAGCCCCTATAAGATATTTTGGTCTCCTTTTTCCATTTCTGTAGTCTGTTTTTACGTACAACCCCTAAAAAATACAATATCAACCCCAAAAATAGGGTAAATTTTAAATAAAATCTCATTTTTTTTAAAGTTACTACATGTAAGAAAAATAGCACTGGGCTTTTAAAATGTCAGATAGGTCTTTTCTGAAGATAAAGTAATGACACATTTGCAAATTAATTGTACACGCCCATTTTGGTCTCCTCTTTCCATTTCTGGATTCTGTTTTTACGCACGCCCCTAAAAAATAAAATAACTCCTAAATTGAGGGAAATTCCCTATTTTAGGAGTGTATATTACATTTTCTAAGGGTTGTACGGGATAGTTTATGAGAAAGTGGCACATACACGTCAAAGAGTGAAACTTTTCAAGCATTTTAAGCCCAACCGCACCAAAATCCGTTCAAAATTGAGCGACTTACAGAATTTTGAAAAAAAGTATAGCAAAATCCCCCACTGTGCGGCGTGACTAAGTCTATAAGGCAGGAACATAGATATAATTAGACGGATAGTATTCCTTAGTCTTCCGAATCTTCTAAACTACAAAATAAAAAAAACAAAATAAAAATGAATAAGAATTTGTTATAATTTAAAATGAAAATGTTTAAAAGTACTAACTTTTGAATTATGTTGTTGGTGCACATGTCTTTGCAGGAAGTGCATTGCGGAGTACATGGAAGGACACTTCTTTTGCATTTACAATGGTTACTGCTGCATCCAGTTTTACAAGAGCATTTAGCTAGCCAGGGGCGGACTGGCAAGGGAAAGGTCCGGTGGTACTTCAGGGATCGGAAGCCCGGCAAATACGTGCCCGAGGAGGAAATTTTCGGGAAATTTTCCGAGCCCGGACCCGGAAGGCTTTAAAGGGCCCGAGATCGGCTGAGGCCCGATGGGACTTTGCCTCCCTGCCCCCCAGCCAGTCCGCCCCTGTAGTTAGCTCTTGACAAGTCTGCCATACATTTGGAAAAACAGACCATAGAGGAGTCCACATTGTACCCTTTTCAACCCAGCCCCATATCCTTGGTCAATAGGCCATAAAATATCACTCGACTCGAAGCCTGGTGGGCAACGTGGGATTAGCAGATAGAAACTGACCAGGCTCCGTGCGATGTTGCCATTATCGTGGGAGGATGAACCAAGGTTAAAAATACGCGTTAAGTATTTACTTCGATATATTTTCGGTATGCCAGTCGTAGTGTAGTGGTGGTCTTGAGATATATACAGTATCGGAAAGTGTTTGTTTTGGTATGGCAATAAGAGCAAGCGAGAGCGAAGCAAGCAATGATGTACATTATGGAGCGTGTCACACTTTGCCTCTGCTAGAGTACTGGTAGACGCCTTTATTGTTGGCAGTCGGTTAAGTCGTTGAAACTATGCAATCCCAAAAGCAAAACTTTTCGATTCTGTATTTTTGATTGGAACAGAAACAAATTTTTCGCGCGTGGAAAATAGGGAATTAGACCGCAACTATTATAAATGCCGCCATCTTGAATCTTATATAGTGTTATAAAGTATATTTATTAAGTTAGTCAATTAGAAAATATTTAAAATCAGTACTTTTGCAAATACGCCGCCATTTTGAAATAGACGCCACTTGAAGTAAGGTGCTGCGGGTCAAATCGATTGTTTATGTGTATAGACTGCCTATACCAAGTGCTTTGCTTCTATCATTATTTGAAACGTTTTTCCTATATTTGGGTTCTGCCACTACGACTATATGGTCTGCCGGACAGACCACCCTTTTTTTGTCTGGGGGGGGTGTTTTTTGGGGTTAGGGGTGAAAAACGAGCCAATCTTACAATTCTGACTTCTGATTCGGTTTCAGCGAGTCCAAGTACATGGGAATACACTGATCTGATCCGTCGGACAGACCATTTTTGTGGAGGTGTCTTTTTGTGGTTTGGGGTGAAAAACGAGCTAATCTGACAATTCTGTCTTCGGATTTGGTTTCAGCGGGTCCAAATACATAAAGACACACTGGTCTAGTCCGCCGGACAGACCACTTTTTTTTGTGGGGCTGTGTAATTAATTCCGGGTCAAAAGCTAAAATTCCTAGGCTAACATGTAATACCGATATAAACCGAAATGAGTAACGAAGCTCTAACCACACCTCTTACTAACCACACACGCCAGTAGTTGCTAGACATTCGTTTCAATCATCTACGATTGAGAAAATACTATAAAATTTAAAATTTTGATTAGAAAATCACGTAATGGCTAATAATTTTTCGTCTTATAAGAACATCAGTCATTTTGCCTAGATGATTTTGCAATCAACATTGTTTGTTTTACAAATTCTTTTGATACTGTGAATAATTGAGACGGAGGTCAGCAGAAGTAGTTAGTGGGAGTGGAAAATAGAAAAGAAATATTGATTTGAAAGACACGCTTTTAATAAAATGACATTCAGCTTTTCGCCTATAATAATAATGATCAATTTTTTAAACTCCGTTTTATTATACTTTAACAGAAGTGAGAATTGTTATTTATTTTATTAGCATATAGATAATATGCTCTAAGGCTACAGTAAAACTTAATAAATACTACCTGTTAATTTATAATGTTTCTAGAAAAGCCGATTTTAAAAACGGTGTGGGTGTATTTGACCTCGTCCTAACAGTAATATGTGTTTAAATCTGATCGACATTGGTAAAGCCGTTTTTAAGATTGAGTTGGGTCAAGGATTTGCGGTAGACGACATCAAACGGGTATTTTGCTAAAACCTTCCGTAAAATATTTTATAGGCTTTAAATATTCTATCTTAATTAAAATGGAAAGAATCATTTTAATTGAAGTCGAATTGTAGGCACCGTAAATCTGCATAATCACATAATATGTACAAAATACATTATATTTTTTATTAAGCGCTATTAAGAATTATTTGTCAAGGACTCTGTTTTAAAAGGCGAAACCCTTATGCCGGCTCCATACGTTGGGCCATACTTTGGCTGAAACAACTGCCGAAATATTTGTCAAAACATTTGTCTACAAATATGTGACCTCTAGGTTGGCCGAAGCAGCACTGTTCGCCAGATTCTGGAAGATGGCAGACACGGAAGTTACTGCGGCGGTGGCAATAGCTAAGGTGTCTTTAATTACACAGGACAACAAAATATTTCTGCGAGTTGCGCCGGACCAGACCCAGTGTAGCATATGTTTTTGGGATCGCTGAAACCGAATCTGGAACTTATTTTACTCAATTACGTCAGGATTTTTTTAAATTAAAAACAATTTTTTTTAACGGACTACATTTTACAAGAATATTCGAAGATTTGACGGAGTCGCCGGTAATATCAATTAATCCACAAAAAGGGTATTATTTTTGTAGAAACATTCACATGGTGCCCAGCATAAAGAGAATTTCACAATAGCTTTCTTCACTATGTAGAAGTTAAATAAATAAAAGAAGCTATTAAAAAGGTTGAATTTTTTTATTTTTTTTTATCAATAGGCCAGTTGTCGGATAAATTAACATCGTTTTAAATTGGACAAAAGATTTTACTGTTGGAACCGGTTCAGCATATGCCTCTTTTAGGCATACTAATTTTTCGCCCGCCCCCCGGAACACAATCAATTTTGGGGGAGTATCGCTTAAAAATCTTTTTTTTTTGCCAATATCTCGGTTCTGAACGGTCCTACCAAAAAAATATGGTCATCAAATTTAAAGATAAGTAAATTCTCTATCGACATGCTTCAGACAAATTTTTACGTAGCATTAATATTTTTGGAGTTATGGGCGGGAGAAGTCAAGCATCCTGTCGTATATCGACATTTTTCTATATCTATATGCTGGTAGAAGTAGCGTTTTTATTTGATTTTAGGGCCGCAGCAATATTCTTTTCTTTAGTGTAATATTTACGGCATATTCCGTGTATAATCACAGATTTTAGTCCCTTAAGGTATTTCTATCGGAGCAAGATAGCCCTTGGCGACGAAACGTGGCAACATCGCAACTTTCATCTCGCACGTAAACAATGACATGAGAATGTCAAAAAATGTCTCTTTTCATACACTCACTCTTGTAGGCGCGAATTATCGATTTCGCCGGTGCGATTTACGATGTCCATCACATGCAATTCTTCCTCTTTCCATAATCACATAGTATGACCCTCCAACTCATATATTAAAAAAGATCTGAACGTTCAAAGATTTCGTGTTTTGCCTTCTTTGCAGATTGCGAAAACGGACGCCTCAACACGGTTTTTGTCAAACAAATCGAAAAGTATCACTTCTTGCAAAAAAATTGAAATCTCCCAGGTAAAGATCATAAACCGGGAAACAACTTACTGTTTTTGTTCGAATAGAAATTGTAAGTAATTATAAAATAAACAACTTGTTGGGCCAAAGCGGCACTAAACGTGATCCGATCTCAACCAATACCTTTTCAGATCTTCTGGAGCACTAAAGAAACCCTCATGCAAAGTTTCAACTAAATCCGTTTGGTACACACACACACAGACAGATATTTTTCAAAAAACAATTTTTTGGATTCCTGGGACCTCAAAACGTAAAGATTTGATGTTGTCTCAATTTCCGACTTCGGGCCAATTCTAGTAACCTTCAACAATTTTGTGGGAAAGTTAAAACTAAAAATCTTAAGTGATATTAACAAATTAATGAAAATAAAACTTGTTTCAAATAAACGTACTGACGATTAGATATCGCTCAAAAAGCATGCATTATTCTAATAAAATATTGTTGATTCATATTATATTTTTTTTTTTGTGTTTGATATTTATTTTATATATTTATTTATATTTTTACGTATTTACTGTCATAAATACTATTAGCATAAATTATATAAAAAGTTATTGCTGATATTGTATTGATATTTGTGATTTATAGCACTGTATGAGCGCACGCTTACTTTGCAACGATGGCTGTTAACTTGCATATGTTATCTAACGTGCGATGAAAAATTGGTTTTTGTCTCTAGCGCAAGATACGAACGATTCTAAAGATATCGTTATTTAGCGTAGGATAAAAGATTGAACCCCTGTTCGTCTGTTTGAAGATCGGGCGAGACTGGCTAAAGCGGTGTTGCCAGTTTTCATGTATGCTTGAAATTCTCATCATTTTCAGACATTGTATCACGAATTACTTAAAAACCAGAAACAAGAAGTTTCTCAAACTGGGGGTACACTTTTGTAATAACCATTAAAACTCACAGTCAAAAATTTGAAAGAATCTGACATTTGAGATAAAAATTATGGCGATAAATTCACGGGAAATTACCCTTCCCTATCGTGAATTTTGGAAAACTGGAAAAGTAGACAAGATCGTTCTCAAAATTTGCCAATGGTTTCACCAAATCATTATCTACATCCTGTCGAAATTTGAAAACAATCTGACGTTAACGACTTTCTCGGTAGAAATACCTTAAGTTGGGCGATTTTACTATATTCTCTTTTAAAACTACACTCCGATAATGTCTTAAGACCTTTTTTCTTTCACTTCATGTCGCTTTTTAAATAGTACGTTAATTTTCACTTCACCAAAAATGCGTGTAACCGACCAAAAACCACAGAATAAGGAACTACCAGAAGCGGCACTCTTAGCACCGCCTTTGATGTTTTTTTGTGACCTTCGCAATTTTGTTGTTGGTAAATTTGGCGGGAAATTTAAACAGCATGTTTATAAACAAACTTTACACATGCTGAATACAATTACGAGAATTCTATTTATAATGGGTATTAAAACTATTAAAGTAAACTGGATAAAATTGTCTCTACGAACAATTGTATTCTTAATATAAAGTCACAAAATGTATTGAAATCAATACAATATCTCGCCTGAGAAAATCTGTAATAGTAGGTAGTGCTGTTGGTAGCAATTTATTTTGACACATATTTGTCGTGCGCACAACTTAAAATTGTTATAAAGTTCGGCTGAACTTTTACTTGCCAAATCCCCACGATCGCATGCTTCCAACCACAATATGGACCTTAAAAGAAGAAAAGTTCACAATTACTTGTTAATATCTTATAATTTACATCAATAATAAAATACCTTTGGGGATCCTTAGGAAACCTAAGTCAATTAATGTCTTTTCCTGCCGTACTACTTGTACATTCCTTAACAGCGCAAACGGGTTCCACCTCGTTCACTCATATCGCTTGTTTACGCCGCTCTTTATTTTGTTTGAACTTACATTTACTGTAGAATAATGATATAGGCAACCCAAATTACCTGGCAGTGAATAGATGATAAACTCTATCATTTATATAGGAAATTTATTCTCCCATGCAAAAAGGGCAACAAAAAGTGGACTACTGATACTGTTACCAGTGAGCCATTAGACATTCTAGATGGACAGTTAAAGAAGTTTCTAAAAGGTGTTAGACAAAATTTCATTTTTTGATATAAGTAAAACCATTTTCTTATATAGTTAAATGTTAGTTAAACATAGCAATTACTTTAATATTATTGTGTCGTGCGATAATTGGTGAGTTTTTACTATTATAGTCAAATACTTAGATTTTAGAAATTACAGTCTGCTAATGATAGAAATCTTTCGCACAATAAATTACAGGCTAATAAAAATTACTATTAACACAGCACAATAACACTAAAACCTTTTAAGAATATATTTGAGTATTATGTCACAGACTGTCATTTACCGCACTATTGTTTTAACCTAAAACAATAAATGAACTGACGGATGTACCAACAACAAAATGGCGGCAATGGAATTTTGGCGGGAAGCCTAAGTGTCGTTTCTGGTAGTTCTCTTTTCTGTGCAAAAACTTTGAACCCCTGTTTTTAAAGGCAACATTGTCACTGTCACTATAATATTAAAACGAACTAAGTACGTGACCTTGCAATAATAATAATTGTGTATTCACGTGTGGAAAAAAAAATATATCGCGGATGTGATAGGATGCTTGACTTCTTCCGCCCATAACTCTAAGAATATTAATGCTACGTAAAAATGTCTGAAGCATAGAGGATAGGAAAGAGAGTTTATTTATCTTTAAATTTGATAACCATCTTTTTTAGGTAGGATCGTTCAGAATAGAGATATTGGCAAAAGAATGATTTTTAAGCGATATTCCCTTAACATTGGGGGTGTTCCGACGGGCGGGCGAGGGAGAAAAATTAATATATCTAAAAGAGACCTATAATGAACTAGTTCCAACAGTACAATCTTTTGTCCAATTTAAAGCGGTATTTACGCATCCTGAACTCCCTGACGACTGGTCTATAATCGAACTTCCTTCAAAAAATCTTCAATAAATATCTCTAAAAAGTAAGAAATATAATTTAACTCAGTTTTACAAATATCTGCCTACCTATTAGTGGAAAGTAGCAAGGAACTGTACCTTATTACCTAATAACAATGGAAGTCGGTGCAAAAATATCTAATATCAAAACTTGTTGTCTATAGTTCACAGATACCCAAAAAATAGGTCTTTCACCTTCATGAGAATTTTCAGTTACGAAACTAACATTGTACAAGAGCAATACTTGCACCGAATGCAGCAGACAGGCTGGACCCTAATAACCACATAACTCAGAGGCCAATACAGCAGACAGCGAGAGCTCCAGTTGAGGCTCCTGGATATATTTTGTTTCGGATTGAAGCGGACTATATGCAGAAGTGCTGCTTTTTTCGAAAAAAACAGGCCTTGTCTGTGGTTCGGGAATGTCAAGTTATTGGTTTTTCTGGAGATGGACTCACCCAATAACAACAGACCATTGGACTGTATGCGGCTTAAAGGTGTCTGTGGTTTGATAATGTTGAGTTACTGGGTTTTTCCCATGCGGGCTAACGGCTCACTCGATATAAACAGGTCTTTGGCACCTCGAGAAAATATTTTTGCGAGGTGCGCCGGACCAAACTCAGTATAGCATATGTTTTTGGGGTTGCGGAAACCGAATCTGAAACGTGTTATGCCCCATCACGTCAGGATGTTTTTTAAATCAAGGGAACCTTAAATCTGTAGGTGAAAACCGCAGCCAGTTTTAATTGCCAGTTGCTACTTTCCACTAATAGGCAGATATTTGTAAAACCGAGTGAAATTTTATTTCACATTGTGAAAGTTACTACAAAAATAATACCCTGTTTGTGAATTAATTGATGTTACCGGCGACTCCGCCAAATCTTCGAATATTCTCGTAATATGTCTGTTAAAAAAATTATTCTAAATTTAAAAAAAAATCCTGACGTGATGGGGTAAAATAAGTTTCAGATTCGGTTTCAGCGACCCCAAAAACATATGCTACACTGGGTCTGGTGCCGAACAATACAGATTATATTTTAGCAGCTGAAACTGTTATAGCAGCATTAAACACTTTTATCTACAATAGATATATAAAGTAGACTTTCTTGCTTGCATTTGACAATCGCAAAGTTGACGTCTGCCGAGGAGCTATGAGTAATGTCACTTTTACACTCGTCTACCATGGTAACGAGCAGCAAAGTACTTTTACGCTCACTTGAGTGCATCTGTCCTTACAAAAGTTTGGTCAGATATTTAACAATATATTTTTATGAAATAATAATGCACCAAAACTGTTGTTAATTAGACTGTTTCCTCGGAAGATTTAAAAAAGATCCACTAGAGGCAGCACTATGTTTTGATTTTCCTATTGACAGCAACGTTAAACGTACTTTTTTAAAATGAAATTAATGGAATATGATATACCTGGAGCAAAATTGAAATTTGCAAAAGTACAAGACCTTCCTATCCGGGATTTAAAACGATGGCTTGCATGTCGTGGTTTACCTGTATCAGGTAATAAAAATGTACTAGTAGAAAGGTTAGTTGTCGTTGATTATTCGTCTTAAATGCTTAAATATTTTATGTTAATTTTGTTATTAATACTTTTTTTATATTTAAGAATTGAGGATTGTATTGCGAATGGTAATGGTAAAATTTTTTTTATCGGAATTGATGGTGGTAAATGTTTAGAAGATAAACAGCAACGCATGAAATTACTTAATCCAATTCTACCAAGTTCAACATCCTGCACCTTTCCTTCTTGAAACTAGTCAATTTTCCCATCCAGGGCTATTTCTCGTACTTTCTGCTATGCTTACAATGTATAACTTATATTACTACTGGTTCTAGTGATAGTTTAGATTCATCATCATCTGATGATGATGAACAGCTTCCTATCTGTGGCAACTCGAAAGCACTGCAAAGAGAAGACAATATTTTATGAAGACAGTATTGTATTAAATATGGAAGATAACGCGAATGATTTGTCATACTTCTTAAGGGCAGACGTAAAATCTTCTATTAGAGCATCTGTGACATATAAAACAAGTATAGCTTTTGATAATAATAGTAATAAAATTATTAATGCCCAGTGTCAGTGTCCAGCATCTGCTTCGAGGAATTATTCTCATATTGTTGCTTTACTGTAGCTACGGTTATGATGCTCTTACATGCACTTCAAAATTAAAAGAATGGAATAAGTGTAAAAAATTAGACAACAATCCGGACAATATTTTAACAGCTAGCTATCCTACAAAAAGTAAGCATCCCAAGAAATCGATCGTTAATTTTAATCCCAAAAAAAACCAAAATATTTAAATGATAATCACTATAAAATCAGTTCACGTCAAGATTTGTTAAAATCATTGAAATAAAAAAAAACTAATAGCATGTGGGATACTTTGTTAAGTATAAAGTATGATAATTATGACTTGAGTCCTGATCAAAAATTAACATTAAAATTAAAAATTGACCAGTTAGTAATGAATTTAACTCCGGTCGAATCTGGAGCGGTTGAAATCGATATAGAGCAAAATAATTTGAAGTGGCTAATCGAAAGACAACTTAGAATCACAGGATCGGATTGCAAAAATTTTTCTAAAGGTACAGATTTGACAAATTTAATTAATAGCAAGTTATGGTGTAAAAATGATATAAGTCATTTACCTCTGATCGAGTATGGCCGCGAAAATGAAGCTAACGAAATAATCGATTTTGAAATTAATAATGATTTGATTGTTAAAAAAAGTGTGGTCTCTTTGTAAACGCATCATTTCACTTTATCTAATCGAAGATTGACATTCATTCATTTTTAAATTGCTATTTTTAATTCTTTAAGTCAATTTACCATAGACTGAAAAACTTGACTTTTATTTTTGCAGTTGAATGAGTATCTAAAGGTTTAAAGTTGTTGATTGTTAGCAGCTTTATGCATGTTACATTATATGTTTGGTGCTTTCAAATTTTATGTAAGAAATTATGGTTATAGATTATTTTGGTACATCGTTATTAATAAGAATATGATAAATTTATTTGTGTTGTATGACAATAATATTTCTAACAGAAGCAGTAAAAGAAATTATAAATTATTTTTGTATTTTTAATTTATTAACTTTAAAATAATATTAATTATTTATGCTACTAATGGTTCTTGAAAATTAACAAGCATGGCAATTACAAAAGTAATAATATAACCTCATAAAATAAACGATTACTAACCTTTGATACAGTCGCTGATAACGGATTTGGGTTTTCAATTGTTGGACAATTAGAATTTATAAAATGTTTAGTATAAATATAAGTATGTTTTTTTATTTTCTCTACTGTTAAATCTATTCTTCGCGATAAATGAATCCACTCCAAAGACTTTTTCTTGTCAACTTGGGGTTTTATAAAAGGCACAAATTTTACACTATCCTGCTTGTATCGACTGTCAGATGTACAATTCGCGAATGCATAATGTTTAGTGGGCATGATAAATTTATTTTTTTATTTTTTTATTCACAGCATTTATTTATTTTAATAATAATAAGAGGTTTAACGTTGCTGTCAATAGGAATATCAAAACATGTGCATCCCCCACTAGTGCTGCCTCTAGTGGATCTTTTTTAAACCTTCCGAGGAAAAAGGCTAATACGATGAAATTAATTACCTAATTTATTTATAAGAAAAATACGAACTTTATAGTATTTAATAAAACTGAAATGGTTTTTTTCGCCTGTTTATTTTGATCACATAGACATACTCAAGGCATACTCATAAAATGTTGATATATACTGATTTCCAGCCCAAATTCAAATTAATTATTCCATTTATTTAGATATTTTCAAATGATTATAGATAAAATCATGTGTGTAATTCGAGCGCAAAATGTCATTGTCATTCTCGAGTGTTTGACGCGCTCCGCTTCGCATCGCGACTCAGCTTACACTGTCGAGCGACAATGAGGCACTTTGCGCTCTTAATGCACAAATAGCTATTTTTACATTTAAAATTTACATTTTATATTATTTTAATTACTTAAAAGGACCTTTATTTTTTGCGGGCCCTTGGCGGCCCATAAGCCAACGGCCCACCGGGAATTTGGCCTGTTGCCACCTGCCTGTCCGGGCATGCACTTTACGCACTAGGGCGTAAAGTAGATTGTTTATATTTTAATGTATACGTATATTTTTTGGTAACGATTTCGATATTAGAGAAAATATTTTATGCAAAGTGCCTTTTTCACTCGTAGGATTGTCGAAAATATATACGTACAATCACTACTTGAATATATTTCTAACATATGGTCTCCCTTATATTACAATCAAACTGAATAAATCGAAGCCGTATAAAACAAATTCTTAAGATCACATGCTTTTGAATTGGATCTTGTTTTGGTCACGGTTAACACCTTTGTGCCCTCAATCATCTTGTTTTTGAAAATTTTTGATATCTTCTATCAGAAAGAATATTGTTCGATGCGAGGCTGAGACACCCTGTATACAGTAATTTTTTTTTTTTTTCGATTAATTATGCTTATATCGGCCTTAGAAAACTCAAAGTTAGATTAAAAGTTATTCTTAAAGACTGCACACGGGTCTCCCCAAGGAAAAAGATGTTTGGCTGAAACGGCGACGAAATTGGGTTGCGCCGAAAGTTGAGGAAGTTGTTTCAAGTGTCCAAAGAAAAATACGACCGAAAATCGGAACAGGTCGTTGGCTGGTATTAGCACATTTTTATGCAAGAATAAATATAACCACTAATTATAGGCATTTATTTTTCTCTTTATATTATATAAAATAAGCATTATTAATATAACACTCTCAGGGCCAACGATCGTAGACGTGGTGGTATTCTGGCTCCAAAAAAAAAAAGTTTGTGAGACAAATGAAACGTAAAGGTGTATCCTGACAAGTTTTGCATATTGCATCCCCACTACGGATTTTTCGAAAAAAATTCCAGCATAGCTGAACAGATTGTGAAAAATCAGAATGGCACACTGTAGTTTTCGAGAAAAAATATAGTCTGCCAGCGCCGTGTACGTTATCTTGAGAACTTTTGCATACTATGTCACCACCACTACCAGCACAACTGAAAGGACACCCTCAATATATTGTAAAAAAATTGAAGTGGCACACTATATACTTATCGAGAAAAAAAAAATCTGCCAGCCGCCGTGTACATTGTCCTGGCAAGTTTTGCATATGAAAAGGCACTGCCTTCTTAATAGACTGTGAAAAAATCAGAGTGGCATATTATAGTTGTCGAGAAAAAAGATATAGTCTGTCGGCCGCCTTGTACCTTATACTGACAAATTTTTCATATTGCACCTCCCCTACGGGTTTTTCGAAAAAACTCCCGGCACAGCTGAAAAGGACACTGCCTTCTTAATATATTGTGGAAAAATTAAAGTAGCATACCACACTTTTCGAGAAAAAAATATAATCTGCAGTCCTGAAAAGTTTTGCATCATATTATGTCACCCCTGCAGATTTTTCGAAAAAACTACCAGCACAGCTGAAAAGAACACTACTTTTTTAATATATTGTGAAAAAATCATTTACGTTTCATTTATCTCAAAAACTCTTTTTTGTGTGGCCAGAATACCACCACATCCACAATCATTAGCTCTGGGTACAGCTGAGAGCGATATACTAATAATGTTTATTTTATATAGGTAATGTAGAGCAGGGGCAGATTGGCGTAGGTGAAGCGGCCCAGGATTTGTATTTCCATGATCGGCCCACACCTAAATTTTTCGACGAAAATTAAAATAGCAGTGCTATTTCTTTTGCAATGCTGGCGGTTCCTAGAGCATTTGCCTGGTGTCCCGCTGGCCCAATCCGCCAATGATATAAAGAGAAAAATAAATTCCTATAATTAGAGATTTTTTAATTCCTGCATAAAAATGTGATAATACCTGCAGACGGTTTGTCTCTATTTTCGATGATGTTTTTTTTGGACTCTTGAAACAATTCCCAAACTTTCGACGCTACCCGATTTCGTCGCCATTTCAGCCAAACATCTTTTTCCTTGAGGTCCGTATGCAAAAGCTACAAAAAAAAAATGACACGACAGAAGTTAATTTGGACCTCAAATTCGGATTCAGCGCGCCAAAATACGTTGGGTATGATGGTTTAGTTTCTGGTACAATATACTTTTTTTTTGTGGGGCTGTGTTATCAAAGATTAAATCCCTCACGTTAATGGACTCTGGCTTTAATCAAATAATGAGCTGTCAATTTACACTTTTTATATTACTAAGCAATGATGAAAAAAAATTTCACCGATTTAATATTTGAAAATACAGAGTTATTTAGTGGAATCAGTGTGGTGCATAAAGAAACAAGCTTAAAGAAACGAGTATACAAACAAACGACCAGAGACCCAGGCAATAAATAACGCAATAAATAACGAATATAAGAGCTAAATATCCATTGCATTGTTTAGGTCAAAACCCTTGCAAAGTCGACATCCGTCGACAGATTTATGATAGAGCGGTAAATTATTGAAATATGGCCATAAACCCTGTGTAAACTTCCAAGTAAATTATTTTTCAATAATTATAAAATTATTCAAATGAATTTAATTTAAATATACTTTAAATAATCAATAACGTATTGTTTGTAAGGTATGGTCATATAAATTTCTTAATTTCTACTGAAGAAAGCGCTAGCCCGAATGTCAAATGCTACAGCGGAGAACAACAACTGAGGATCAGGATCAAAAAATGAACACCACAAAGAAATCGCAACGAATTATACTCTGCCACAATCGGAAACCGAGGAATCAGAAGACTCAGAAAAATAAGATTCGAAGAAGCAGAAATACAAAAAGAGGAGCATAAACACTTCATATTACGAAACAATGTGGCAACATATTTCACAAGAAGACTCAGAAGAGGCTGAAGTCCAGAACGAAAAACACAAAACAGGGAGCTTAAACGCTCCCTCATGACACAACGCGGAAACGCATCTTACAATCCTCCCATCCCACATTCCTTTACCGTGCGCCATGTAGCTCTCGCTGCTGGCAACAAGCATGACCTTAGTCCAACCCAGCGTGGACGTAACAGGCTCAGCTGTATAACCCCGGTAGTGGCAGCAATACCTACCGCACGTTGGTAAATCAATCAATCAATCAAAATTTTAAGAACTAATGATATATTGCACATAAGAAGAAATCGTAATCTCTTTTGGTATTATGAATATCGGATTACAAACTAATAACGTAGATCTGCCATGGTAGCATATGTGTTATTATTATATTGCAATACATCTCGAAAATTATCAAAGATAAATGAATATAAATAGATGTATGCATATATATTTCCGAGCTCAAGAAGATGTTTTTTTAACACCACTATTCACAGCATTACAATATATTTTCTTCTTATGTAATTTTCAACTAAGCTGTTGAACCGGAAGTTTCGCTGTAGAATGGGATGTTAAATTTTGAGTCACAAATATTTTAATAAAGGATAAATACTGCTCATAGTTTAAAAGTGCCGTATATAGTAAGAGAATATATCTATAAAATATGTGTAAAACTGATCACCGTGTATTACAGTTACTTAAAAAAATATCTGACGGCCACACCCCCTCCCATGTGTAAATATCTGAGCACGCCAATGTCTACACATACTTTCAGTATTGTAATACTGCTTGGACCACTGCACGGACTGGCTGTGGTTCTACTCGTGGTGACCGATTCGAGTTTGAAGCGAACAGCTTCACCGGAGTTTACAGAAGAGGTTTTAATTTTCTCAGAATTCATCTGAGAAATCTGTTAATACTTTTAGTATTTTGACTATCTAGTGCTATTCGTGTCTAATTTGTGCAATTGTAGTTTCATATGTCTTTTTGTGAATTGTTGTGAGTGAACCACTTGTTGTTGCCTGGTTACTCTAGCTCTTGGAGATAACACCCACATAGGCTTACGTTATTGTACCGTTATAAGAATGTAAGTCTATCATATTTTGTATGCCTATTATATATTTTTTTGCAAATGCCATTTATCTGGTTATTATCAGAGGAGCCGTGTTTATGTTTATTAATATATTGGGTATAATGACATCACAAAACTTTACTGCAATACTTACTGAGGCTTGAAAATAAAGCATTAATATAATTTACAAGTTACTCAAACAGGAACCTAATAAATTCTGTAAAACGAATAAAATAGTTATTAATCTTTACACAACACATGTAGACATATTAAAATATTTAATATTATTACATTATTAATTAATATTAATACATTATATTAAAATTGTCATGAAGAGGCTCAAAAATCAAGACAAATTATTTTATTTTTAAAATTCTAAATGTTTGATTTGTTAGTTCTTTCTTATAGGTATGTTCTTCTAAAACCATTTAAACTGTGTTTAAAAGTATGTTCCGATTTTCTTTTGTTTAAAAATATTGTGTCAAAATGTAACGGACTAATTAAAGTAAAAATTATCATTCATATTATGACACGGTATAATACTACATATACAGGGTGCATTGCAGTTAGTGGCCTATTAGACGTTTTAGAAAAACTACAAATAATTTGAAACTGAAAATAGGAGAGGGGTTTTCAGGGATGCTCTATTTAATGAAGATAACGTCATGTATGAAATACTTTCGGTTATACCGGAAGTTGAAATCAACTTCCTTATTTTAAATGGCATGCCGGATTCGAATTCTAGTCATTATTTTAAGGTAACTTTCAATACATTCCCTGTCTAAAAAACCAATAGTTTTTGAGATATTTCGATTTTAATGAAATCTGATGTGAAAACCAAACTATAGTTGGAAATTAATACCATCCGCTATGGTAAACATCGACAACCATGTGTCTATGAGGGAATGGGGCTTATGTGGGATCAAGCTATAAATGCTCCAAAATATACAGAGTGCCCGGAAAATAAGGTCCAACTTCGACAATTTCGACCTCCATTAAATCGCTTACTTCAAATGGAACATACATACTATATTTTATAAGCCTATTCGCTTCCCTCTTTTATTACCTTTCAACCTATTAATCCAGGCGTTTTAGTTGTAAAATTGACCTTTGTGCTAAATTCGTGCCATACGAAATTTTTTTTTTATTGTGTTTATTTGGAAGTCTTGAATAACACGATACACCTGGAGGATTTCTTGAAAATCGCGTCGGAAGGTCGCGGAAACCGCGGACTAAGTGAAAAATGCATCACTTCTTCCAACATCTTCAGTAGCTCAGCAGCATTTGTGTAGAGTGTATTATCAAGTTCAAACGGGTTGGGAAAAGATATCGATCCTGAGCAGTGTGGCTGGATTAGAAAGAATGATACCACCACCGTATTGTTAAATTCAATTTTTTGAGCTAATCGCGAATCCGCGGTTTCCGCGACCTTCCCAAGCGATTTTCAAGAAATCCTCCAGGTGTATCTTGGCGTAACTAAAACGTGTTATTCAAGACGTCCAAAATAAACACAATATAAAAAAATTTTTTCGTATGGCACGAATTTGGCAGCAAAAGTCTAAATCGCCTGGAGTGTATATGTACATTCCCTATATCTGAAATGTACGGTTATTGGGTTATTTAAAGTTATTTAGAACAATGGTTAAATTAACAACAATATCAACAATAGTGTGCCAGGAGAATACATTAATTTACAATAATTTTGTAAAAATAATCACAGTAGATTCATTAAAGTTGCTTGAAGTTCGTCAGGGATGGTAAACAGTTCGATTTATTTGTTTTGTAGACTCTCTCTTTGGAAAAAAAATAAATGCACAGAAAATACATATATAATATTAAAATCATTTCCTATTGGGATAAAAGGATGATCACATTCCTAAATTTTTAGCTTCAAATTATTTGTAGTTTTTCTAAAACGTCTAATAGGCCATTAATCGTGATGCACCCTATATACGAGTATAGACTAAATTTTCATAAGACAAGAAAATAAGAAGTTCCCTCGTCGGTCGAAAAGGTAATTCTCGGTCAGTTGTCCATCGTTGGTACGATTACAACAATGTGTTGTTTTATAATATTTTGAATCAGTTCATTGCCATGCTGTGCGTGACGTCTCCAAATGTGGAAATGAACTGAAGAGGGTTGTCTTATTTGCATGTAATGTTTGAATAATATAAAAACACATTTATTTTATGGTTTGCCCTTAGCAACTTTGGTACTAATTTAGGTAGGTACCTGCTTATTTATTTCATGATGAGAGCTTATTGCAATTTATACAGTGAGATCCAAAAATTTTCTACGTAATTTACCGAGTAATTTACGATTTTTAAGTACTTCAAATTCTGAATCATTAATTTTTAATTCTGAAATGATATTATTTGAACAGTATTTTATACCTTCCTCTTCAACCCCCTTCAATGACAGTTATAAATTTAAAATTTTTTAAATGGAAAGAGGGACGTGTAATACCTCATTGGAAATGATTTTTAATTCTGTATTCAGCAACATAAGGTTTTTTGCGAAGATTTTTTGATTCTCTGGATTCTTTATCAAAAAAATAAATTTGAAAGTTTTATAATTTGCACATTGCACATTTTCCACTAGAAGTTAGAGCCTCAATTAAGTTTTTCCCAATAGGTGGACCGGTAGACGTAGTGTAATTAAATTGTCAGCCCGTTCTCCCGATTTGACCTCACTTGATTATTTTTTATGGGGTTATTTAAAATAGAAAGTCTCCTTCAACAGACCAGACCGAATCACGTCGATGATTTAAAAACAAGAATAACGGAAGTACTTAATCAAATCCCCCGGAAATGACACAAAATATTTTAAAACTATTTCAGCAACGGCTCTATTATAGCCAAGAAGCAACCGGTTCCCAGTACGTTTGATATAAACTATTTTGTGTTAAAATTTGTTTACAATAAAATTTAGTAACAACAAAATTGTAATATTTTTCACTAAAAGAATTATAGAAATTCAAAAAGTTTTATATTGCTGAATAGAGAATTAAAAACCCTTTCAAATGAGGTATCCCACGGAATGTGGGTGACACTCCATTTCAAAATTTTAAAGGAATGGTTGTCATTTCAAAGGGTTGCAGGGGGAGGTACAAAATTCTGTCCAAATAATGTTATTTTGGAAATTAAAAATTGACGTGTTCTAATTTTTTACTTAAAAGTTGTAAATTACGTAAAAAACCGCTGCCCAAGGAATCACTAATTCCACATCAAGATATTTTCCTTCCAAGTCTTACAACGAGAAAATTTTGTATGTGGACAAAATTGTATATGGAACTTTAATAATACAATATTTGAAATCGTCTACCTACCTCAAAAGCCCATAAAACGATATCCTACATCGGTAGTGGTGTGGGGGTGGGTGAAGTAAAAAATATTTTGAGGTTTTTGGTTCTTGTACACACGAAATCACATTTTTTCACCCCATTTAACAATGGGGTAGGGGTGGTAATGGGGATGTGGCTAATGCCAACAACATTTTTGAGACCTTATAGCTTCTCTTGTACATACTAAATACCAATTTCATGGACTCTTACCTGCTTGATTTATCTATTTACACCAATTTACTCCAATTGACTTCAATTTACCCCCCAACGCTTTGATGGAATAGGTTGAAAATATAATCACGTTAAAACACGTACGTGTATCAAATTTCAAGTCAATATCTTAAACGGTTCCAGAGTAATCTTGCGCACAAAAAAAAGTTGCAGACAGACCGACAGACAGAAATTTTTTCGCTCAAACTTAAAATCTTGACGTTTCATGACATTCTAAACCTATTTCAACAATAAAAATTTAAAAAAATTTTGTTAATACACTTCCACTGGATGTGTAAGTAAAATGAATTTATTCTTTACTTATGGACCTCACTGTATATTCATGTGTAGGCGTTATAACATCGCATAGCTGAGTGCAAGGATCTCACAGACAATAAACAGCATGACTCATACTTTTCGAAGGGTTGTTCATTTCGTTATTAATGACCTATTTTAGTTCTATGAAAAATCTGCATTCTTCCAAATGCAGCATATTTAAAAGTCATATACATTTGATAACGAGTTTGATAATAACAAAACGTGTAAACTGTGACAAGGGGTCAAATTCCAATGAATTATCAATGCATGTTTTTTAAAAGGAATATTAAAACGTATTAAATGTACATTAGAGACATTTGAATACCACCTGGAGGATGTTACTTTTTTAAAATATCAATGACTATTAAAAATTCAGTGAATAGATAAGTAGGAACATCTACAAAAACAATAGATCCTACTACTAGCGACTAGAATTTAAATTTAAGGTAGACAATTATTGGTATGTTTGTATACAGACAAAACAAAACATTTATAAAAATTGCAAAAATAAATATGAAAGTATCATAGATCAAGACCATAATAATTTCAGTGATTTACTATAAATTGAACATATTAACCTTGACAGCTGGTTGGTTACAATAAATGTAATAACGTTCTATCTATTCATCATTGACCAGCGACTAGTTTGATAATAATATGTAATTATAAAAATAATTGATTATTAAGTTACAAATGATTGATAAAAACAGGAACTAATACGCGTAGTGTGTATCTTATCAGCCATCAGTATGAAAACGTTGCATTCTAAATAATGGTGAAAGAAAGAAACATTGCTATCGCTTTTGTTTAAGGAGTGGAAAAAATAAATAATGTTTGCAGATAAGTTTTTCAACACCATTTTCAATTTTAAAACAATCATGTCATGTGCGTGTCCATTTGAGAGTAACTTGCAGTGGTTGCTTTCAATGACTTATACTCTGGACTCTAGTGAACCATCCTTGAATGGCAGGTGAGATTAAGATGCGCAGTAGTCGAAACCAGTCCGCCGCGCGCCGTTATGGAGCTCATTTGTTTATGTTCCTTCTCTGTGTAAAGATCGGTACAATCTCGAGAAATGTGCCTGCAATATATAACTTAGATTTGATACATACTTAAGTACCTATTATAAGTGCCCACTTATAAGCATTGTTACGTTTATTATCACTAAAAATATTTATAAGAAAATATCATGGTGTTTGAAAGCAAGGTAAAATATAAGGCTTTATCTGCTCAAAGCAGAGAAATTATAAGTTCTATCTTAAAATATAATATATGAAGCAGTAATTTATAGCTGAAGCCCCTGTTATACTCTTTTCAAAAGTAAGCGTACAAATCTATTATCAGATTAACATATTGTATTCTGACTACTAATATAATTTAATATTTTCTACCTACTGGGTTTCCTCGGAAGTTGGGTTGAGCAGGTAAATAAAGTATAGTGTAAGCCCTTATCTAAATTGTTTTAATTTTAGGCTCGTCCTATTTAATTTAATGTGCATTTGTTTTGTGTATTTTTGCCAAATCGTATTGTTTACTTGAAAGTAAAACAATTAAATATTATAATTAGTATAATTAAATATAAAAAATATGACTGTTCATTCATTCGAAAACACCAATTGGCCTATGACACACCGGGATTCTCGGTGAATAGGGCGCGCACTTCACATTTTACTGAAACTCCTTCCTCCGACTGTACTTTTATAGCTTAAGAAGCTTGTTTGTCTTTGTCCAACCAGTGACGATATTTCTTCTCTCTCTGCGCGGCTACTTGCCATACTAGGATAGTTGACTAGTACTTGTCCCGAGACTTGTCTATTTGAAAATCTTTTTTCGAAAATATTACTGTCAGTTAATTGCAGAAGAGGTAACGGAGAACTTTGAAACCAAAACATTTAGAAACTGCCGTGTTAATAAAATTTTGTTGGAAACCAAGAAAAGATAAGAGTGATTAATTTTGCCATTCCATAATACCTATTTATAGTAAACCAGAAAGTAAATGACTTTGTTTTGTAGATAAGCAACTACAGTATGTACCCAAGGAATGATACTGTTTTAGTGTAAATAATATTACAATATTTGAATAAATCTTGCATGTCCCTGTGAACATGACTTGTCTGTTTATCTTACTCATTCTCATAGATAAGAATATACAGGGTGCGCCACTTAAAACTCCCCAGACTTGTAACTTTTTTATTTTTGAAGCGATGACCATGTTGGGCACATCAAATTGTAGACATTTTAAAGCCTTTAAATATGCATGCAGAGCGATTTAAAAAAAAATTTTTGAAAAAATTGTTAAGAAAGGAAACTTAATTTCTTTGAATATTTTCTTAAGTTACCCTGTACATGAACTGTGTTAATGTTTTCTTATAAAAGTTTTAATTAGCTTCAATTTATGTTATTAAAATAAAAAATTTAAAAAAATAAAAATTTTGCAATTTCCTATTTAGTACATTTTAATATAAGTTTGTTTTTAAAAATATTTATATCTTTTGCTTCCTGTTGCTGTCTTGTTACGATGAATATTGTTCGTGATATGTCTTTTACAAATAAAGCATAACATTATTGTTTACATTTAAATTATTTTAAAAAAAATCAGTTTGGAATCGGAAAGAGTGTTTCTAATTTCTTTCTCTAAAACCAAAAAGAATTTCGAATATGACATAATAACATAAAATGAAGCTAATTAAAACCTTTATAAGAAAACATTATCGCAGTTCATATACAGGGTGAGGTAAAAAAATATTCAAGGAAATTAAATTTTCTCTCTTCACAATTTTTTCAAAAAAATTTTTTTAATCAATCTACACATGTTTAAATAAATACCTTAAAAATATCTACAATTTGATGTGCCCAACCAACATGGTCGTTGCTTAAAAAATAGAAAGTTACAAGCCGGGGAGTTTTAAGTGGCGCACCCTATATAAAATATTTTATTATGTTTTTAAGTTTCGTAGTTTCTTGTTGTTTTAAATACAAACATTTGAGGCGCTTACTGTCATGGTTGATAAAAATCATGAGTTAAAATAGTTAAAACTCATTTTTTAATTAAAAAAATGTTCAATTAAAAATTGGTTTTGAATATTTCTGTATATTTGATTAATGTTATTAACATGAACATAATCTAATGTCTAATGGGATTAAGTTGTAAAATAACTGAAACTTTGACCCAAAACTGGCGCAATTTTTTGGGCATGACATAAAACGGATTTTACTCCAGATTTATCTAACCCTGATGGAATTAATGATTACTTTGGAAAATTTGTCAACAACAATAATCACTCATAATCACTCGAATAATCATTGTCTTGAAACTACTAATTATACAATTTACATAAGCGTCCATCTAATAAACTGTTTACCTTTAAGTTAATATCCAGGAAAGTTAACTTATTGTATATATTATAAAATCAAATGCATTAGGGTCGGATTCTCTCCTAATAATTATGGTCAAATACTGTTTACCTCATATCGCCTCTTATGCAAAACAGACATTATTAATTTATGTCTAGAAATTGTATTTTTTCCTTCCTCATAAAAACAAGTGTTAAATAAAATCCATCCCTAAAATTTTTAACCCTAGCACTCTTTCAAAATTACGACTTATTACTTAGATTAGATTAGATTAAAGGGAGTAGCTGGCCGCTTGGCCTTGGCCACCGCGACCCCTTTGGATCTATTGTTGCGCTCCTGATCTAATTTAATTAGAGTTCCTTATCCAGCTTTGTCTTTTGTACCAGACTCCATAACCTTGATAGGGGCTCCTTAGTATAGCTATCTGCCCTTGGTTTTTCCTCACCAAGAATTTGGAATCTCAGTCTGGTTAGGCCTTCGCAATGGCACAGCACATGTACTGAGGTTTCCTCTTCCTCTTGACAGAATCTGCATGTTGCATCATCTGCCAGGCCCATTAGACTCATATGCCTATTGAGCCTACAATGTCCAGTTAGAAGACCCACTATTATCCTAATGGCCTTTCTATTTTGGCATAGTAGATCTTCCGTGAATTTGGCCGACCGTTCTTTAATGAACTCTTTTGCCTGTTTCTGTCGCGGGAAACTTTTCCACCATTCTAGAGATTTGTCCTGTACCTATTTATTAATGAATGATCGTTTGCATGGCTTAGCCACGCCACAAAAGGGTTCGGGGCCTACCAGGACATTAGATGCGCCTTCCCGAGCCAGTTCATCAGCCTTTTCATTTCCCCTGTGTCCCTCATGTCCTGGTACCCATGCCACAGTCACTTTATTCTGACTTTCTAGGTCCATAAAGGCGTTAATACAATCCCATACTAGTCTTGAGTCGACCTGCATGGAATCGATTACCTTTAGCGCCGCTTGGCTGTCGGAAAAAATGGCAATTGACTAGTTGACAGTTCCTTGCCTCATTATTTCCTTTGCACACCACTGTATAGCGGCCACCTCTGCCTGAAATACTGTGGTATGTATTCCTAGACTTATCGGGATTTCCGTTTTTGACCTTATCCCGTAAATCCCAGCTCCTACTCCATGTTCTGTCTTGGAGCCGTCCGTATACCAGACTATTTGTGCTGATATCGGAGGGCCATTCTTCCAATCCTCTCTGTCTGGTATTTTGATTTGAAAGTTTTTATAGAAGTTATACTTTGGGACCATGTTGTCCGTGGGCATTCCCAGAATGGGGTCTGCCTTCAGCTCTGAGTATAACTTTTGGTGCTCTGTATCGTGTTGCTGCCTTATGGGCGTTGTGCCTTGCATTAGCCTGTGCAACACCGAACGAGCTTCCCCCTGGATGAAAATGTGTAGTGGTGGCAGATCTAGAAGGACCTCCAAAGCCGCCGTGGGAGCAGTTTTTATGGCCCCCGTGGCGCACAGGCAAGCAAGCCTTTGTGCGCCACTTAATAGCATTATTGCTCCCGGCTGCAGTGTCTTGGTCCACCATACCACCGACTCAAAGGTTATCATGGGTATAACGACCCTAGTATATAACCATAGGGACATCCTAGGGTTTAACCCCCAGTTTTTTCCACACATCTGCCTGCACCTTCCCAGGGCAATCGTTGCCTTTTGTGTGACTTTTTGGATGTGGGTATTCCATGTCAGTTTTTGGTCAAAGATGACTCCTAGGTATTTAGCCTCACTGGCAAATGGAATTTCTACTCCATTGAGCCTTAGGGTTTTAGACCTCCCAAGGATCTTTTTCGTGTGAAAGTGACGACTGTAATTTTGTGAGGATTTATGGATAGTCCTTCCTCACTACACCACCTGTCGACAATGTTTATGGCTCTTTGCGACCGCTCTGATATGGTGCTCGCAAATCGCCCCTTGACTACTATTGCTAGGTCGTCAGCGTATCCTAGGCAATAAAAACCTTCTGCGGAAACTTTCCGGAGGAGTTCGTCGACAAGGGTTGCCCACAGCAGTGGAGATAGTACTCCTCCTTGAGGGCAGCCTGTACTCACCTTCGCCTCAATGGTAGCGTCGCCCAAATTGGATACTATTACCCCTTAATCTAGGCTGGTCTTAATCCACTGGCAGAGTACTATTGGGACTACTCTATTTGACAACGCATTCGTTAATGATTGCGTTGTCGCGTTGTTGAACGCTCCTTCTATATCAAGAAATGTTGCCACTGCTATTTCTTTGTCATCCAATGACTTTGTCAGTAGCCTGTTCAAATCATCCAGCGCGAGGTCTGTTGACTTTCCCGGCTGGTATGCATATTGACGTTCACTAAGGGGGTGTTCCCTTAGTACCTCGTCTCTAATGTACCTGTCCAGTAGTCTTTCCAATGTTTTAAGTAGGAAAGAGGACAGGCTTATGGGTCTGTACGACTTGGGCATTTGGTCTGATATCCTGCCTATTTTTGGAAGGTAGTATATATTTCCAGGCCAGACAGGCTCTGAATATTTTGCACAAATGTGGTACTATTATATCCTGCCCTTTTTGGAGCAGAATCGGGTAAATTCCATCCATACCAGGAGATTTATATGGTTGGAACTTGTTAATTGCCCATCTGATTTTGTTGGGTTTCGCTACCTCGTTGGCTAGCCTCCAATCCTCAGGTCTGGGCCGCTCAGACCTTTGATCTGGGAATTTCACGGCCTCCGAACCCTTCAATACCAGTGAGCCCGGAAAGTGTGCCTCCATGAGCAATTCAATACTTTCCGTCAATGTTTCTGTGTAGGTTTCGTCCTCCTTTTTAAGGAGGCCTACTTCATTTGCAGTGCAACCATCCTTGGCCTTATTACTTACTTTCGGGGTTATAAAATATTTTGTAAAAAATTATTTACAAAACATCTGACTACTACGAAAGCGTAGAACGGACATAGAAAATATTTTACAATTGTCAGTTTAAACTTACAATTATGATAATTTTCAGTTTGAAGTTGCAATTGTGTATAATTGCAACTTTAAAGTGACAACTATAAAATAGTTTCTACTATGTCCATTCTGCTCTTTCGTAGACTACCCTGACTACCTCAATGAAAATAACTTACCTGAATGTTAATCTGGCTTTAGAAAAATCTCATAGCACCACCTCAGCCTTGTTAAATGTCACGGATAATACAATCCGAATCTGCGTTGATAAGAAAATCACGGCGTTGGTGTTATTCGATTTTTCTAAAGCCTTTGACAGAGCTAACCATGACAATGTTGTGTGCAAAATGAAAATATATAGGGTTTGATCAATTTTTTTAAAACTTATTTAATCATATCTTTTGAACAGAAGCCAAACAGTTACTTATTGTGCATAATAATGTCTCAAGAAGTTTAAATATTACTCGGGGGTGCCACAAGGATCTATCCTCGGATCTATCCTTGGTTCCTTGTTTTTTCTTATCTACATCTCCGATCTTTATACTAAATTAAAAATATGGCAAAGAGAAGGATGCGATGACGATACACAATTTTATCGTAGTTTGTCTTCCAGTTGAGTACAAATTGGTTAATAACACAGGCAAACAAAATAAAAAAAAAATGGTCTTTTTCTGGTACTCCATTAGGTAACCTGTATGTATGTCGACGTGCTAAACACGAATCAGGTGTCCGTTTAGCTCCATTTGCCACAGTTTTTTTGTAAATCGCTAAATTTACTAAAAATTACTGGGTAATGGAGCTTAAAGGATACCTGACTCGTATTCACCATGTCGAAATACATAGGAGTTGACCAATGGAGTCCACGAAACAGACTTTTTGTGTGTGTATGTCTGTGTAATATGTGAATATCACCGGATCCTCCGCCATTTTCTAGAAAATCGCGTATGCAAAAATATATTACACAGACACAAAAAAAAGTGATAAGTGATCTGTTCCTGGGACTCCACTGGGTAACCCTTATGTATTTCGATATGTTGAATACGAATCAGGTATCCGTTTAGATCCGTTACCCACCAGTTTTTAGTAAATCGTGAAAATAACCTAAATTATGAGTTTTTTTTAGGTTATTTTCGCGATTTACAAAAAAATGATGGCCAATGGAGCTAAACGGACACCCGATTCGTGTTCAGTACATCGAAACACATATGGAGTACCAGAAAAAGACCACTTTTTTTATTTTGTGTATCTGTGTAATTTAAGCACTCTTAGCAAAAATAAGTGAATTTTGTATATCTCATGACTTGAAGTAAATACAATAAAGTCGTTTTTTAAGTTATTCGGAAACTCACGTGTCATAGAAAATATAATAATATTTGCTATTATGTGACTGTGACTTATTTTGCATGCTACATAAAACTGAATATGTGGGAGTTTCGGAAAGACGGCCGAACTGTTGACCCACCTATTCAGTGAGAGGTGAAAATTAGGGATAATTTATTATTTATGAAAACAAATCTTCAACAGTGGTGTAGCGATTTAAAAATATTTAATTTATCAATTTAAGCAAATAATTATTTTTATAAATGCGTAATAACAATACCAACGTAATAATAATATCACAAGAGGCACTTCCACGATACAAATAAAATTGAACATTTTTAAAACTCCCGACTATGTCCTACAATCATCTGATAATGTATTAGAGTCATTCTCAAAATAGACCCCACATTCGAATTTCTGAATCTTAAATAATTATTTAGCTTCAAATGACAATATATTCACATGGCATCAACAGTTGCAGTTTTATAATAACATATTGACCATCAGCAGTGCACTTTTTATCCATTTTCTATTTTTTTCGGAAGAAATTGCAGATACTTCTCATGATTTTTGTCCACTATGTTACCGAACTTTAAAAAAGTTTGTTATCAATTAGAATTGAAATAAAAAATCAAAAATAATTGAGAAGTAATGGACAACTAGTGCTTTACACCTTTACTTGACCTTTTTTTTTCAAAAGTCTCGTCAATTTGGGTTTTATTTAATGCTAAAGTTCCACTTTGTAGCTATTTTATCAATTTCTGAAACAAAAAGTTCCCTAAATCAAATAAAAAGGTTTTATTTATTACCTATTCATATTTAAATCTTTGTGTTTTAGTTGTATTATGCTTACATTGAAAAAGGTTTGAAAATATTTGTAATTTTGTTGATTAAATCGAAGAAAACATCATGGTAACTTAGTGGACAAGAAGTAACATAGGGGACAATCGAGGTATTAAATAAAAACATCTTGCAACAAAACGTATTTAATAAAATGGCAAAAACAATGTACGCCTCTAAAAACATATTTAAACTTTAAGGAAACTTGTAATAGATAAATAAACCTTTTAGACACATATAGCAAATTAATACTTTATTTTTCAAAAATATCAACTGAGGTATCGAATTTATAATAGTGTCGCGTGTTTCCACCCTTAGGAAACCACCCTCGCAAAATCCGTGGGTTCCAAAAATTATAACAAGAGATGTCCACTAACACACTTTATTAAATATTTACTGGATACTTCACAATACTATTATTAATTTAAATACACTTTACTGACTAAAAATCACAATGTTTATTACTTTGTTTATCTTTGAACTCTTAACCTCACTTTCTATACTTTCTGAACTTTCTGAACTTCTGAACTACTCGCCGAGAATGCGGTTGGTCTTTTTATACCTAAAAATGACAGATCTCGATTGTTCTGTGATGACGCCACCATTCTCTAGAGAATTCCAGATGTCACTTTGGAATCTTCTGGTAGGTTCTTTTTCGAGTAGGTGCAAATACACTACATTCATTCTAAGGGTTGTAACACATTACACTGCCCCCTCCTTAAGCCTGAACGTCCCGGTCAGGCAATTCAGCTTCTTTCACATACTTCGCCAGTCTATCCAAGTGTACGATCTTCATCTTGGACTTTTTGTTTCGTTGAATACGATAGACGACATCATTAATTCGGGTAATAACAGTATACGGTCCATCCCAAGGAGGTTGAAGTTTCGGGGATCTCCATTCCTTCCGCTGTGGGTTGTACAGCCAAACCAGATCCCCCACCTTGAATCCCCCTGTACTGGCATTCTGATCATAACGAGCCTTCAAGCGGTTACTAGTTCTATTCATCTGCTCTCGATCATTCTTTGGCTGTTCTCGACTTCCATTTCTGTAGTTGCTCATCGAAAATGGTTCTCCACGGGCAGCACAATTTTTACACTTGTGACACCAGGCCTCCACATCCTGGTGACTATTAACCCAATAGAACTGTTCTCGTGCTCTACTCAATGTCTTGTTTATGCCGAAGTGTCTGCTGGACGTTTCATTATGTGCTTTCTGAAGTACTTCTGGTACACGACACCTGGGAATCACTAGACGCATGGCAACCTGCTTCCCATCTGGGCTTTCCCATGCTCTCCTCAAAAGCCCATCTACGACCGTAAGTGAATCCCATTGTGACCATAAAGCCTTCAGCCCCACTTCTTTGTTGGAAACATCCTTCCATGCTGGACGCGTTCCCTCTTCTTTTGCTCGCAACATAGGTCCGATTTCTACATCGCGCAATTGCTCTCGCCTCAGAATTTTCGTTGACCAACTGTCTGGAAGATCGACCTTGACAGTGTTCACTTCAACCATGTTCGGCAATTTTCTCACCTGAGGGTAGCGCTTGCAATCTTCCTTGTCTGATTTTCTGGATAATGCAGGAGTTTTGACTGCCTGCGTTGTCAACAGCCTGGTTTTCTCGCATTGGTCGTTCACTTTTGACAGAATAAATTGTTTGTTCCCAATCCTTAAGACTCGCTTTCCTACGTCAACGATAAACCCGTACTGTTCCATAATGTCCAGTCCCAAAATGAAGTCATCCGTGATGTCAGCCACGATGACCCTGTGGTCGAACCTTAACTGTCCAATCTGCAAACCCAGGTCTACTTCTCCATGAACCGTAGCCCTGTCCCCTGTAGCTGTCCGGACGATCACTTCATTTTGCCTCTTGGTAATCTTTATGCCTGATATAAATCCTGGCCGTACTATTGATGACGTAGTACCTGTGTCGATGGTAAACAAACATTTTCTTCCGTTCACATATCCATGCAACAACAGACTGCTTGCGATTCTTCGAAGCTGGGAAATCTTAATTTCTCTGGGGGCACTGCATTCCCTAGCCAGAACAACCCCCCTGGTACTGTTTTCCTGCTTCTCTTCAACATTCACAGCATTTACTCGACTCTCCGAGTTCTGCTGTCGACAGTCTCGTTTCATATGTCCCACCTTGCCGCAGTTGAAACATTTAATACCTCCGCTCGGCTTTCCTTTATTTTGTTGTTTTTCCTGCTTTCCGAGGCCATCCAATTTATCGCATAATTTGGTGAATATTTTCTGCATCTCAGTCAGCAAGGGGTTCTGGTTCATTTCTGGTTGCGATTCTTCGAGAGTCACAGCTCGCACTCTCGACCTTGGAGTATCCCTGTAAGCGGCTTCTATTTCGAGTGCACGCACCAAAGCTTCGCTACTACTTTGGTGTCTCGTCAGCCTCAGAACTCGCCTGACCTCTTCGTCCCTTATACCATCTAAAAAGGCCCCCACGGCTAATTGTTCCTGGAATTCTTTAGGTGCATTTGGATACGCCAGGTGTGCCAGTCTCTCTATCGCAGCTTCAAATTCTTGTAAACTTTCCCCAGCTTTTTGCATCCGGGATTTCAGCTGAGCCTGGTATAATTGGGCAAGGTGTTGATCGCCATACCTCAAGTCTAATGCAGCTTCCAAGACTTTGAAGTCCCTTTGTTTCTCCACCGGGATAGTCTGAAGTAATTCTGAGGCCTGGCCCCTTAACGCCAGAACTAATGCCATGGCCTTTTCCTCGTTATCCCAGTTGTTCGCACATGCTGCTGCCTCAAACTGCCTCTTGTACGTTGTCCATGAGCTTTGGCCGTCAAAGGAGGGAGGTTTTAACCGGTGACCTGATGATACCACCTGCTGGCTTCCTCTATCTCTCAACTGTCGTTTAAGTCGCTCCACTTCTCCTTCGAACTCACTCATCTTTCCTTTGATCTGACTGACTTCGGTCTCAACTACATCTACTTTGTCTTCTACCTTATCTACTTTTTCTTCTACCTTGTTTATCTCTTCTTTAACTTCACATTTTAGTACTTCATTGGCAGAAATGATAGTGTCTTGTTGTATTTTCATTTGTTCATTCAGAATTTTCCTTAATTCTTCTTGGCGTCTTTCTTGTTCCTCTTTCTCCTCTTGACGTCGTCTTTCTTGCTCTTCCTTCTCCTCTTGCTGTCGTATCTTCAGGTCCTCCATCATTTTCTTCAATTCATCTTTTTCTTCTTGACGTCTTCTTTCTTGCTCTTCCTTTTCTTCCTGGCGTCTTCTCTCTTCATCCTGACGTCGTTTTTCTCGCTCTTCCTTTTCTTCTTGGCGTCTTATTTCCTGGTCTTCCATAATTTTCTTTAATTCATCTCGCTCTTCTTGACGTTTTCTCTCCTGTTCTTCTTTGTCTTCCTGCCGTTGCTGCGCCATCATTTTTTTGGAATTGTTCGAATAAGTCCTGTATTTGTTTATCGGATGCCATACTTCTTGTTGTTACGGGCATACGATGAAATTAAAATAAAATAAATTTAACTGTCACGTCAATATCAGAACTTTCCAGACAAATCTCGAAATAGCACGAAAAAGTCTTATCCAGAGTCTCTTGTCACTATCCAGTTCAGAGAATTTAATAATCTCCACTAATGTCCAAATAGAAAAGTTCTAGAAATTTTCACGCACTAAATGAGTCTTTTTCAGTGTCTCTATCACTTCTCAGTTCAAAGGATTTAATTATCACACTAATGTCCTAATAAAATGTTCTACAATGTCTCAAAAATGCACTTAAACACTATTTTCCTGTTCGAAAATAACCCTCGAACAATGTCCAGTAAATTAGTCCTGTGTTAGCACTAACTCTCGAGAATACTTCTCGAACACTCCAACACAACTTCAGAGCTCCTCTTGTCATAAAATTCCGCTTTCTGACACCAATTTTCGCGTGTTTCCACCCTTAGGAAACCACCCTCGCAAAATCCGTGGGTTCCAAAAATTATAACAAGAGATGTCCACTAACACACTTTATTAAATATTTACTGGATACTTCACAATACTATTATTAATTTAAATACACTTTACTGACTAAAAATCACAATGTTTATTACTTTGTTTATCTTTGAACTCTTAACCTCACTTTCTATACTTTCTGAACTTTCTGAACTTCTGAACTACTCGCCGAGAATGCGGTTGGTCTTTTTATACCTAAAAATGACAGATCTCGATTGTTCTGTGATGACGCCACCATTCTCTAGAGAATTCCAGATGTCACTTTGGAATCTTCTGGTAGGTTCTTTTTCGAGTAGGTGCAAATACACTACATTCATTCTAAGGGTTGTAACACATTACAATAGATTCGATTGCCATTGGTTTTTAAAACAGGAGTTTTAAGGACTTTTAAAACTTGCTCAAAAGTAATGTATGAAATATCCTCTTCGTCTATTCGAAATTTGTTTGTATTTGCCACATGTATTTTTCTAAACAATATCTGAAATCTACAAAATAATACAATTAACCAGTATTTTACTGGAAAATAACCTCTACGCCTGTGACTTTTACGTCAAAGGATCAGTTAGAGGGTGGTTTTTGACAAATAATGAATAAGAACAAAAATATAAAAAATGACGTATTTTGCTGACGTTTCGGAAAACGAATCTGTATTTAATATACACAGCCCACAAACATTATAATACGCTTTGAGAAAGGAAACAGATTCGTTTTCCGAAACGTCAGCAAAATACGTCATTTTTTATATTTTTGTTCTTATTCATTATTTGTCAAAAACCACCCTCTAACTGATTTTTTGACGTAAAAGTCACAGGCCTAGAGGTTATTTTCCAGTAAAATACTGGATAATTGTATTATTTTGTAGATTTCAGACATTGTTTAGAAGAATACATGTGGCAGAGCATCCCAATAAGAATAGAGAAAAATCCATCATCTTCATCCACTTCACTTTGAGCAACTCCTACATATCTATACTGCGTGCTATTTTTTTTTGGTAGCCGAAATTTGGATCAATAAAAATGTTCCAGTGGCCAATAGATTTTGAGATTTCTTTCATTTGCACACATAAAAGTATTCTGCATGATTCTCTGTTGATTTTTCTGTATACGCCACATTCTTCTTGTTCGCCTCTTTTCCCTTTCTGAAATATCATTTATTAATCGTTTTTTTGTCATATCGCGCTCTAGCCTTTTATTTGCTTTCTTCTGCCTTCTCCACATTTCTTTTTAATTTTTTTCGGTAACGCGAACGCCGCTGCTTTTCAGCAGCTGTTAAAGGCATTTTCCTCGATCTAAAATAAAGTTATATAACCTTTTTTTTGCTGTTTAATGAGCTAAATTTCCCTTTTTGTCCGCTGCGTTACTCTCAGTCCCCTGCATGACTTTTTAAAAAGTAACGCAGTGGACTAGTAACGCAGTGGACAAAATAACCTCAAAATCCATGTGTACAGTGGAAATGACAAATTATGCAAATTTTAAGATGTACTATGTTTTTGTCTATTTATTTCATATTAAAAACATGATTTACATTAGATAAATGAAATAAGACCTACCTGGATTTAGTGTAACACAGCGGACAAACAATTATTACAAATCGACACTGACTAACGTATGGGTTGAACAAGACTAACCTCTCAAATAAAATAAATGCCCAATTCACAATTGAACGGCTTTTCTTAAGATTCTGTTAATGTTTCGCCATCTACTGGATATTTTTTAAATTATATTGGTAGGTAACACAGTGGAAGTAACGCAGTGGACGAAAAGTTGTTACATATAAAGATTGCAGTAAAACCTAATGAAAAAAAATATATTGACCAAATTTGCTTGTTTAATGTTTAAACTAAATATTGCGGTGTACATAAAAATGCATTGTTGTAATAAACCTGATTTCCATTAAACTTAATAGTACGCTGCGCTGTGAAGATAGAACTTTGGCATAGTTACATAGCATTTCTTTGATATTTTGACTACAACCAATTTTATTATGCAAAATTTAAAAGGCATAGAAATATAAAAATTTCAGGGTTTAGGTAAGAATTAAATGGTCTATTTAACAGTTGGTTTAGAGTTTTATTAAATTATATTTTACAAAATTTAAGGTGCTTTAAAGTTGATTACCTGTCAAGTGGGGTATATTTTGAGAATGACTCATTATCATATAAACAAAACCATATCGATCTCAGTTGAAACATTTAAGAGATACTAGAGAATAAAGAACTCTTTATTGCTGATGTACAGCTCTCTGAAGGTCTACCGAGATGAAACTTTGCCAAAAACCTTCTTGACAAAATGCCCTTCAAAATAAAGAAAACCGCATCAAAATTGGATCACTCGTTGAAGAACGAAGCCACAAACAGATACGCAGACATACAAACATAAAAGTCAAACTTATGAATCCTCCTCCTTTTTTGTCTAGGGTTAAAAGTAATCGAATGCTCATGCCTGACATGAACGAAATTTGCTGTTGGAAACTGCCGATGCGCCAACTTCATGTTTTTACCAATTTCACTGGTGGACCAATAAACTTCTTGATGCCAGATGACACACCGACTTTAACTTATCTATCATGTTTAACCTCTCTGCTTGGTATTAAGTAAAAGGTGGCAAACACTGAACGCTCGGTAGAACACGTTGCATTGAAGTTTATAATAATACTAATAATAGTGTCTTTATTTCGATTTAGAAAAATTTACAATTAATTGGGCTTAAAAGAAGTGGCGAAGTTCAACATAGCTGCTCTTCCATTTAACCACTTCGAGCTGTACATAATGTTAAGCTATTATAATTACATATGTGTAAAAATAACAATAAAAAAAATGGAACTAAGAAAAATATAGGAAAAAATAACTGTAGATAAGATATTAATTATTTCTAATATCTAAGTTGCAGGCTTTGACTTGTTTTCGAAATGATTCTACACTAGTTAGAGCTTTGAGGGTCGGAGGTAGCCGATTAAATATTTTTACAGCATTGTAGCTAAAGGATCTTCCAAAAAGAGAGGTATTGTGTCGAGGAACAGTATATAAAGAGTTGTTTCTAGTTGGGCGGTCATGTATGGCACTTGTTTTCATTAATTTATCATGTAGATATTTGAGAGTTTTCGACATATCTACCTTGTAAACAAGACAAGCCATGTGAACTCTGAACCGCTCATCCAGGTTCAGCCATTTTGAGTCATTAAGTTTATCAGAAATATGATCATATTTTCTCAGATTGTAACTATATCTAAGGCAGCTATTTTGTAGTTTTTGAAGGCTTACTTTATCTTTACTTAACAGCGCTGGCCAGTACACTACATCGCAATACGAGAGGCAACCAAGAATTAATGAATCACATAGCTTCAATTTACGTTGGTTGTAAGTTTATCTCTGTGCATATATAATACTTTAAGTCTACTGTAGGATTTTCGGACGATGTGGCTCACATGACTTTGAAACCTTAGATTATCATCAAGATATATTCCCAAGTTTTTACAATGGTTAGACGGTGTTATAGTGACTCCATTTAAATTAATGATAAAATTTGGGTTATTCAGAAGTGTGTCTCTGTGCCTACCAAATACTAAGAGTTGTGTTTTAGATTCATTTAGAATCAGACCATGGGCTTTTGATATATGACAAATGGCGGCTAAGTCCTCGTTAATTTTATTTAACGAAAAGTTAAAAAATACCTGAAAATCATCAGCGTATTGATGTGAGCTACAGTGTTTCAAAAATTTAGAAAAATCAGCGGAGTAAATCGAGAAAAGTAGTGGACCTAACACACTACCCTGAGGAACGCCCTTTTTGGTATCAATTTTATCAGACCGCACCCCGTCTATAACCACTCTCTGACTTCTGTTACCTAGGTAGTTAGAAAAAAATTGTACAACTTCACCGAGGCCAAAGTATTTCAATTTAGTACATAAAACTGAATGGTCTAAGGTATCGAAGGCTTTACTGTAATCTAATAGAACTAGACAGTAATTTTTCTGATTATCAGCAGCTCTGTATAATTCATCGGTAACATGTAGTAGTGCAGTGGTTGTACTGTGTCCTCTACGGAATCCTGACTGGGTGACTGGTAATACATTATTATTGTGACGTGTTTCCACCCTTAGGAAACTACCCCTTGCAAATTCCGTGGGTTCCAAAAATTATAACAAGAGATGTCCACTAACACACTTTATTAAATATTTACTGGATACTTCACAATCCTATTATTAATTTAAATACACTTTACTGACTAAAATCACAATGTTTATTACTTTGTTTATCATTAAACTCTTAACCTCACTTTCTATATTTTCTGAACTTTCTGAACTTTCTGAACTACTCGCCGAGAATGCGGTTGGTCTTTTATACCTAAAAATGACAGATCTCGATTGTTCTGTGATGACGCCACCATTCTCTAGAGAATTCCAGATGTCACTTTGGAATCTTCTGGTAGGTTCTTTTTCGAGTAGGTGCAAATACACTACATTCATTCAGACATTCGATCTGTTGAAGTCTGCCTACTTTTTAGTAACATAACCTTAAATTTTAAGGGGTGCAACATATTACATTATTATCTACATAGGCAGCCAGTTATTCATATACAATTTTTTCTAGTATTTTAGAGATAGTGGGAAGGATACTAATAGGACAAGTTTATGTGAATAAATAGACAAAATTATTGTAAATTTTCCCACATTTCATATGTAAATTGGTTTACAGTCAAATTGGCTGAATTTTTAGTATGTTGTATATTTCGACTTTCTGATCAAAACCTCTCGAGGGCCCAACTCGATCCTATGTCTAGTTTCCGAGATACAACTATAAATTCTTGTAAAATTCTGTACCTTGTCGAACTTTTAATTTATTGATGGGGTATTAGAGGTCAAAGGAGCAATCTCCGAAAGTTTTTCAATTAAAGTTTCTTGATCAGGAAGACACATACTGTATGTAAAACATGTTTTAGCTAAATTGACCGAATATATTTTTCACCTGTTATTTTTATAATAGATTTCCCGGCGCCTTCGCCAATGTTTTTCAAACTTTAATTTTTTTTCTTCGCTATTTTTATTAAAACAAATGTTTTTAGTGCAACGTATTATAAAAGGCTATTAGAATGTATCACAATATAAAATATGTGAAAAAGTCGTGAATTCGAAATTTATTTAATTGTACAAGAGGTCATTCTTGTACATTTCTTGAAACTAGACATAGGATCAAGTTGGTCCCATGAGAGCTTTTGATCAGAAAGTTGAAGTCTACAACATATTAATAATTCAGCCAATTTGACTGTAAGCCAATTTACATAAGAAATGTGCGGGGTGCTTTACGGGGAACACAAAGATCAAATTGGTTCAGTAGTTTTTTAGAATGTGTCGAACATTTGTATTAAAACTCCTATTAAAAGAACGACTGAAAATTATTTGTAAAATTGCTGAAATCAATTTCTACGTCAAAATTCAACAGAAAAAAGTTTTTTTTCGCAGGTAGCTGTGAAATGGATAAAAAAAATATATCTCTCATAAACAGATAATAACATCATTATAGTACCTATCTAGCATATTTATTATCTTTATTATATTAAGGGAGTACCTGTTTAAATATTTTAAGGACAGTCTTTTATTTTTGTGTATAAATACTACATTGTTAGCTTGGTACTTATTTTTTTGAGATAAAGAAAACATCATGATTTTTTTAACCTCCCCGCAATAAAATTGTGGGAGGTTACTAAAATTGGACCAAAATCGAAAATTGAGATAACATCAAATCTTTACGTTTTGAGGCCCCAGGAACCCAAAAAAGGGGTTTTTGAAAAATGTCTGTGTGTGTGTATGTGTGCATGTATGTTAGCACGATAGCGGCGTTACTACTAAACGGATTTGGATGAAACTTTGCATGAGACTTTCATTAGTGCTCCAGAAGATCTGAAAAGGTTTTGGTTAAGATCGGATTACGTTTAGTGCCGTTTTGGCACAACAAGTTATTTACTATATGATTACTTACTGTAATCGAATCACTGAAAAACAGTAAAAATTCCGATTTCAACGATATATCACACTTGCACCCTTTCGATTTGGTTCCCGTGAAAAAAATTAAATAGCAAAATAACACGCTTCTTGTGTAAGATATAATATTTTATAGTCTAACCTAATAGTCTAGGTGCCCGCGTACATAAATGCAATTTATACATATCCTCGTATAACTTCTTGTACGGCATAATTGCGCCTAGTCTATCACTTGTTTCCTCTGCGAAAATTTTCGTAAACGCGGCGTTCCTCCTCGGCATGAAAAAGACGATTTCCGCGCGTCCGACTGGAAAATCGGCAAATATATTTTGTGAACGTTAAGGGTGTCTACCACCCTAAACATAACATAACATAACTTTAAAAAAATTATTGATAACCAGATGATTTTTTCAAGATTGATTAACAAAAATGTGTAGAATCCAATTTTCGAATTGTCGGACAAAATATATTTGCCGATTTTCCAGTCGACGTGTGGAAATCGTCTTTTTCATGCCGAGGAGGAACGCCGCGTTTACGAAAATTCTCGCAGAGGAAAAAAGTGATAGACTAGGCGCAATTATGCTGTACAAGAAGTTATACGAGGATATGTATAAATTGCATTTATGTACGCGGGCACCTAGATTATAACGTTCAGTAGACTAGTGTGTTAAAGCGTGCAGACTGCCATACACGTTTTTTTTTAAGAGCCAATTGTGTTTTTCGCGAGAGAAGAGAAAGTTTGAAGCCGGTGGTAGCTGTGCGAAGCCTACACAACTCATAAGGAGCCCGTGTGATTACGGTCAGCCCTTAACTGGGTCCAGAGTGAGTTTTTCATCAAATCATAATAAAAGTGACATTAACATTAAAAGTCCAAAAACTTTGAACCTATTTTCGGCGCATAGCGGGAAACATTTCCGTTAATCATAACTTTAAAACTATATAATAACCTAAAAAACAAAGTGCAATACAAACTTAAAAATTTTTGGACAACTGTCGAAAAACAAATTCCCCCAGGAAAGTTTTGGAACTAGAATTTTGACAGCTGTCAAAGTGACATTTCCCCCGCCCCCAACAAAGTTAGTGACAAAATTTCTTGACAAGTGCCAAAGTGACAATTCTCCAATTAACAACTTTTAGACGTATTTTATCTGACAGCTGTCAAAAAAAGATTTTCAAAGTATATAGTGACCAGCAGCGGAATTAAAGTCCCCAACCCTTCGGTAACCGCCCGCGACCTGTCAGATAAAACCGGTCGAGGATTAGAAATTTTTAAATTAAAACTAAAAAGAAATATGGACTCACCGTCAAGAACAGATAGAGCAGCCATACAAAAGGAGATGTGTGGTTGATCAAAAGAGTGGCCAGCCCTCCTCCCAACAAGGATGTCTGATGATGAAAGCGACGCCTCAATCATCAATCAATAGTATCTCTGGATAGGTGGACTGTTATGAGAAAAGCGTTAAAAAGAAATGAGTAGGTTCAAATCTCACCGATCGCGACTTTTTTTTCTATTTTAATATGAAAAAAAATATTTAAAATTAATAACTATAATTAAATGAGATCGTTCATATTCTTTAGTGCTGTTTTCGGCTTCAAAGATCCACCGAGTGGGGAGGTTCCAGCCGCTTTCCGTAGCTGCCGATTTTTAAAATAAAAATCGGTTGATTAATATATCTGTGATTTTAATGATATGATTTGATAAATCAGCTCAACCATGCGTATAATGCCAAACCGCAGTGGATGTATGATGTGCACGCTCATGGTTGCCAGTTGATATCAGTGGATGCCATTAGAAATCCCGACAAGAGCGTAGGTAAACGTGGTATTGCACAACGGTTGAGTTTACAGATGCATTTAGGTTTAGAAATAGAAGTGATATACCTCGTCTGTGAAGAAGTATTATTTCCTCTGTAATGATTTTAAGAATTTTATTTTATTAACAAATGTGATGACGATTTTAAAGAAAACAGAGTTTAAGACAAGGTTGCATCGAAAAATTTTTTTACTGATCTGTTAACTATACCTTTACAGACTCGCTTACAAGCAATCTGAACCGTGATACTCGTAGTTAATCTTATATATCATATTACGAACAGAATAACGGATTAGAAAATAGCCATGGTCACATTAACTACAGTTTATATTTTTCTTCTAAAGGTAAAGTGAGAGCTGAGTTATTAGGACAAAATGTCTATTGTATTAGTAATCAGCGACCCACAAAACATATAAATCCGTTGTATTTTGAAATAAAGATATGTTATATTTGAAATAATTTGATAAAAACGTCAAAAAATACGCAGAAATGGCCAATATCTCGAAATGTGTCCAGTGTTCGTCTAATATCTATATCTATATTGTATTCGTAATCAGCGACCCAAAAAACATAATTTTATTGGATTTTGTAATAAAGATATGTTTAAATTGAAATAATTTGATAAAAACGTCAAAAGTACCCAAAATTGACTAGACCGAAATGTTTAATAGATATTGTTTTAAGATTTTGCAGGTCAGATTTAATTTTAGTGTTGTAGCGACAATGTTTCTATGCAATTAAAAAAAAATGTGTGAATTCAGTTGTCGGGTGAATTTTATCCAAAAAAGTCCATAATTTCTCACTGTGTGCCGTACATACGATAGATTTGATATTAGAACAGTATTTCAAACGGGCAGTACTTTAAGATCTATTTTAACTCGTATTTTAACATGTGGCAGATGATCCCAACAAGAAAAACAGAAAAATTAAGAAAATGCCACAACCAATATTTAGACAATGTCTACAAGAAATTTTAAAATCTAATAACTCTAATTTTGACTGCATCGCATCACTTGCGTTAGTTTTGTTTAATCTAACGCAACATAGTTTGGTAACTAAAGTGCTAACACATGTGATATTGTAAACACAATAATAATAAACTATTAATAAATTCAACAATTTTGTTTGTAAATAATGTAATATTAGAATCTTAATTATATACATAATATAGCAAGCAATAGTAATATACTTACCTCCTAGTGCAAAATTGTTCAAAAATTAATTTCTGAAATACCCTCGGAAATACCTACAGAAATTATTAATGATATCCCTTGTGACATTCTAAAATATGCACAGTTCCTTTAAATATTTGAAAATATTTGTTTTGGGTATAGCAAAAGTAAATTTTCTACTTCCAGAAAATTTGTGACACATAAATTGGAGCACATATGGCTTTAAAATATGTATCTTACTGAAATAATAATAATGTTTAGATGAATCTTTAATAAATATTGCAGGGGTATTTGCTAGGATATTTTTCAGTTTATTCTAAGCTTTAAAAGAAGTCACACTTACAATACACCACAGATAGTAGACAACCCCCAAATCCATGTTGGAATATCGTATTCAACAATAATTATTTAAGTTTAAAAACAGTCTTCATGCGGTGCCTAAATATAAATTAAACTATTAGGTCAGCAGTTATGAGTTCGGGGAACTCAATATCGAATGTTTAACGGACGAAATATTGTCGTTGAAATAAAAAATAAGTTTTTAGTTAGTCTGAAAGATTATACGTTAGAATATACATCTTAATTTCTTGGTTTGTAATTTGGTTGTTATACGTGATATAAATAAACTCATATTGTACTCAAATTGTGCCTTTTTATTATTATCTCCCAGGTGTTTCGAACAGGTTATGGGTCCCAGTAGCGTCGCGTTAGCCCACCTGTAAGGGAGACTAAATAAAAGGTACATCGCGAGTGGTATTTATTGTTGTATGGACAACCGGAAAAATGGCGGAAAGTGCGAAATATAACGTTGAAAAGTTAAACGGACAGAACTATCAGTCGTGGAACTATTTGGTGAAAATGTTATTAATAAATGCTGATTTATGGGACATAGTTTCGACTGAATTACCAACGGAGGCGGAACGAAACGACACCTGGCAGAAGAAAAATTACAAGGCCTTATCAACTATAGCCTTACTTGTCGACGTTAGTCAGCTAGTGCATATCAGAAATAAGAAATACGCGCATGATGCGTGGGAAGCACTAAAGGAGTATCATCAAAAATCGAGTTTATCTAGCATGGTTTTTCTGTTGAAGCAAATTTGTAGGCTGTCGCTAGAGGAGAATGGTGATATGGAAGCACACATAAGTTCATTCCTGGAATTATTGAATAAACTGGCCGCCTTAGGGGAAGAAATTAAGGACAGGTTCGGAGCAGGCATTTTGCTGGGAAGTCTTCCAGACTCATACAGTTTTTTAATCACAGCGCTGGAAAGCAAATCATCGAATGAATTCACGCTTGAATTCGTAAAAAGTAAATTAATCGATGAATACAGGAGACGTCAAGGAGCTCTGAAAAGTCAAGACGAGTCAGCCATGAAATCAGTATATAACAAAAAGGTTCAAAATAATCAAACTGCAAGCTCAGATGTAAAACAAAAGCAGTGTTATTTTTGCAACAAGACAGGCCATTTTAAACGGGACTGTTTCAAGTATAAAGCGTTTAAAAAGGAAAAGGCAAATAAAGTTACTGAAGGTAATACTGGTGCCAGTGACGACGCGTGTTTTATGGTAAAAAGTCCAAATGACGTAAACAGGGATTCTGCTTCGTGGTATGTGGATTCAGGAGCTTCGAGCCACATGGTAAATTACAAAGAATTTTATACCCAATTTGACGGTATAAAATTCTTTGTGCTTCCAAAGGCGTTGTGAGGTTAGCGTCGAAAGGGCAACACTCCAAGGTTCAGGGTATAGGAACAGGATTCATCAAGTGCGCGAATAGTGCGGGAGTGAATGAGCTAAAAATCGATGACGTGTTATACGTGCCGGACTTAGATTCAAATTTACTTTCTGTGAAAAAGCTAACGAGTGCGGGATATAACGTGCAGTTTGACAACAATAACTGTAAAATTGTTTCGCGCGGAAAAGTGATAGCGAGTGCGAGGCCGGCGCCCGACTTGTACAAACTGTTGACTGTGGAGCAGGCACTAAGCATTGTGAATGAACACTCCAGTGACTGTCAGCATACGTGGCATCGGCGTTTTGGGCACAGGGACATAGAAGCAGTCAAGCGCTTGATGGAAAGAAAAATGGCAACCGGAATTAATATTAAGGATTGTAGGATTAGGGAAACTTGCACCTGCTGAGTAAAAGGTAAAATTATTCGTAAGAGTTTCCCGAAATTTTCTCAAAGCAACACATTAAATATACTTGACATAATACATACAGATGTTTGCGGTCCCATGAAGACTGTTACTCCAGGGGGTAAACGGTACATTCTTACTTTAATAGATGATTTCTCAAGGTATACAACTGTGTATTTATTGAAACATAAAAATGAAACTGAAAAATATATTAAAGAGTTTATCGAGTTAATGAGTAATCAGTCAGGCAGGGTACCAAAGGTTATTAGGTCAGATAGGGGTGGCGAGTACGTAAACAATGCTTTAAGGGAATATTTAAGCGGTAAGGGCATAAAAATACAGTACACGGCGGGGTACTCTCCAGAGCAAAACGGCGTTGCAGAGAGAAAGAACAGGTCGCTAGTCGAAATGGCTAGATGTATGTTAATCGATGCGGATTTACCAAAGAAATTTTGGGGGGAAGCAACTGTTACAGCCAATTATCTGCAAAATCGACTACCTACTCAGTCAAAACAGAAAACACCATTTGAGTTGTGGCATAAAGTCAAACCTGACGTGTCGAATTTGCAAGTATTTGGGTCTAAAGTGTATAGTCATATTCCAAAGGAACACGTTAAAAATAAATTTGATAAAAAGGCGGAATCATTAGTATTCGTGGGGTATTCTGATGAATCTAAAGCATATAGATTGTTAGATATAGATACAGAGCGTATAAAAATTAGCCGTAGTGCGGTATTTCCTGAAAGAAATATTCGTGTTAAAGAAAAGAAGATAAAAGGCGAAGAAGCGACTATTGAGTTTAAAAAGGTGCAAGAAAAAACCGAGTCAAACGACGCAGAGAGAAGTGAGACCGTAGATTTCGAAAATATCGAAGAAATAGAAGAAGCTACGGAGGAATTTAATGTATATGAAAGTTCAGGTACAGAACAATTTTGTGGCAGCGATCACAGCTATCAACCGAGTGAAGAAGAGTTTTACATAGAGCATGAAGGTGATCGTAGATCAAATAGAATAAATAAAGGAGTCCCACCTGAACGTTACACAGCGAAGTTAGCTGAACTCCGGGAAATAGAACCTAAAACATTTAAAGAAGCTCTTGCTAGGAATGATAGTGAAAAATGGAGGAAAGCTATGGAAGAAGAAATCAAATCTTTGAAGAATAACGAAGTGTGGGATTTAGTACTTGCACCGGAAGACAAAAATATCATATCATGCAAATGGGTGTTTAAGCTAAAGACAGGTGAAGATAAGACCTCGAACAAGTACAAGGCACGATTGGTAGCAAGAGGTTTTAGTCAGAAATTCGGTGTAGACTATGACGAAGTGTTTGCGCCTGTCGTGCGGCAACCAACTCTTCGAATATTGTTAACTGAGGCATGGAATCAAAAACTAATAATAAAACATCTAGATGCAAAAACAGCATTTTTAAATGGAAAATTAACAGAAGAAATTTATATGGAGCAGCCCGAAGGATTTGAAGAAAGAAACAAAGGTTTTGTTTGCAAATTGAAGAAAAGCTTATACGGGTTAAAGCAGTCTGCCAGAACTTGGAACCAAAAACTTGATGAAATATTGACAAGCAATAAGTTTAGTAAAAGTAATATAGATGCATGTTTGTATATTATGGTTACTGACGATCAAAAGGTTTACGTAATAATATATGTAGATGATATATTGATCGCAGCGAAAGATATCACAATGATCGGCTTGCTTGAAGAAAAACTTAAGAGTCATTTCGAAATAACAAGTTTGGGGTTACTGAAAAATTATTTAGGCATAAAGATTGCAAGGAACAATCAAGGAATATACAGTTTAAATCAAGCATAAGTTTGGAATGAGAGATTCAAAAGAATCAAATATACCATTGGATGTTGGATATTATAAACTCAACAGACAGGAGCATATGAAGAATAGTGAAATGTATCAACAATTGATTGGTGGTTTATTATATATTGCAGTGAACACGAGACCAGATATATCAGCTAGTGTAACCATATTAAGTCAACACAATAAAAATCCGGGAGAAGTGGATTGGAATGAAGCAAAAAGGGTACTGAGATATTTGAAGAAAACAAAATACAAACGATTAATATTAGGAGAACACAGTACAGATAGTGTATTATATGGGTTTGCAGACGCCGATTGGGCGGAAAATAAAGAAGATAGAAAGTCAAATAGCGGATACATATTTATGTTTCGGGGTGCACCTATTAATTGGGGATGCAGAAAGCAGAGTTGTGTGTCATTATCGTCGACCGAAGCTGAGTACATAGCACTGGCAGAAGGATGCCAAGAGGCAATCTGGTTAAAGCAGGCGATAAAGGAGTTTGAGGATTTAGAACCGAAGGTAATTATGTACGAAGATAATCAAAGCTGTCTAAAGCAGCTAGCAAATCATAAATTTAGCAATAGAACGAAACATATTGATACAAAGTACCATTTTGTGAAGGAGTTGTATGAAAAACAGGCTATTGCATTCGAGTATTGTCCGACTGAAAACATGATAGCTGACATGTTAACTAAGCCGCTAAATAAAATAAAGCTAGAATATTTAAGTACCAAAGGTGGTCTGGTTGACTGATTGAAAAATAATTATAGTTGCGAGGGGGTGTTGGAATATCGTATTCAACAATAATTATTTAAGTTTAAAAACAGTCTTCATGCGGTGCCTAAATATAAATTAAACTATTAGGTCAGCAGTTATGAGTTCGGGGAACTCAATATCGAATGTTTAACGGACGAAATATTGTCGTTGAAATAAAAAATAAGTTTTTAGTTAGTCTGAAAGATTATACGTTAGAATATACATCTTAATTTCTTGGTTTGTAATTTGGTTGTTATACGTGATATAAATAAACTCATATTGTACTCAAATTGTGCCTTTTTATTATTATCTCCCAGGTGTTTCGAACAATCCAAAGGCAAGGCTGTCCCGAAAGGGGTTACACATTTGGAAAAACGCAGACAGATATCCACCGGTGTTGTCAATACCGGAGCTGGGGCTCCAACCCAGAGCGAGATAGACAGTCGGTCAGCATATCCGCCACTCAATACGCATTTTTTTGCATTTTGAAATCTTTTATTGGTCTTCCCACATTCCATAATAAATTTTAATGTTAAGCCTAATAAGTATGTTATATATTATATTATACATACATACATAAAAAGTAATATTTTTGTGACAGTTGCACTGTGCATAATGTGTATATTGTCTTTCTTTTGTTAGAAGGATATATGTTTATACTTATCTGTGATAAGATTTTTGTAAAAGTTGAAATAATTACTAGTATTTTCTGGTAATATATTTACTTATTCTAAGTACAAAAAAAGGTTTTATATTTTTTTTGTTCTAACCGAAGTCCGAATACAATTTAAATGCCCAAATCAATAATTTAGATTTTCCTGTAAATGTCCTTTTTACCAAAACTGGCCATAACTTGGACAATTTTGGACGTAGAAAAATGAACAAGAAACCAAATTGCAGGAAATAAGCTGTAAACTTTGTTCTAATTTTTTGTTTGTTTACTGTTCAAATCATGAGAAACTCGCGTGAAAATTGAATTATTGCAGAGAGGTGAGTGGAAAAAGTTGTTTTTTTTTCTAACTGGGCCGATGTTTAGTTAGCTCAGAGAGATTGATCTTAAATGAGAGAAAAATTAATAAGCTTTAAAGATGTACCTGAAGTTTCGAACGTTCACTTGAACGAATTTTATATGAAAAGGAATAATTAATAAAAACTAAAAGTCGACTTAGTTGTAAAATTTTTTTAGCCACATTTGTTGGAAACAATATCTAAAATACTCGTTCAAAGCCTCCTTCGCATCGCAGGTCTCCAACGCAACCTTAACCACTCCCTAAGTTAAAAAAATTACCAAAAATTAAATCTGGCTTACGACATTATTCTTAGCAAATGTGGCCAAAAAAAATTTTGGTGTAGGTAAGCCAATTTTAATTTTTGGTAAATTTTTTTAAAATGAGAGGTTGGTTAAGGGTGTGTTCCGGAACTTATGTGAGAACGAGATTTTGAGGGTATGTATAGGACATTATTCTTAGCAAATTTGGCCAAGAAAATTTTTGGTGTAAGAATGATACAATTATTGGTAATTTTCTAAAGTCAAAGGTTGGTTAATGGTGTGTTCCGGACGTTACATGAGAATGACGTTTTGAGAGTATGTTTAGGACATTATTCTAAGCAAATGTGGCTAAGAAAATTTTTGGTGTAAGAAAGATATAATTATTGGTAATTTTCTAAAATCAAGGGTTGGTTAAGGGTGTGTTCCGGACGTTACATGAGAATGACGTTTTGACGGTATGTTTAGGACATTATTCTTAGCAAATGTGGCCAAGAAAATTTTTGGTGTAAGGCAGCTTTAATTTTTGGTCAATTTTTTTAAAATGGTGTGTTCCGGACGTTACATGAAAATGACGTTTTGAGGGTATGTTTAGGACATTATTCTAAGGAGAAAATTTTTGGTGTAAGCCAGATTTAATTTTTGGTAATTTTTTTAACTTAGGGGGGTGGTTAAGGCGTTGGAGACTTTCGATGCGAAGGAGGCTTTGAAAGAGTATATTAGATATTGTATCCAGCAAATGTGGCTTAAAAAATTTTACGACTAAGTCGACTTTTAGTTTTTTTTAATTATTCCTTTTCATATGAAATTCGTTCAAGTGCACGTTCGAAACTTCAGGTACATCTTTAAAGATAGATATATTTCCAATAAAAATCACCAATTTCCGAGGTATTTGCTAAAAGACGTTTTTACCATTATCACTATTAATTTGGAAATGTTTTCTAAAATATTTCCTTTCGAACTTTTTATTCATTTTACCGAAAGACGTCGGAATTTTTCATTTATATAGCCTGTTTGATAAAACAAACAGTTGTGGCTGTTTAATAAACAACTTAATAAGCCCCTTCTTTAACTTTCATTTTTATATTAAATTGAAAATTTGGTTCTTTTATACTTTCATCATTGATATCTCTAAAACGACGTGAGATATGCTGATATTGCACATGTTCAATTTTGTAAAGTATAAGTTAGATTAAATAGATATCAATATGCGGTTTTCAAGATTTAAGAGATAATTTGCCCGATTTCAAACATTTTTTTGTATTCTTCTGATGCGCATTTTTTAGACACTGGTTTATAGGAGAAAAAAGCAGTTTCTCAGATTTTTAATATCTCTGTCGCTTTTTTTTGCTGTTAGGCCTTGTTGTGTTTTGTAAGAACCGATCGTTGTAGGTTATTATAAAACCTTATGAGGGCTAAAATAATAATTATATTATTTACACTTTCAGTTCATGGTGACCAGTAGAGTACCCAAAATCGATAGACGTTCACAGATTGGTGAACCTTTTTTGGATTCCTCGCATCAGTAATATATATTTTTTTAAAATTTCGTTGATGAATTTTTCACACAAAATAAAAAAATATATAAAGAAAATGGTATGTATCTCTTTTTAATGGAATAAAAAGGAACATAAATAAACAACAAAAAATATTTCTCTTTATTTATTTGTATAACCAGCATTATGATTTTCAATGTCAAATAAAGAAAAAGGAAAGAATCAAAATTTTTATTATTAATAAAGCAATACAAATAAAATGTGTATCAACAAAGAAATAGGGTATTTACTCACCATGAACTGAAAGTGCAAAAAATGTACGTATTATTATTATTTTAATGGAGCTATCATAAGGTATTGTAATAACCTACAACAATCGACTCTTACGAAACATAATAAGGTCTAACGGTAAAAAAATGGAAAAAGATAGGTTTTTGGAAAGAAATCAGTATCTTATAAAATAAGAGAGATATCAAAAATTGAATTTTTGCTTATAACTCTGTAGATAGTAACGTGCTTCAAAAATAAAAAAAATGGGCAAAACCCGTTGTTTCACAAATAAATTATCTCTTAAATCCTGAAAACCGGATATTGATATCTATTCTTGAAATTAAGGAAATCATTATGCAATTAAAATCGGGAGAAGCACCTGGTAAAGATGGAATCACTGCAGATATGCTCAAAAAAATCAGAGATGTGATATCTGAATCCCTAGCTTACTTAATTAATTTGATAATAGAAAAGGGAGAATGTCCCAATGCATTTAAAATAGGATTAATAACACCTCTCTTTAAAAATGGTGATAAGACTAAAGTAATAAACTATAGACCCATATCTTTGATTTCTACAGTAGCAAAGGTCTTCGAAAAAATTATTAAAATAAGATTTAATAGTTTCCTCGACAAACATGAAATATTCTCTAACATGCAGCTTGGATTTAGAAATAAAATGTCAACAGAAGATGCTATAGCTTACTTAACAAACAATTTCTATCAATCATTAGATAATTGTCAACCTACTCTGTGTATCTTTATTGATTTGGAAAAACCTTCGATATCGTTAGCCATGAGCTATTATTAAAAAAACTAAAAAATATTGGTATCAGGGGTAATGCATTCAAACTAATGGAAAGTTACTCAATGAATCGATGGCAGCAAGTAAAAGTAGATGGTACTATAAGCGACTCGAGAAAGGTAGAATATGGCGTTCTCCAAGGTACGGTCCTGGGTCCATTATTATTTAATATCTATATATAAGATCTCTTAAAATTACCATCTAAAGGGAAGATATTGAGTTTTGCTGACGATAGCGTAGTTATTTATGTAGACGATACTTGGAATAAATTAAAAACAATGGCAGAGACAGATTTTAAATTAATCAAACAATGGTTCGACTACAACATACTCACCATAAATAAAGGCAAAACTAAATATCTCCCTTTTACATCCTATCAGAACAAACTACCCAAGCTTGATTCATTATATATAAAATTAGATAGTGATAGTAGCAGTATGATGATTGAGGAAGCTGATTTTGTTAAATATTTGGGAATAATTATAGACAAACATCTTAGATGGAATTTACAAGTAAATTATATTGTAAAAAAGTTAAGAACTCTGCTCTCTACATTTAAATATCTTAAACAATTTCTAAACCTAAAAGAACTTAACATACTATACTATTCCTTAGTCCAGTCACAGCTAATATATGGTACCTATAATTGGGTGGGGAGATGTAAGTAATAATTTCCTAAAAAATTTAAATACAATTAAAAAATGGCTGCTTAAAATTACGGAAAGGATATTACTTATAATACCGATAAACTGTACCAAGAAACAAAAAAAATGAACTCTTTTGTGAAAAAATACTAATGCAGCTATATAAAAAAAATCATGTCATATATACAGACCATACTTACAATACACGAAATAAACATATATTGACAACTAAACCCAAAATAAACAAAACAATTGGTCAAAGGAATCACAAATTCATTGGCTTGAAAATTTATGACATCCTACCACCAGAATTAAAAAACATAACATCATCATCATTATACAGGAAAAATATTCAATTATGGATTCAAAATTCTCCTAGGTTAGTAATACATCAAGTAATAGACCTTAAAAATACATATTAGTAAACAAATTAGTCAATAAAAAAAAACAAAAACAAAATAAGACAGAAGAAAGCAAATATAGTTATTATATGGAAATAGATACATATTTATATATACTATGTTCAGAAAACAATGCTAGCATTTTTTGTTTCTATAACTCAATTTGTTTTTGATTTCCATATCAACAAAAATAATAACGCTACAAAAAATATAAAAAGTCATTTTTTCGGTCAACTTAAAAAATAATAAAAACCGTTATTTATCACCACGCGAGTGTCTTGTGTACCTTGCCATATTCCCATACTGGAGACCTGGAGTTTGTTGGGTCCAACTAGAAGAGAACAACACCAGGAAGTGCCGCTAGTACACGAGGTCACAAGGTATTTCAAATTCAATTATTAATATTAGTTCAGTTTGTCAGCATTACGCTGAATGGTCCTTCGTCCGATTTATTTCCGCGTTAATAAACATTTTTGATTATGTGGGAAACGTATTTATGAGTACAAGAAATATATCTAAAACTATGAAACTAAAACTAGGTTAAATAATAATACAAAACTAGTGAGGAGTAGGTAAGGGACATAGTTTTACAAGAGGTATCTTAAGGACACCGTTAGCTGTTCGCACAGTAGCAACACGGGTCTGCCCATCGGGACTAGAGTGCAATTCGACAATTCGGCCAAGATGCCACGTTAGCGATGGGACATTGTCCTGTTTGATGACAACAATGGTGCCAATATTGGGAGGTTTTGTAGAATCTGTCCATTTATGTCGTTGCTGGAGAGTGTGAAGATACTCGTTATGCCAGCGCTTCCAAAATCCTTGTTGAATTTGTTGCAACAACTGCCATCTGGATTTATGGGTACGGAGATTAACTCCTCGTCGGGAGGAGTTGTTAATGAAGATAATGTTAAAAAATGACCTGGAGTTAAGGCCTGAAGATCATTTGGATCACTACTAAGCTGACATAATGGTCGTGAATTTAAAACTGCTTCGATTTGGTGAAAAACGGTATTAAGCTCCTCGTAGGTCAGTACTTGATCACCAATAGTTCGAGAAATGTGATGTTTGACTGATTTGACTCCTGCTTCCCATAAACCACCAAAGTGAGCCGCAGACGCGGGATTGAAGTGCCACTTAATTTGCATGACTCCGGCGGCGTTTTGGGTTAATTCATTCAGTTGACGATTAGCGCCAACGAAATTAGTTCCGTTGTCACTGTAAAGATGAGAGCATTGGCCTCGACGTGCAACAAATCGCCGTAATGCTGCTATAAATGAATCAGATGAAAGATCTGAAACAAGTTCAAGATGGAGAGCTTTAATGGCGAGACATACAAATAAGCATAGATGTGCCTTTTGAGTTTTACCACCCCGGCGTCTACCAAAAGTAATATGAAACGGCCCAGCGAAGTCTACTCCGGTGTGCAGGAATGGTTTAACTTCAGAGACTCGAGGAGTGGGTAAATCACTCATCAGAGGTGTATAGGATTTTGGATTATGTCGCGAACAACGATAGCAATGAGAAATGCAATGATTAATTGCTCGTCTAGCGGACAATATCCAGAATTGTTCAGCTAATAAAGCCTGAAGAGCGGTTGCGCCAGGATGCAGATACTTATTATGATACTGATTAATAAGAAGTTTAGTTAATCGGTGTTCCCGTGGTAATAAGATTGGATGTTTTCTCTCAAAGGATTCTTGAGAGTGGCGAAGTCTTCCGCCCACCCTGAGAATACCCTCCTGATCTAGGAAAGGTGCAAGTTTGCGTATAGGTTTAGCACAAGAGCTTTTTGAACAAATTTGCTTTATTTCATTAGCAAAGACTAATTGTTGAATATGTTTTATAATGATAAGCAGCGCATTATGTAGTTCCAAATTTACCAAAGGACCTCGAATTAAATTAGTTTTATCCTTTAAATAGCTGGTAAATCGAATTAAATAAGCTATGCTTCCTTGAACCTTTCGCAAAGAGGAAAATCGTGATAATAAAATTATTATGAAATCATGTTGTCCAGTGACAACGAGAGAGATTGTATTGGTTTCTAAGTCTACATCGGAAGGCAAGGTAGAAGATGAACTAATAGGCCAAAGTTCAGGCGGAGAGCTGAGCCACTTGGGACCCGCCCACCATGAAGAACATTTCAAGAGGTCATGGGGAAGAAGACCCCGTGAGGCGCAATCAGCAGGATTATCGATACCATCAATATGATGCCAATTTTCCGGAGATAATTTTTCCTGAATTTGTGTAACACGGTTTGCAATAAACGTTTTCCACTGATGTGGAGAGGATTTAATCCAGGTTAATGCGACTGTGGAATCGGACCAAGCGTAAATATTTTTAAAAGCAATGTTGGCATAGGTGTCACGTACAAGATAAACTAAATCTGAAAGTAACAGTGCTGCACATAATTCAAGGCGTGGAATTGTGATACGCTTAAGCGGAGACACCCTAGATTTAGCACAAACCAAAAAAATGCGTACAGAACCATAATTTTCTGTAACCCTAAAATATACCACACATGTATAACCAGTCTCAGAAGCATCACAGAAACCATGAAGGTCACATGCTTGATAATTGTCCGTTATAACGCGCCGAGGTAACTGAAGTTGAGGGAGACATAATACCTCACGCTTGTATTGTGACCAACGTGAACAAATCTCAGCGGAGGGAACCTCATCCCAAGACAATCCTTGTGTCCAAAGAATCTGGATCAAGTGCTTTGCAAAAAGAGTAAGCGGAGCTAACAATCCAAGTGGGTCAAATATGCGTGCGACTTCAGAAAGTATTGATCTTTTGGTACAACAACGGTCGATAGTGTCTATTTTGTAAGTTAGGGAATCATAAGTTGGATTCCAGTTCAAGCCTAACACCTTTTGAAAGTAATCAGCAGTGTCAAATGATTGACAATTAGTTTGGCGTAATGATGGGGGTATGGAGTCTAATACGATAGGATCGTTGCTAGACCACTTCCTCAAATCAAATCCACCACTTTTAAGAAGATCTCGAAGTTGAGATTGTAAAGTAATAGCTTCTTCAGCAGATGAACAGCCCGTGACTACGTCATCTACATAAATGTCGCTAAGTAACACTTTTGCAGCGTGAGGAAAATTATCTTTTTCATCTGAAGCAATTTGTAAAAGAGTGCGGATAGCTAGATATGGAGCAGATGATACTCCGTATGTAACAGTATTCAATTCAAATTCTTGAACAGGAGTGTTTTGAGAAAAGCGCCATAATATGCGTTGATAGGCTCTGTGATCAGATGTTACTAAAATTTGCCTGTACATTTGTTTTATATCTGCAATAAGTACAGTGGAATGGGTACGAAACCGTAAAAGTAATGATACTATGTCTTGTTGTAATTTAGGACCTGTTAATAAGGTGTCATTCAGAGAAACATTATTAGTAGACTTTGCTGAGGCGTCAAAGACGACACGTAATTTCGTGGTAGAACTTTCGGGCTTCAACACACAATGATGAGGAATATAATAACACGAATCAGAATGATTGGAAGCACTCTGACCACTCACAGGAGACATGTGTCCACAGTCAAGATAATCCTGCATGAAATTTGAATATTCTTGTTTTAATGTAGAATCTTTATTCAAGCGATTTTCCAGAGATAAAAAACGACGCATTGCGGTATTAAAAGAATTACCTAAAATAGGAATATCTTCACGAAAAGGTAATGAAACGATGTATCTGCCTGATTTGTCACGAGTATGAGAATTGATAAAATTTTGCTCGCATTTAGTGTTCTCAACACTAAATGCGAGCAAAATTTTGTCAGGTATACTTTCAAGTTCCCAAAACTTCTTTAATGTGGAATCACGTTGTGAATAAACAGACACATGATGGTAAATAAACTGTATTATTATTATTATATATATTATTCTCCTTCTCAAGAAATGTGTCTTTAAACTCAAGCTAAAAATTCGCTTGGCCTATATCAATCGGCCAGCAGTTTAGATCAATAACTTTTTGTATGAAAAAATCATATAGGTAGACACCATATAGTTTAGCACAACATTGAGCTTACAAGCAACTAACGCTTCCTCATTAAATTAACAAACGATGAATGATGATAATTATGGCGTTAAAGTATCATTTTACAAACTTTCTTTTCAGTTCATTATATTGGACATATATGACCGATGCGCCGATATAGTCCGAAAATGGCCGAGACGTCACGTAGTGGCGTGAGGATTGAGGTGATTGAGTCAGTCATTGGAGCAAATTCCTATCTCTCTTATTTTAGGCATTTTCCATGAACGGTTGTCATTCTATCCTCACCAGGTAACTTGCTTCTACCGCGACTACTTTTGAACCGCTTTTGAAGTATTGGCACCAAACTTAAAACCTCCAGACCGCGACAAACTTTATCAAATTGATTATGTTTTAGGTTTGAACTTACGTGTAATCAACTTACTGTTAGAAAAATTCTTTCCTATTATTGTAATCGGCATGTGAATCTAGCTCTTTACAGATATGTCTTGTAAATAAGATTCCTTTTCTTCGACAGAGAGTCTGAATTCTTTGCTTCAATCTTCAGGTTTAAATAACTCAAAAATTTATTTCTACTACTATCATGCATTGAAAAATTTAATTGATTTTTAAACCTTTTATTAGCATACACGCTACTGTATAGGATGTTTACTGTCTGCCTACATAAAATAAAAGAGCAGGTAGGGCAGGGCACCTATTATGATATAAGGATTCTAGCGTGCCATATTACGGTATACAGGTGTAAAAATTAATCAATATTGCTATAATGAAACTCTGTGTTCCAAATGAAACTTCTAACTTAACATATACTCTATACAAGACTAATATTGTTTAATAGAAGATTATACCGTAAAGTTTGAAAAAAAAATAATTAAAATAGTTGTAGTAGTTTTTTTCGAAACTTGACAAGATATAATTTTATTGTCAATTTATAATGTGACTTGGTTAAAGATGAAATTCATGCAACTTTTGTTATCAAAATGGAAGTAAATTGCCCAAAATAAAGACTGAAATTGTCATAAATTCACCTGGGAAACCTGAAAATGTCAGGGAATTTCATATTTGTTAATCCGATGGTGCTGCCATGGATATCCATTAACGTACATTATAATTCTATCGTAAATTTTGTCAAAATGAAATCTTAATACGTAATTCTGTAAATGTAAGAAACGGCTAAGTCTAGTGACGAGTGATATTTCATGAATTGTCATTTAACAATTGATATTAAAAAATCACTGATAACGATTGATCAATATATTTACACTTCTGAATATCACCCACTTAGACCTACATCCCTGAACTGATTCAAATTTTTTCTTTAAGGGCTTCTAGAGGCAACTTTATATAGAACGGTACTAGGCTATTGAAAACTCAAGAAGGAAAAATTTTTTTTCTTTGGAAAAATCCAAAATTTTTTTTTTCTCGTGGGAAAATCCAAAAAAATTTCTTTTGTTGATTTCAATAGTCTGGTATTATTCTGTCGAGTTTTCTCTAAAAGCCTATTAAAGAATTTTACTTCCACGTCCAATGGAAGTATAGTAACGACGAAAAAAATTTTGAAAATTTTAATTGTTCGGATAGGCTTAGAATATCATGAAACGTCGAGATTTTAAATTTGAGGGAAAAGTATTTCTGTCTGTCTGTCTGTTGGTCTGTAACTTTAACGGGATCTGGAACTAGATTATATTTTCATCTTATTGTGTCGAAGGGGGGTAAAATAGGGTAAATGGGGGGTAAATAGGTAAATCAAGTAGGTATGAGTCTATAAAATATAAGAGAAGCTAAGGTTTCAAAAAATTTGTTGGCATTAGCCATCTCCTTATCGCCCCTACCTTATTATTAAAGGGGATGATAAAAATGCGATTTAGTGTGTGTACAAGAACCAAAAGCCTCAAAATATTTTTTTACTTCATCCACCCCCACTACCGCCCCCTATCACCACTCCCACCCCACTACCGTGTGGGATATCGTTTTATGGGTTTTTCGGGTAGACGATTTCAAATATTATATTATTACATAACAATTATTTCCACATACAAAATTTTTTCGTTATGAGGGACTTGTATAGAGAATATGGATGTGGAAGTAGTGATTCCTTGGGCAGCGGTTTTTTACATATGAATACAAATGAATTAGTGGAACACCATTACCTAATATCGACGAAATCAGTGTATAAAAGAAACTGTTAACCGCATAAAAAGATATAATAATATTGTTTTTTGTTTTAATTACTAAACCGAGTAAATACTGACCTATATCTAAACAATGAAAGTCTAACATTGAATTTAATGACATATAAAATTAATTCAATTATAATGTTTGCCTTTAGAGACCTCAATTCGAACCTCAGCTTAATGAAAAGTTGTGGAGAACAATTTCAGTTCGCATTGTCACGCAACGGGATACAATGTCATGCATGCTATGGAATTATCTTGTGAATAATTAGGAAACACTTTTGTGTTTATTAAAATAGCGGCAAATATTGTAAAAGGTGTGACTGAAACAATAATTCTCTGAATTTTATATAAATAAACCGGTTGTGTAAAAATGCAAGTACCACCTTTCTACTGGGTGGAAGTGGAAAAATGCTTTGGATTTGTGCAGCCAGTTTCGTAATCGTAAATTGAACATTCGAGAATCTTATCAAAAAATGATTGCGGTCGATATGAAGAGGTTTTTAATAGAAATTAAGGCTTTCATACAACAAAATATATTACTGGAATACAAGATAGTAGATGTAGATGAAGAATAATAAATACCACTTTATCTGAACATGAATTTATTAGTGCATAATTATGTTCGTACTCAACAGTTTCTCTTAGGCGGTTTTCATGCTTTGAGGATTCCTTCTCCCAGTTTCTTTGGAAAAGTGCAGCTGTTTCAAAGCAGTATAGCTTGTGTAAAAATACCGTTGGGGTAAATGGAAATAAGAAGGGGTCTGGCGCAACGTCTATAAACGCCACATAGGTTGCACGAAATGTTTAACCAATCACAGAAGGCAGGCATGAAGACGCGTGGCTATCTCCTCTGTCTTGACAGTTACGTGCATCTCTACCAGTACCCCAAACGACAGAGAACAGTTTATAGTGAAACACGCAAAAGTTTTTGCAAACTGATTAATTTTTTTTTAATGAGTTCGTGAAAGTGTATAGAATAATATCCTGAAATGTTTACATTTCTCTTGGATGCAGAACATAAAAAAAGTGAAAAAAATTTTTTATTTATCCATTTTTTCAAAATTTTGAAATTAAGTCAGGGTAGGAAAAAATAAAAAATATAGATGGATAGACTACGTGTTTCTGAACAAAAAATATCTTAATAAAATATGTCGCTAAAGCCACGGTATTCCTGGAAAAAAAAATAGTGAAGTAACTTCGTCACTCTACGCGGCCAGCGCACGGTTAAATGCGTACTATGGAACCTCTAAAAATTCTTAGCTCCTCTATCGAGTAAAATAAAGCTTTTTTCTCTTTCTAATTGCACGTTATAAACATTTTTCTTAGTGAATAGGAGGATAAATAGTGAGTATGGAGGGAAAATATATAATTATCAATGCATACACAGACACCACTCATAGCCGCTGAATCGCTCGCATGAATTTTTACGTGCCTTTACTGTATTGTATTTATTACAGGTACACCTATCATTTCAGCTATATCCAATGGATTCCTTATACATTTGTTAATGTATTGGAAAAGTTCCACAATTTATATTCAAAACAATCAAAAATATTTTCATAGTTATAAGGATGAGATTGTGAAAATCGTAATTTCTTGTCATGACCAGATTGATCATATTTTCGAAAAAATGCATACAAGTAAACGATTTTGTGTTTGAATATTCGAAAAATATACAATTTTTCCGAAATAGTGATATTTTATTTTTTCCAATGGGTCAATTTCTCGACAAGTTACAGCCTCCAATATATATATATTTATCAAAAAAATCATCAAGCAAGGAAATTAAAATGATTTGAAATGTACTTTTTTTCAATCCTCGTTACTACAACTTAATTAACCATAATAATCATGAAGTGTATATACTTTTCAACAGTTCTCAATGAAGAAAGAATTTTTTTGAAGGGTTCTTATTTTTTTTCTATATTGTTTATTGCGACGACTGATAATATATATAAGTATATTTTTCCCATCCATCCTTTGCTTGTATTGTTTAAAACAAAAAAGCATCAGAAAGCTACAATTTCCATCTTTTAAATGAACCAACACTCATATAGATTGAACAAATTCTGATTTAGTGACATGTAATTCGTACGTCGCGCGTCGGTGTCAGAATCATGCGTATTCAAGCGCGTGCACGCATGGATGAAAAAAAAATTTTTTTCCACTTTTTTTTTATGTTCGGCGTCCAAGCGAAATGTAAACTTTTCAGATACACTTTCACGAACTCATTAAAAAAAAGTTTACTTAGTTTGCAAAATATTGTGGGTAAATACCTTCATCGACTGGGTTAGAGGATTTCACGCTTTATCAGATTGTGACTACAAAATCAATGTAACTGAACGTCTTGCAATTAAAGCTGAAAATTATAACGCTTCAACTTTGCCCACATGTGAATCAGAGTTGCAACAACAATTACATATATACATCACTAGTTTTTGGAGCAATGTGCACCGAAAAATTACAATCTACTGTTCATGGATGGCATGAAATGAATAACAAGTATGACTCTGTTTGGTTTGGAAGGTGAACAACTGCCAACATTTGTTGAAGACGTAATAATCCATAGTTTGATTAAGTTAATAATTTTTACATTTTTACAATTCTATGTCAAGTGCAGGTGATAGAGAGCTCGCCTCGTGAGTAATTGACTATGATGTAAATTATACTATTAATTTGCCTGCATCAACTAAGTTACTAAATCAGCAGCAACCTATCAGAGTTCAAATAAGAAATCGGAAAGCCACAAGTTCAATTTGAGCGATTTCGAGAATTATGATGATGATAGTACATCAGTTTTTTATTTATTTATATATTTATTGTTTTATTTATTTATTTATTCATATTTCAACGGAACAAGCCCAAGCATACAAAAGAATACAACTCAAAAAAAATACATAAATCAATGAAGATGTGACAAGTTCTTTTAGAAAATTTTGAATTATAAATGATATTTTAGTTTCATGTTATTATTTTTTTAAACATTAATATTAACAACATAAATATTAGTTCGTCTTCGTTATTATACTCTTCGCAAATACGAAAACGAAGAGTATATGTATTGCATTTGATCGGTACATTTCTAAAATCGTAAATATCGCTCGCAGGCAAAAAATTTTCATATCATTGTGTTAGTGAACGAATTCTGAACAAATTTCAAAGTGTCCGTCTGTCCGTCCGTCCGTCCGTCCGTCACGTTTCTTGTAATCACGATAACTTAAGAAAGAAAATTCCGATTGTACTGAAATTTGGACAGTAAATTAGTGTTAGCTAGAGGAAGAACCCTATTATTTTTGAACAAAATCGATCGCTAAATAAAAATGTTAAGTATTAATGATTTAAATTTGAAATTTTTTTTTTTTTGATTTTATGTTTTTGAAATTGAATAGAAATCTGGTGAAATGATATTTCATTTTAACATCTAAATATTTATATATTTTACAAATCTACGTTTCATAATGTAATATACAACCGTGAAAATATGATTTTAGCTCGTGTCTTATAATGTAAAAATTTACATTTTTTTACATGTAATGTGGTGGTGTAGTTCTTATTCCTTTGACTCGAAATCCAAGGGTCTCGGGTTCGAAACTAGTTTTTTTATTTTTACTTTATTTTACACTGAGTATTTTACCAACTAAGTTCGTACTATAAAATTAAAAATGTCTAAAACTGACATTATTTACAAAAAACTGCGAAGAGTATCCTATAGAATGTGTAACAATTATACAGGGTGTTTCGAGGGTGTTTTCGAAAATATTGGGACAACGTAGATTCCTGACATCAAAACAAGTCGATTTAATTCAAGATACAGGGTGGTAAAGTAAACAAATTGTATTCGTAATTTGTTTCTATCTTAGAGACTATTATACGTACCTACTTCAAAGTTGGTAACGACATGTTTTTCAGGTCGCTAATTACAATGGTGCTATTACCGATGCCATATTTTATAGATGGCGCTAGTTACAGGACTTTTACGTGACACTTTAAGCCATAACTTTTTTGAGGTTAGGTTTTGGATATCGTCTTCTACTATAATCGAAACTCAATGTAGTTTCCTAAAGAAAAGGTGTACTTGTTTAAACGCGATAAAATGCACCCTTTCAGAGAAATACGCGATTTACAACTTTATCACACACCAGTTCGAGGAAATTCAATTATACCTAAAAGCGGTTTTCTTATCTAGTAGGTGTACGCCAAGTATGATGTCTTGAAGTCGTCAATAGTGCTTGTTGTAGATACGTATAATATTCTCCAAGATAGAGACAAACTATGAAAACAATTTTTTTACTATATCACTCTGTATCTTGAAAACGAAAAGAGTTAAACCGCTACTTTTTGGGTTAAATCAACTTGTTTTGATGTCAAGAGTCTATGCTAAGCGTTGTCCCAATCTTTTCAAAATACCCGGGGTGTTGAATTTCTTCGAACTGGTGTGTGACAAAGTTTTAAATCGCATATTTCTCTGAAAGGGTGCATTTTATCGCGTACATAAAGTATGTGTCTTAGTGATCAAAAAACTGTAATTGAAAAAACTTTCGGAAATTGCTCCTTTGACATCTAATACCCCATCAATAAGTTCGAGAAGATACAGAATTTTACAAGAATTTGTAGCTGTACCTCGGAAACTAGACATAGGATAGAGTTGAGCCCTTGAAAGCTTGTGATCAGAAAGTCGAAATTTACAACATATTAAGCCTATTTGACAAAAATGCAATTTCTATAAGTGACTCGACCCACACGTAGCGCGAAAGTACATTTAATTCTCTAATTCTGCCTGCCAAGGCTTTAGCAACATTTTCGGACTGGCAGACAAAAATCGTTTAATTGTTTATGGAGTAAACAACTTATACACTTTGTAACTTTGTGAATATCACGTAAAGATATCTGTCTATTTTCGTAACACGTGTTTACCTGCCAAAGTGTGAACAACGTGCAATGACTGGCAGGCAATTTTTTGTGTTTTGTATCAACTGAATTATTATGAAAAAAAATCAGCCTTGTGCCCATTACGTAAAGGTACTGATTTTTTTACGACTTCGAACTGCTACCCATGTACCCATGCTTTGTATAACCACGCCGTGACGCCGGCGCTGGCGTCGGACTGGCAGGCAAAGCTAGTTCTGCTCTATATAAAATAGGTAACCTGCACAAAAATAAAATTGAATTAAAACACTCAAAATCATAACCTAACATCATTAAAAACACCATAGCCAACTAAAAAAATTACTTAAAAAAAATCTCAGAAATATAAGCGGTTAAAACCTGCCTGATTTTACCTAGTCTTGAAATATGACATCAGACCATGAATACTAGCGTCTAAGTAACGCCCCATAACAATTGATCCTAAAGTGTAGCGGATTCTAAATGTAAGAGAAAGACAGCACTTTATTTAAATATGATTTTTTTGAAAAGTTAACATAACTTTGTCACCAAAAAAGACCAAAAATAGCATATTCAAAGAGCTTTACGATATGTACTAATTAATTGTTGCCAAGAGTGTCATCAACTGTGATTTCTTTCAAGTTATCGTATTAATAATTTCAATTGTACAGTATTATACTCTAAAAATAGAAAAGTGCGACTGTTTAAATTAAAGAGTCTTTATTATTAAATATCTACTTTAAGAGCCTGTTCACACAAGCTACTTTTTTATTACAAGCTTTGGGTTGCAGTGATTTATTTATCATGTTAATGTTCTAACTCTTTACACATATAAACCTATGAAGCTAACAAGTTTTTATTAGAATCCACTAAAAAATAAAATAAATATTACATAATTCACATCAGTTTATCAATGCTGCTTAATTGACCTAAAAGCCTGTCGCGGATATACATTAAAATAATGGTGTTTGGAACTGAATACCTATAAACTCGCGACGAAGTTTTTAGGTCAGTTACAACATTGCAACATTAATAAAAAAAAATGATGTGATTACCTTTTTAGTGCATTTTAATAAAAGTTTGTTAGCTTCATAGGTTTATATGTATAAACAGTTAGAACATTAACATGGTAAGTAATCACTGCAACCCAACAAGTTGAAATTGTCTCTTTTAACCTACAAACTATAAACGTCACAACACACAGAACTTCTATTACAAAGCTTGCGCCTTGATGGGATCAATTGTTACAGAGTATTACCTAGACGTTTTCAGAGAGTGACGTCACAGCTCTTTTCGCGAGGATTTCAACTTTAATTATATTTATTGCAAAGTAAGTACAGCGATTTAAGCGCTGATATTCGGTGTAGCGTGTTTTTATACATAAACACATAATTTAATGAAATAAAAAAAAAACAAATGGGCAAGTTCCCTATTATCTATCAGTGTGCAAAATTTCAGTCATGTGCTTATCACGTAAAACAAATGTTCACTATCTTCCAGACTATTATAAGTATTAAACTGAATCAAGGAGACTTCAATTAACTGTCCTATATAATATCTGATTTCAGTCAGAGAGTTGGAATAGAATAGAGGTGTAATGCATGTACGTCGGCTGTTTTGTATCCTACATAAAGCAAATAGTTATGTGAAGTTGTGGAAAGACGGCGGAGTTGTTGACCTACTTTATAGCGGCATCCCTAGTGAAATTTTACGCTATTTATATCTATATCATACATAATTATGAACAATAGCGTCCTTCTACAAGTTCTCGATACTTCTTATACCAGAATTTTTTAACTGTTTTTACTTACTGGGTCAAGAAACTTATCTTGCAGCCTCATGTAACACTCAAAGTATTACTTCTCCATCCTGTTCCATCTTCCTCCGATCGATGTTCTCGCCACTGAAACCGTACCTCATCTCATAAATTCCATATATTTTTTGAATATAAGTCGGGAGTCACTTTAGTTCAATGATACTTGACACATGGAGGTTGGCGACTCAGTTTGTCTTAACAGATTGCAATCATCATGAATAAATCAGGACCGGTACACAATGATTGGGAACATTTTTTAATAACAAATAAAAAGTTATTATAGTCCATCAATTTTAAGAGTCAAGCGTTGGTTTTAGGTTGGGAGCTATTTCCTAGCTTCTACTTGGCCAAAACGCGACATAAGCTGACACTAATGTCGGTTCTTTGCTACCAATGTCAACTGATCTGGTCTCGGTTCAGTATTATTTTGCTTTAAAGATGTTGCGGCTTTGTAAACCGGTCTAGTAAACTTCATAACAATTTTATGAATAAAAACGTAATTAGTTCTGTTTTATAATTTATAATGCCTCGAAAAATTAGCAAGATAGAGTAAAGAACTTTACGTTCCCTTTTTGTAGGTGGGGATGCTTATCAAGTCATTCTCTGTGTAGTCGGTCATGGCAATCCGGCTTGCAGCGGCGCAGGGGCAGCCATTTTTGTTATACGGCTCAAATAATTTTTGAATGTGACGCTTTCCCTTGACGTCCAATCAAAAAAAATTTGAGACAAAATTTTTCAGTTTTATGGGCTCTACATAATGACACTATGGGGTTTTACTTTTAATGGGGTTTAAGGTACTTGTATACTGATAAGAGCGAATGTAGTGGTGGATTTAATAAATTAAAGCGCGAGAGAGATGGAGTAAAAGGATATGGCAACATGGCAACACTGTATTAAATACGATTGTCATAACTGTCATATACTAATCTGCTATATTTAATCTGGCTATATTTCGTCGAGTAATTTTCGATATTTCAAGAGTTATTAGGTCATTAATGTCGGCTAGCATTTTTTATACTGCTTCTACCACGTTTCGACGCCGACTTTCAATAAGTTACCAAATACTGTATGCGGATCGCGAATGATTTATCAAAATCGTCGTTTCAACTGCCTTCGAAATCACTAAAGGTCAAAAAATCCCACTTTCAATCCTTTCATGCCGAGCCGAATTTTACAATTTCAGTGTGAAATTTACAATCAGGTTTAACTGGAAGCCTTCCTCTTTACGTCGCGACATCGTACGGCTGTCCCGCTGGTGTTTTTCGAAAAATATGAACGTGTCAAGATCGCATGTTTTTGTAATTTTTTCGGCTCCGAAATGCGAGCTGTTTTTTACTATTTTTCGCAGATATCTCCGAAACAGTAAGAACTAGCTTGAAATAAGAAATTAGGTCAAACGGGTATTTTTCACTGCGAATGTTTTGCTACCATCAGAATTTTGATTTTTGTTTTTGTTACGGAAAGATTTACTAATTTAAATAGAATTAAATTTGCTAAAACTTCTTTAATTTTTTGGATTCCGACAAAAATTAAGGAATTAGAGGGGGCGGAAATTGGGACTTTTTTTTGGTAAAATTTCGCCATTTTGTCACCGTAATTAATTGGTAATTAACTGAAATCGATCTTATATATACGATGTCCACTTAACATCATGTATTGCCTACCAGAAATTGGCCTCAAAATGTTGAATATTTCTACTTTCAATAATTTTTTACGGCGAAGGAATGCGCTTTGGAGACAAACACTAAAGAAAAAAAGTTGTTTTCTTTTATGTAGAATATACCTCAATTTTTTCAGATTTTTCTGGCAAAAAAAATGTTTTTTCCAATTTTGGCAAAAAAATTTTTTTTCAAAATAAAAATCTGGAAGAACACATGTATATTCCACATAAAAAAGAAACAACTTTCTCTAGAGCGCATACTTTAACCGTAAAAAACTATTGAAACTTGAAAAATTTTTTAACCCGATTTCTTGCAAAAATTGACCTCGGGGTAAAAAATTGCAAAGAACAAAAAATTCTTATTTTTGTTATATACAAAAACATGTTACCCCGTAAAAACCCATTAAAAGTAAAACCCCATAGTGCCATTATGTAGAGCCCACAAAACTGAAAAACTTTTGTCACATATTTTCTTTAATTGGACGCCATGGGAAAAGTATAATTAAAAAATTATAATTAAAAATGGCTGCCCCTGCGCCGCTGCAACCCGAATTACTATGCCCGACTACACACGTTCAGAGAATGACTTGATAAGCATCCCCACCAATTTTTAACTCTCCAGCTTATGTGTTCCATTTTTGTCGGTGGGCTCTCGTACTAGTATACGTACAAATATTTTGCATGATAATATATTGACCCAAAAGAAGCAAAAAAAGTCTTATATAAAATTATTGCTTTACTGCAACGGTTCTGCTTAAATTAAATTTGATTTAAAAACATTGAATATTTCATTTCAATGATATGAAAGCTTTGTAATATATGCAGATATTCTAGTTTCAACTAGTATTGATTTAAAAATATGGTGTAGTTTGATTTAAGTTAATGGGGATTTCTTGTACACACAAGGAAATTTTACTTCCACGTCCCGTGGAAGTATAGTAACGACAAAAAAATTTTTTAAAATTTTTATTGTCCAAATAGGCTTAAAATGTCATGAAACGTCGAGATTTTAAGTTTGAGCGAAAAAAAAAATTCTGTCTGTCTGTCGGTCTGTCTGTAACTTTTTTTGTGCGCACGTTTACTCTGGAACCGTTTAAGATATTGACTTGAAATTTGGTACACATATGTACTTTAACGAGATCTAGAACTAGATTATATTTTCATCTTGTTCCGTTGAAGGGTTGGGGGGTAAATTGGGGTAAATTTGGGGTAAATGGGTAAATCAAGCAGGTAAGAGTCCATGAAATTGGTATTTAGTATATACAAGAGAAGCTGAGGTCTCAAAAAAATTTTTGGCATTAGCCACCCCCATTACCACCCCCACCTCCTTATTAAAAGGGATGAAAAAAAATGTGATTCAGTGCATGTACAGGAACCAGAAACCTCAAAATATTTTTTTACTTCATCCACCCCCCCACTACCACCCCCCTATCACCACCCCCACCCCACTACCGATGTGGGGTATCGTTTTATGGGTTTTTGGGGTAGACGATTTCAAATATTATATTATTAAAGTTCCATAAACAATTATTTTCACATACAAAGTTTTTTCGTTGTGAGTGACTTGGATAGAGAATCTGGATGTGGAAGTAGTGATTCCTTAGGCAGCGGTTTTTATGTACAGCTTGTCCCACTTTTAATGCCCCTTCATATCTTAGTTATTAGTCATTCGATTTCAACCAAATTCGGACCGGCATCAAAGTCTTTTGTCTTTTTTTTAGAAAAACAAAACTTATTTCAGTCATTCGCGCGTATTTTTATTAAGAAATAAGGGTCGATTTTTCTAAAGTCATGTTTGGCATTTTTTTGGGAAAAACTAGTACAATATTGATCAGCATGCTTTACAACCCCTATATGTAAAATTTAGGAACATTTGGATTTTTGGCTTACCAATTACGACCTCCTTAAAATTGCATCTTTTAAACATTAATTAATCAATAACTTGGAAACAAATTGTCCTTCGAAAAAAGTCATTCCCCATTTTCTATCTCTAGGTAGGGCTAGAGATACTAGAAATAATGCCTCGTAAGGGAGGCTTCTTATAATATATTAGCATGATCAGGTTATTTTCTTCTTTTTCATACTGAATATTAAATGTAGTAAGTGTATGAAAGAAGTCGTTTCGTAAGGGAAACTTCTTGCGATATGCTAGCATGGTCAGATTTGGATCAATGGTATATGAAAGGAACGAATGTAGTCTAAGCTCCCATAGCACAAAAAGGTACCCCATCGAACACCTCAAATTTAAAAGGTTAAAATGGTTCGAAAACATGTAATAAACATGTTATGCCCGGCAGACCAGTAAAAATGTGTTAACTGCTATTTTTAATTAATTTCTGAAACTAACTAAAAAAAAAACGAATTTACTTTTCAAAACACCTGCTTGAAATTTACACAATTTATGGTAAATAATGTATAATTTTTGAAAAATTTGTCTGTCTGACAATTTTTGTTAATTATCATCTGACAGACCTTTTGTCATAAATTATTTTTTTCATGAAAGTATACTTCATAATACCTCCTTGGTTTTTATTTAAAAATGAAATTTGAGATTTGCCCTATTAGACCGTGGGATAGTGACAGATTTTTTTAAACGTTTGGTTCCTATCTGGCCTTTTGGGAGCCTTTTGTGCCTGATTTGTACTAACCATTTTCGTGTTTATCAAACGGTTATCCTGGGCCCCTCAGCGGAAAACAAAAAAGAAAATTTCATGAAAATGAGCAATTTCAAACGTTTTGTTCCTATCTGGCGTCAAGTTAGACTTACGTTTTAAAGAAAAACATCCGACGGAAGCTTATCGCCAGACAAATTCCGTGGGCCGGAAGGCCCGAAATTTCAATCCGAAGTTGTAAGAAAAAATAGTCAAAATCAAACGATTTGGTTCTTATCTGGGAATTGTATATATAGGTAAATAGATTGTAATTATCGCGATATAACAAACGCCAGACAAATTCCGAGGGCCCAACAGTGAAAAAATTATTGTTCAAGTTGTCAACTATTCCGCGAAAATCAAACGATTTACATTCGTCTGGCATTTGTTTTTTTGTTAATATTAGGCAATAAGTAGTTTCAATTGAAGATTCCCAGACGAATTGGCTGGGTCCCCTGGATAGCCAGACAAAAAGAAAAGCGCGAAAAAAATGCCATTTTTCAAACGATTTATTCCTGTCTGGCATTTGGATTTTAAAAAGATATGTTATTAAATAAGCCATATTTCTAGTCCCAGATAAAAAGCTTGGGCCCAGACGTAGATATGTTGAGCGAAAGTATCGAGAAATCAAAAAACAGTCGTGTAAAAATCGATGCATTTTCAAACGATTTACACTCGTCTGGGATTTGTTTTTTTAAAAAGATATGTTAATAAACAAACCATATTTCAAATGCCAGACAAAAATCTGGGGCGCAGCTGTAGATATATCGCAAATTTTGAGGTTCTACAGTTGGCAACTTTTTAATCCTGGCTCCTACATCAAAAGACTACTCTAGCTAATTTAAATAGAATAAAATTTGTTAAAACTCTTTTTTAATTTTTTGAATTCCGACAAAAATGAAGGAATTAGAGGGGGGCGGGATTTGGGACTTTTTTTTGTCGGTAAAATTTCTCCATTTTGTCACTGTAATTAATTGGTAATTAATTGAAATCGATCTCATATATGATGTTCACTTAATATCATGTACTACTTTGACGTTCCGTTAATCTCGGTCCTTCGAAACAAAGGTTTCTGAGAAAAAATATTTTTTTTAGATTTACATACATTATAGGAAAACGTGTAATTTCCTACATTTCCTCGAATATCTGGATAATTATTGTTTTTTTCGAAAAATTTGTAGATAGCTTATGTAAAGAGAATTGATTAAGCTTTTCGACACTTTTTTTATTTTTCTCTAACATAAAGAGCAAAAGACCAAATATGCGGACGTCTCAAAGCCAACCGCCACCCAGTCTATTAATTAGGGTGAAGACATACCGCTCGGCTAAAGTACACCATCTGTGGGTCCCCACGCGAGACTAGTTTCTCGATCTGACGTCACAGTGCTTTTCGTGAGGAGTAGCGAGGATTTCAACTTTAATTATTTATTGCAAAGTAAGTACTGCGATTTAAGAGCTGATATTCGATGTGGCGTGTTTTTATACATAAACATACACTTTAATGAAATACGAAAAAAATGGGCAAGTTCCCCATTAGCAAACGATAAATAAAAATCACCCCGGGACGAGCGGGGAGTATAAAAAGCAGCGTCGCTCGCAAACAATGCATACCATATATGTTTCTACCACATCACATCTTACGTGTCTTATGTGGCGTGCATTAAAATGAGAGAAGAAATCACTTTCGTGTGGTTGACTACCTACGCCAAGGGAGAATGAAACAGGTACGGACTTACGAGGACTCTCAGTTTCTATGGTGTAGTGCAGAGTTGTAAATTAAATATTAATATGTAATAATTTATATTTGTCCTTTTGCTAGTATGTAACTTATTTATTGTAAATATTATTCGATCGAGGGATTATGAATGTGAAAGTGACAGTTATATTGATTCCAGTGATAAAGAAAATCAAATTCCAAATGAGTTTCAAGTGAGAAAAAAACGGCATTTCAAGGGCGGATTTGGACCTTGAGCTTGGGGGGGTAACGTAGCCGCGTGTTGAAAATAACAAAAATGTTTTTCCTCGAAAATTAAAATTGGTGAGCGGGGGGGGGGGGAAAAAATCTCAAAAAAAAATTATAAACACAACTAAATATATTCAAAAATATAAAATAAAATAATAAAAATTATGAAACTTTAAAATGAAAGTTGAATGTTTACGGAATCTTGTTACCCCGTTACCCCCCATAAATCCGCGCTTGCGGCATTTAAGTAGTGACGCGAAACAAATTTATTTTAATGTGTATAATACTCTTTTACAATGACAAGCTAATGAAATGCCAGACGAGTGTGAATCGTTTGAAAATGCATCGATTTTTACACGACTGTTTTTTGATTTTTTGATACTTTCACTCAACATATCTACGGCTGGGCCCAAGCTTTTTGTCTGGGACTTGAAATATGGTTTATTTATTACCATATCTTTTTAATATTCAAATGCCAGACAGGAATAAATCGTTTGAAAAAATGGCTTTTTTTCGTGCACTTCTTTTAAGATTTAAAATATGTTTGGCCCACGCTTTTTGTCTGGGACTTAAAATATGGTTTATTTATTACCATATCTTTTCAAAATCCAAATGCCAGACAGGAATAAATCGTTTGAGAAAATGGTTTTTTTTCGTGCACTTCTTTTAAGATTTAAAATATGTTTGGCCCACGCTTTTTGTCTGGGACTTGAAATATGGTTTAGTTATTACCATATCTTTTTAAAATCCAAATGCCAGACAGGAATAAATCGTTTGAAAAAATGGCTTTTTTTCGTGCACTTCTTTTAAGATTTAAAATATGTTTGGCCCACTAAAAATGTCTGTGAATGATACAATACATTTTCGTTTTGGTTAATTTTTACAGAAAAAATCATTTCACATGAGAACCAATCGTTTGATTTTCGCGGAATAGTTGACAACTTGAACAATAATTTTTTCACTGTAGGGCCCTCGGAATTTGTCTGGCGTTTGTTATATCGCGATAATTATAATCTATTTACCTATATATACAATTCCCAGATAAGAACCAAATCGTTTGATTTTGACCATTTTTTCTTACAACTTCGGATTGAAATTTCGGGCCTTCCGGCCCACGGAATTTGTCTGGCGATAAGCTTCCGTCGGATGTTTTTCTTTAAAACGTAAATCTAACTTGACGCCAGATAGGATCAAAACGTTTGAAATTGCTCATTTTCATGAAATTTTCTTTTTTGTTTTCCGCTGAGGGGCCCTGGATAACCGTTTGATAAACACAAAAATGGTTAGTACAAATCAGGCACAAAAGGCTCCCAAAAGGCCAGATAGGAACCAAACGTTTAAAAAAATCTGTCACTATCCCACGGTCTATATGTATTAAAACCTGTCTGTCTGAAAATTTTTGTTAATTACCTTGTCAGACTTGATTTTGTATGTGCAGCATCCATGCTTGAGACAGATGTCAGGCTGAACTGCTAGCATCTCTTAACACCTCTTCTATTTCTGTTTTTAAATGAAGTTTAAGATCTCCTCTATCCACAGAAATCAATCTGTCATCGAAAAAATGTTTTTTTCTATGTCAGACTTAATTTGTAAGCGCCATGCCAACGTTTTCTTTTTTAAAAATTAGCTTCTACGACAACCGCGTCAAAACACCATCTTCATTTTTTACTGAAATTAAGTTTGAAATCTCTTTTGTGCATAGAAATTGGTCTGTCAGCGAAAAAATGTTTTTTACTATAATAATAATAATAATAATAATAATAATAATAATAATAATAATAATAATAATAATAATAATAAATACTATGACAGACTTAATTTCTTAAGCGCCGCACCACGTTTTTTAATTAAGAAATGTGGTACGACCGTTGTCAACTAAAAAAAATATTATATTTTTTCGGATTCTAAATTAAAGCCTAAGATCCATTTTATCTATTAAAATAGGTTTTTTATTAAAAAAATGTATTTTATGATAAAAAACCTATTTTAATACATAAAATGGTTTTTATCAAAAACATGTTTTTTATAATAAAAAAACTTATTTTAGTATATAGAATAGATCTTAGACATTAATTTAGAATTCGCGTGCTATGGGAGCTTAGACTAATGGTTATCTGCTGAATATCCAAAATAATATTTTTTATTGTTGTAAAATTTAGTGTATTTGATGCAAATCGAATATTGAAACTTAAATGAAAAATTGTATAGTTCTATATCAAGAATACTTTTTAATTAGCTTGAATTAAACTTTTCTCTTAAATGAGTATTAATTTTTATCTTAATTTAAATATAAAATGTTCTACCTGAATAGAACGAAGCTTGGAAATCAACACTATGTCAATATTTGATCGAAATATCGATTTTTACGCTTGTATCAAATTTGAAATTACAAGAATAGGACTACTCTTGCAGACGGTTTAGGATTTTTTCCGTGAATTTTGAGACATTGTGCGCTGTTCAGAAAATATAAGGAAAAAACAAAAATATAAAGAAAAAAATACAATAGGTGGCTGGTGCCAAAAATAATTTTGAGGCCCTTGGGTCCTGTACACACACTAAATCCCAATTTTATTATTTTTTACCCCCTTTAATAATGGGATTAAAAATATTGAGACATTGAGGCTTCTCGTACATACACTGAATCTAAATTTTATGAACTCTTTCTTGCTTACTTTATCTATTTATCTCCATTTACCCCCCAACCTTTCAATGGAATAAGATCAAAATATCATCTAGTTCCATATCAATAATAGTCAGTATAATAAACCGTTCCAGAGTAATCGTGCGCAAAAAAAATGAGCAGACCGACAGACATATATTTTTTTTCTTAAACTTAAAATCTCGACGACTCATGATATTCTAAGCATACTTGACAAAGAATGCATTTTTTTTACCGTTGCTAAACTTCCACTCAAGTGTGTGGATGTGGAAGCAATTATAGTATTTCTAAACATTAAATAATCATTCGTGTATTTTATCTCAAAATTACAGATTTTTAAATCTGATTATTCCAAACAGACATATTTCTAGGCATATTTGTGTTGAAACAGAGATGGATAAACGTGATTTTCTTGCATTTGTGGAAAAGTTGCTGCATTTTTGACGATAAATCTGAATAATTCTTGTGTGATGTATAAGCTTATAAATAGCTGTTATCTTTTGAGTTCATTCACCATAAACTATTTACAATTTGTAAAACACGAATTATCATTTTTTTTCTTGATTATAGTTAGAGTAAGAAATATTTTTATAGGATTTAGCAAATAGCAGAAAAGTAATCTATGAAGAATCAGAAAAGAAAATCTGTCCATGAAAATATTAATTTCCAATCTTTGCATTCCTTTAATAACTGTTGGTTATATCAGAAATTAAAAACCCTACAAAAGAACTTTCTATTCAATCAAAAATGAAAACCTAGGTCAAATATTGATTTTTAATTTTTGTAATTCTCCGACAACGCACATGAGCCTTAGGCGAATGTCATAATGAATGCGAGTGTCTTAATAGCCATTAAATGTTAGTTGCATACACTATTTCTTTACGACCAGTCATAATAAAATAGAAAACTAACACTTTATTTCTAAAATTTATTAATTATAGATTACAATTTAGGAAATATGAAAACTAAACTTAGGAAATACTATGGATTATTATTTTAATTTCACTTTCACTAATTTTAATTGCAAGAAGCACAAAGTTTGAAAATTTGTAAACAATAAGTACCTATCAAAATTGATAAATTTTAGATCTGACAGATGTACAAGGCAAATACTTAGTTGATATTGACAGAATATTGCTTGCTTACCCTTAGACGGCTGGTAAAGTATTCCCGTTTTCAAAATGCTTTTGTGGGCATCTGAACTCGGTGTCTCAACCCCTACTCCCGGAGTGGGCAATTAGCGCCTCTGGTAATTAAAATAAAAAATAATACCTTCTTTCGGTTTGGACGATTTACAATTCCCAAATTATAGAATTCTACTTTGTATATAGTTCTTAGCGTATTTGAACTTGGTTATAGTTCGGTAGAGGTCGTCAAAATAAATAAATATGAATATTTAATTAAATTTGAAACTGAAGCGGAACACATAACGAAGGCGAATAGTAATTGAATGCATTTTAGTATCGACAAGAAAGACGCTTCGTTACAGGACGCTTCGTTACAGCACTCATGGATCCGGATATACATAAGATTGAAATAATGTTACTTCTTTTAACGCTTCTTACTTTTTTCACTATTACCATAAACATAGGTTTTACGCACTAAAAATAATTAAAAAAGTACATTTTTTTTAACAATCGTAGAAAAAATGAATTTATTATATTTTTCTACAACTGTCAAAAAAAGTCTATGTTTACGCATTAATGTCAGTGTCTAAAATGAGACATTTTTTCATTGACATTATTTTTTTGCGTTACCATGACACCGTGCGCAAAATATTTTGCGCATTAGGGTGCAAAATATTTTGCACATCACATTCTGTTATTGCCTATTTTTTATAATTTTTAATGTATACACGAGAATTAAACAAACATCTAGTTCAAAAATATTTATTGTTTTATCAAATAAATCAACTGAAAGTAGAATTTTTTAAATTATTTTATTTTAAAAACAATATGATTTTTTTAAATAATGGTTTTAGTTTAACCAAATTAAAGTTGTAGAAAAAATATTGTTTGAATCTCGAGTGTAAAATTCTTTGGTGATCTCGAACGATTTTTTGACTCGGCTGCGCCTCGTCAAAAAACTTTCGTCCTCGATCACCAAAGTAGTATTTTGCACCCTAGATACAAAAATAACTATTATTTACAAAAACTTCAAACTTTTACATTTAAAAACATTAATTTTGAAGTTATTCTGTCATTATATCTCTTTGAAATAGCTTAGCCCTTGAAACATTTTTCGCTCTTGCTATGAACACTTCAGAAGGGTATGAAGCCACTCTCCGTCATGAATCAAAAAAAAGTTTTAAAATTTTTCATAAAAAATGAAATTTTGCTTGTTAAATGTTTGACAGACAAGATATTCACAGATAAAAACCGCTGTCCAAGGAATCGCCTACTCCAAAAACCCATAAAACGATATGTCACATTGGTAGTGGGGGTGGATGAAATAAGAAAAAATGTTTTTGAGGCCTTTGGTTCTTGTATACACACTAAATCACAATTTAATTTTTTTCACCCCCTTTAATAATGGAGCGAGGGTGGTAATGGAGGTGCCAAAAATTTTGTTGGGATCTTAGCTTCTCTTATGTATACTAAATACCAATTTTATGGACGCTTACTTGCTTAATTTACCTATTTTCCCCCCATTTCCCCCCAACCCTTCAACGGAATAAGATCAAAATATAATCTAGTTCCAGATCTCGTTAAAATACATATATGTACCAAATTTCAAGTCAATATTTTAAACGATTTCAGAGTAATCGTGCGCACAAAAAAAAGTTACAGACAGACCGATCGACAGATAGAAATTTTTTTTTGCTCAAACTTAAAATCTCGACGTTTCATGACATTCTAAGCCTATTTGAACAATAAAAATTTTCAAACATTTTTTGCGTTACTATTATACTTCCACTGGATGTCGAAGTAAAATAAATAGAATGCACCTATCTAGTAATGGAGACTATAAACTCTAAGAATGTTTTTAAAGTAAATTATTTTATAGAATTGCACAAAACAGCAGACAAAGTAATCTATAAGAAATAAAAAAAAATCTGTCTATGAAAGTATTAATTTCCAATCATTCCACTATTTTGATGACCTACATTCTGGTTAGCTTCTTTCTCACAACGCCTTACCAGACGTTTTGTGATTTATGAATTACTCTAGTTGGCTTCCATCTGCTGCACGGTATGCCTTACCGCATCAAGCCAGGCCTGCTCTCGCAGTTGCCTGTTAGGCGCGCAGCTTCTTTCGTAAGGTCTTTCCCATAAGCTCTTTAGTAGCAGCAACCTAACATTTTGGCCTCTTCGCCTCTTGCTATCTGACAAGGGTAAGTCACAGAGAGATTTTTTGTCCTTTACTGAGGCGATCTAAGAGCGATCCGGGCCGATCTGAGGCAATACTGGGTGATCTGGGGTAACCTGGAGGCGATGAAATATTAATTATTATATAGGCGATATTTCGTCCCGCAGTCTTCGCGATTTTAGGGCCATATTTCTTGCAGATTCGAGGTATTAGTACAATACACAATAGGTTGTCCAGGGAATTCGTAACAAACGTCTCCAGATCTACATCTTGAAAGCGTCAATAAGCCATCTCAGAAGTGTAAAGAAAAATGGAGAAAACTAGGACGTTAGCAGTCTGATGTTAGTGCGTCTCGTGGTATTTCTATCGAGGCAAATTTTGCTCAATCGGCAAATTGCCGATCTTGCCATCCGTATTCTTAGCCGAATCCCATATTCGCATTCATCTACCATCATCATCATCTATCAGGGTGGTTATCATGTTCTCCGTCTGCTTACGGTGTTAGGCTAGCGACCACGGATTTGGATGTGTGGTGGCATTTTTCACGTGTTGCTGAGAAGGTAGCAGTGGGCTAGATCGCGGTTGCGTGAGTGACAACACGGCTAGTCAGTCTCCTCTTCTGAGTTCGAGTCCCAGTTGCGGCAGATGGCAATATCGCAGGGAGAGGATGTTATGTTGTTGTCTATGTGTTCGTGTCGTGGTTGAGTGGTGGAATAGCCTGCGGCTAAACTTCGCCAGGATGTATATAAATAAGGCGTTAAAAAAAGTTTCTTTTTGTTATAATTTACAATTAGACCATAATCAGAGCTCATCCTTTGTAACTAAGATGGTATCATCTGCAAATCTCAAGGTAGAAGTCTCTACCCTGCCAATCTTCGGCTCATTCTGGTTGTGTTAGAAAATAAACAACCCTAAAATGATTTTATTACGGAGATGATGCCTCATTCTACTTAAACCTGAATCATTATTATTTAGGTAATGTTTCTTAATACGCTTTTACTTTCTGGCAATTATCATAATGTGATGTGCAAACATTCTAATAAGTGAAATCGATTACTGCTACACAGTAGTTTTTCGATGTATTGAATGTACGCGTATTGTACTTGAAACGCAATTTGAATTATATAAGAAAATTACAGTGCAAACTATTTACTACATTAATATTGATACAGTAATCGAATGTACGTGATAAATATTATTGTTTGTTATTTCCAGTTCAGTTATTCACAAATGATAATAGTGCAATTAGACGTTTATGGTTATGTTTTTATACTTTTGTTTTCATGAATCAATAATCAATCAATCATCAGCTCGGATTACAAATATTCTAACATATTCTCTTGTTTTAGTACCAAATTAATAGTCAAAACTTCAAAGATGATTAAAAAATATGAATAAATGATAGGTATAAGTGGGTAATAAGTTCAATTAACTGGGAGAAAGTGATTTTATTTCATAATTGTTAGCGTTCTTTTTGAAGGAGGTTCAATTTTTTCTTTCAAAAACTTTTTGTTATTCCCTTTTTAGCGGTCTCTTTATTTAACTTCGACACTGTAAAAGAAAATATTTATCGTTTTGAGAGAGTTTAAAAATCATCATGTATCACAAATTCCATGTAAATCCGCAAAAATATTGCAATTATCGCAACCACATTGGATTCGCCTATCGCATTTTTAACTTTTGACATCATGTTCGGTGTCAGCTACTCCTAAAATACTTAACTACTAATTTTACTGCAATTCCGATAAAATTTGAATTTTTATCACAAATTTAAAAAAATACATGTTCGATTTCTGCTCGCCTTGCACTAGCCGTAGATCGATGAAATTATGGGACCATCGCCGAGCCATAGTTTTCAATTTGAGAAAGAATGTACTTAATACACGAACTGTGATTGGTCGGTTTCAGGTCATATCCATCCTAGATAGTATATGAAATATATCCGTTCAGTTAACTGGAACTGCCTACTTATCCATTCTACAGACTGTAAAGAAAATAGCTTTACATAAAGGAGTAGAAAAAATATTTTACGATTTATAGCGGGAGAAAGTTAAAAATGAATGGATTAAATATTATTTTTCTCCTTTTTGGCGTCTTTGATAAGTCTTGGTATTATCAATTTGTATAGCAATAGGGGCAATTTCACAGGGGTATAACTATGTTTCTTAATAATAGCTTAAACAATGTTTCCTCACAAAATTGGGAGAAGATCGGTCAAGAGATAGTTGAGATATTGCAAAAAAAAGAAAGAAAAAAAATTACAACTTTATCTCAGTAAGGAGGCACATTTTATCTAAGTGTTTCAGGTTAAATCTTCATATTTTGGACTAAGGATTTTCCAGTTAGCATATGTCCAATTATTAATGAAACACCCTGTATATTTGTTAACAAGACAAGAGTCCAAATGATAGTGAGGCGTGTATAAGAGAATGGTCGGTAATGCAGTTTTTCGTTTTTTTAACTACCTTTCACATTTTTTAAAAATATGAAAAAAATTTGAGAATAGGCCTTGATAAATGAGTAAGTTACGATGAAAAATCCAGAGTGACCTTCTTTCTTAAGGTGTCAAAAAATTGTTTGCACAAATTTGCAATTTTTTTTTGCATACAAAATTTGCATTCGAAAATTATGAAAAAAATTGGGTAAATACCTAAATAGTCCAACTGTGAATTTTTTTGTACAACGGTATCCGAGAAAATTTTAAAAAACGAAAATCCAAAAACCCCCACCACTCCTCCAATATGACGGCTGCAGGCTTGAAATTTTGGAAAAATCATCAAATAGTTGATAACAAACAAAATTTTGTTTGGGGGCAGATTTTACATGCTTATCCTGCTACACCGAGAAAATTACCCTAAAGAAAATCTTTGCTACCACTTTTTTTGCTATTAGAGCATATATTTCTTTTATAACAGTAAACACTCTATGTTGCATTTAAAAAAATCAGTATGCTGCGACACTTCACAGTAACAGAAACATTTTTTGCTGGAATCATAAATAGTCTATACTGTAACAGAATAAAATATTTTATAAAACTTTAATTTACAATCACTAAATAATTTCTAACTACCACTGAAATGTACTTCGTTACTACGGTAAGTCAAATTTTGTATAAATATTTTAACTGCAGTTGAAAACTTTATTATTGTTCCTAAAAAAAACTTAGCTGGTACAAAAGAGAATTCTTTAAAAAATTGAGCTAACGCATGCGCTTTGCGAAAGTAGACTCGGTTCTCTTCATAAGAGGAGTGAACTTCTAATTTAGTCTTCTTATTGTTTTCGTTGGTTATGCTGCGCTGGCTGGAAGAAGAATCTCATTATTGCATTATTCTCTCATTCCTCACAATACAATCATATTTGTATTGGGACTTGCGGCCATCGCATCGCCATAATTGCTAATCGGTGCGCTAATCTAGTGCTAATTTGTACATTATTGTTACCGTCACCGAGTGACCACTACTGACCGGAGTGGTGTACCTATAGTACATGCCACGTCGTATGGTGCGGTATACATGCTAATCTTTGGGTACTTGTCGTGTGTCGTGTACACAAATTATGTATTAATTTGTCGTGAAGATATATTTTGTGATTAGTGATTACTGATTAGTGGTGCAAACCCTTTCGATTTCAATTATTTTCGAGTTGTGGTTATCGTTATCCGTGCTTTGGCAAAATTTCTAGTATAATGGTTAATGAAAAAAAATGACATATTTATTTATCAAAATGTTGTTTCAATAAGTTTTAATGAGCATTTATTTTCCTTTCTTGTGGAAATCATTGACATAGAGAGTTGCATTTTCTTTTAAGATTTGAAAACTTATGATACTTACGTACGTTATAATTACACGAAATGCAAATAATTATGTATCAGTATGATTAGGTTAAGAAACGTGAAACTGATTTCATTTATTTATTTTCTGTCAAGAATTTTCAATTTTCATCTGGCAATGTTCATTCGTCCTTTGGAAAAATTTTTAGTATAATTAAGGAGCTTCCAGCAGAAAGAGACTAAGTGCCAAAAGTAAAATTTAAACAGCTTCCTATTGGCAACTAACCGCTTTCTGCATATTAGTAGGTTATGTAGAAATTTTTGATTGTAATAAATTTTACTTTTGGCACTTAGCCCCCTTCTACCGGAAACTCCTCAATTGCATATTATTTATTTATCAAAATGTCGCATTTCTTTTCTTTTGTTGTGGAAATCACTGACAGAGTTGCATTTTCAGTTGGTGCCTATAGATTAATAAATGTTAAACTGATTTTATTTCTTTTAATAATAATAATAATAATAATAATAATAATAATAATAATAATAATAATAAAAATATTTATTTCAAAATATATTTTACATGTTACAATATTTTTTAATAGTACCTATATACTAGAGTTAAGTATGCATTTACATGGGTTTTACATTTGGGATAAATATTAATCCCCACCGTAAGTTGTTAAAATCTTGAGTGCGGGTGTTCTTTGAATTGTCCTTTCTTGCATTATATACAGCAATGTATTTTTAAATAAACGACTCGGACATTAAAACACGTTTATGTGTTTATAAAACCACTTTTTCCTTGTCCTGAAAAAATGAATCATACACCTAGCTAATGTTGTCTATTTAATTTAGAAGGCTTGTACAGGTCTTTCAGGATTAACCATCAAATTTTAAATTTGGATGGGACAGCTCAAAATATGAAAAAAAAATTCTATATGTATGAAGGTATGTTCAGAAATGCAACGTTGAAGAATTATACCACAAAAATGGCAGCTAAAAATTTTGAAATGGTATAACTCCTTCATGAGGCATTTTCGGATACCTATACCTTCATAGGAAATATTTTTCATATTTAGAAATACCTATTCCAAATTTACAATTTGACCGGTTAATCCTGAAACACCCTGTATAATGGCAATAAAAAATCTTACTAGGGTAGCAAAACTATTTTATAATGTCAGCAAAGTTACTTTACAGTAACAGTAAACACCCTGTATAATGGCAATAAAAAAATCTGCAAAAGCCAAAAAAGCCAAAAAAGCCAAAAAAGCCAGCAAAGTTACTTTATAGTAACAGTAAACTACTTAACGGCTATAGGCAAATCAATCTACAGTAACTCCAAGTCTCTTTTTGATGATAGTGAAGTCAATTTATATTCCTTGCAAGTTACTTTATACTGACAGAAATATATTTTGCCAACAACAGCAATTTCTCCTTAACAATAGTAGCAATGTTATCTTCCTGGATCAGAAAAGTTATTTTTTATGAAATAAGTATACTGTGGTTGTAAAGTACTGTCAGCAAATCAAAATTTTCTGCTACAGCACAGAACTATACTGGCGCCTATGTTATTAGAGTTTTCTGCTACTACAGCTTATATTTTCGCTATGATGGTGAAAAAATTTTCTCGGTGTATGCCCTTTGCGAATATCTTAGTAACATTAATTAATTATTTATTAATGATGTGCAGCAGTTTCCTGAAGGTCTACCGAATGAAACCTTGCTAAAAACCGGGGGGTCAGCTACTCCAGGAATACCTGTACAAAATGTTAGGAATACCATGGCAATGTTTAGGGAATATCGGGAATACTATGAAATGCGCGGGAATACGCGGAAATACTCGGGAATACATGAGAATATTCGGAAATATTATAGAATACTCAGGAATAACTGGAAATAACGGGGAATATCTAGGAATAATCGGGAATAATCGGGAATACATCGGAAATATTCAAGAATAGACACATTCGGGAACATTTCGGAGAATCTCGGCCGACGATCTTCCTTCCCGTTTGTGTTGTGAGAAACACACGCAAACTATCATCAATCATCACAAATATTTGGTAGGCAGCTGACTATTATCTAGGAAGAAATGGGATATACTATTAATGAAAATAGACAGGGTGGAAACTCTAAAAAAATAAATAATGAAGAAAATTTTTACGGATGACAAAAATATTTTGCATGTAGTTAACACAATTGTCACGGAAGATATCTGCAATACTTTTAGGAAAAATATGCAGGATGGACACGTTTAAAAATTAATAATACTAGTAATAATTAATTAACAAAAGATGGTGGAAAATATTTTGAAAGTAGTTGACATTATTATAGAGGAAATCCTGGAAATCTGAAGAACTTTTAGTGAAAATCTACACGATGGTCACTCAAAAACAACAAAAATGATTAAGAAACGACGTGACGGAGGCAAGTAATATTTATAATGTAGTTGCAATTGCCAGCAAGAAATAATATACAGGGTGGTTATCCAATAGAAAAAAATACAGGTCTACAAAAAAAGTAGGCCTTGTCCTAAGGTTCTCATGTAACTTTTCTGAAGTATCTTGACGCTCTGAAGCCAATTTTGAACACACAAAATTTTTCTATTGTCAGTTTCCCTCATCACTCCCTCTTATCCCCTAAAAAGGTCAAAAATGAGATTCTCCTTCAGATATCGACAGTTAATAGAAAATATATATTTTTTTATTTGATGATGTGATTATTTGTCTATATACAGGGTGAGAAGTAGTGTGTGGATGGGCAATATCTCCTTATCCGTTTGAAATTTGAAAAAATGTCTCAGATAAAAATTGTGGCATATTCTAAAATAATATTAAAATCTACAGGGTGTTTCACAGAGTAGTGACAAACTAACACAGGATTTTTTAAATAGAACTCCCAATATTTCTTTATATATTCGTATTTGACTCTTACTTCTCTCTCCAGAAATATATTATTTTTGGATTTACACCGCAGCATTGCATTCCGAAAAAAAATACGTTTGCAGTGGTCAAGAGAAAAATCTGCATAAATTTGAGTAATTACATTTTGAACATTCTCAAGACCATGCACTAATTTTCAGGATTCTCAGAGTTGAACCCAATTCTACAGGGTGTTCTCCATGTTGATTCAAACTTTTACTAGGAATTTAAACCGTCATAACTTAGTTTTTTCAAATGGAACACCCTGTATATATGTTTTTTAAATGTTTCGGTAATCAATTACATACATGCTCACTCATAGTGACTACTTTTTTCGACGGTTTCAAGCGAAAAAAAGTAGTCATATAGATAGATTTAATAAGTGTTCAAAATGAGGCTATGCTCTCTTTTGCACAAGTATACTTTCTTACTAGTGTAGATTACAGATTTTTATTTTAATAATTACTTAGCATTAATCTCGATATTGATTATTGATTGTATTGATTATAACAACGCAACATACAAATTATTTTTAATACAAAACATTTTAAAAAGAGGTTTTTAAAGGCAGGTGCGAAAAGTGATCCTAAATATTGAGCTCTTCATTGCACTTTCAAAATTATACACCGACTGGCTATGAATTACAACATTTCAGTATCAGTTAATAATAATGGCGAGAATAATGGTATCAAAAAATGGATGATATATGTTATGGCCCATCGCTTAACAGCATGTTAGATGGTATGTTTTACTTTCTCATAAAATATGGAACACTCTGTATATATCGTAAAATTATTTTACCTATACGCCAAACAAAAATAAAGGCACATTTTATCGTTATTAGGGAGTTAGTCGAAAAAACACGAGGAATAATATCGTATGCATCTCGGGCTGTATACAGGGTGACCCAATTAAAATGGGAGCACCCTTATAACTATTTTAATTTTTACATTCGCCTCCCTACAAGTGCAAATCCACCTGCGGCGTCAAAATAAGCAGAAAAATTTTATTTCTTAATGAAAGTTGTTCTCCAAAATTAATCAAAAATAAAAAATATTGAAATTTTGTTTAAAATGGTGTGCGAAAATATAATATAATTTTATTTTGTTTTTCTGTTCAGAAAATTGTGCTTGACAATTTTGTTAAAAATTATAGCCAAGCTGTTAGGCAGTTGTCAAGTAATGGGTAGTTTGTTTTATTATTTTTCAGTGTTAAGTAATTTTTTTAAATTTAAAAGTTTTCAATTTCTTTAAATTCTGATGAAATTTTGGACAATTTTGAATAACTTTTATTAAAAAAACTTTCCGGTTAAAATATGCCTAACATAATTTATTGATTTTTTCGTTTATTTTGGTACCGCAGGGGGCTTTGCATTTGTAGGAGGCGAACGTGTTTTGACTATAAGTAGATCCTAATTTGTTCTATGCAGCCATAAGAAGTGAAATTTATGAGAAATTTTAGACTGTACACGCACACATAATTTGTTTTTATTGTTGAATTCCTATATGTTGGGTACGGTTGAGTTAAACAAAGTTTAGTGCACCATTTAACTAATATAGAACATTTAAAAGTTGTATGCTAAAATCTGGGAATACAGGAAATACTTTGGAAATAGTTGGGAATGTTTGGAAATACTCGAAAAAGCTTGGGAATAACTGAGAATACTTGGAAATAACTCGGGAATAGTTGGTAATAACTGAAAATTATCGGAAATACTTGGGAATAACTGAAAATTCTTGGGAATACGTGGAATAAGTCGGGAATACAATAGAGGGTATTCCCGGAATACCTGTACAAAGTTTTGGGAGTGGCTGACCCCTCGCTAAAAACCTTCTCGACGAAATACTTCTTCAAATAAAGAAAACAACATCAGATAGGATCTGGATTTTGTTTAAATAACTAAAGTGCCTACCTAAGAAAATAAAAATTAATACTTGCAATTATTATAAAGGGGTGTATAGACGATCGAACTTGTTGGAGCCAATATTGTAGGCACGTTTTGAAGACTGCCATGCTATGGAATTCCAGCAATCTTCAAAGCGTACCGACAAGGTTGGCTTCAACAAGTTGTATCCCTTAATAGTGACTAGCAAATATCTAAATCTTTAATAAATTTTATGCGTGTTTTATTTGCGTTTTAGTATATCTAGTTAAACCGAATAATAATTAATTCAAACATAGTTTAACAGGACAGAGTTAGTTCGGTAACCAGACTGTGGTATTTTTAAAAACATAATTCCGTTGTTTACTCACACTTGTCTACTTGTAATTACTATGTTTACATTGCGAAGTGTTCCTTGCTTATAGTAGCTAGCCTACACCGCTGATGCAGGTATTTTCTATAAACTTTATAGAAATTTATAAAACAAATGCAGATGATGTTTCAATTTTTATTATAAACACTTAGTATCCGTACTACAGGCATGTCTTGAATACGCTTTTTGTAAATATAATCAATATGTCGTTGAACCTCCTCATTCCATTCATTTTTTTATAGGTGAAAGACTGTAGAGAAGCCAAGTGCGGATACCAAGTACAAGAAGCCTGTAAATTACCCATCACCTATTCACTAACCAGTAATAATCATTTGTAGATACCACTAGCTGAAAGGCATTATTTAAACCTTTGTCAAAATTGCAGTTAAACATTTGCTAAAGATTTAATATGTAAAACAAATAAATAAACATCTTTATGTATGTAAGAAAATACAAGGGCGTGGTTTAGCACAGAGGAACTACTTTGACACGTAATATTAGATATTTTCATAGTGAAAATATAATGAATAATTTAAATGAATAAAAAAACAATAGCGAAAAAGGAAATTCGAACTAAAATGAACTACTGTCTATCTTATTTATAAGTTTATAAAGAAATTTAAGATACAGTGTGACCCATCTCAAGTGGACATACCTTCGTAACTCGGTTATTGGTCATCCAATTTCAACCAAACGGTGTAGCAGAATAAGTATGGGAAAATGGCCCCAGAAGCGTTTGGGCCTAATTCGGTGTCAGTAGATCGACAATAGGAAAAGAAATGTTTTCGTCGCAATGGGTAACCCCTGTACCCTAATAATAAACATGACATTTCTTTTTTATTTTTTATCTCTGCTGTAAGTTGTGCGTTAATTATTATAAAAAAATAGACGATGTACATGTAATTTAAATGCATCTTAGAAAAAAAAAAAAATCAGCTGATTGGACAAAAAATGGTCTGTTCGAGGGACCAGACCAGTATATTCTTATGTATTTGGACCTGCTGAAACCGAATCCGAAGTCAGAAATGTCAGATTGGCTCGTTTTTGTACTTAAGGATACACTGGTATAGTCAGCCGGACAGACCGATTTGTTTTTGTTTTGGGGGTGTTTTTTGGGGTAGGGGGGGTGAAAAACGAGCCAATCTGACAATTCTGAAATCGGACTCGGTTTCAGCGGATCAAAATACATATGGATACACTGGTCTGGTCCGCCGGATAGACCACTTTTTTTTTGTGTGAATTAAAGTTTCAATGGTTAAGCACCACTAAACAATGCGTCGTAACAGTTTTAATTTTTTTTAATTATGGCGCACCGCTCCAAAAAATTTGAAAAAAATTACAATAAACTACTCGTAACAATGTATTTTTGGTAAAAGTTGTGTGTATGGGAATCATTATTTTCATGAAAAAATAAATATTCTAATATTTAAAAATATTTCTTTTATTCGAAGGAGGCAGCAAAATCAGCTGATTTTTTTCCTAAGATGCATTTTAGTATATTACGTAATGAGTGTTGTAAGAAGCATATTACGCACGAATGGAAAAGTTACGCACGATGCCGCGTAGCGGCGAGTGCGTATTTCCATGAGAGCGTAATTGCTTTAAAACTCGAATTATGTACTATACGTTACCTACGATCATATTTATTTATTTATTTAGTAAAATCTGAATTTAGTTTACTTGTCAACAATATTATTCAACAAATTTTATGTCAGTTTTGACAGCGTTTGAAAATTACCTAGGCGCATTTGTCTTATTAAACCCCGCGTCAGCGAACTAAGCCACCTATATTTGCGTGTCCCGTGCGTTTTGTTTACCGTGCGATTAGTTTACAGTGCGTTTTGTTTACAATATGTAAAATCCAACTTACATAGATGGCAGGTAGTGTGTTTTTTACTATTTACAGTACTGATCGTAGGTAAAAGGTATTTATATCGGAGCGAGAGAGAGAGAGTGATACACGGTGGGAGCGAGATAGCGCGTGGCGACGAAACGTGGCAACATCGCTACTTTCATCTCACACGTAAACAATGACATGAGAATGTCAAAAAATGTCACTTTTCGTACGCTCTTGTAGGCGCGAATTATCGACTTCGCCGGTGTGATTTACGATGTCCATCACATGCAATTCTTCGCGATTTCGTGTTTTGCCTTTCTTTGCAGATTGCGAAAACGGACGCCTCAACACGGTTTTTATTAAACAAATCGAAAAGTATCAGTCCTAGCAAAAAAATAGAAATCTCCCAGGTAAAGATCATAAATCGGGAAACAATTTACTGTTTTTGTTCGAATAGAAATTGTAAGTAATTTTGTTGGGCCAAAGCGGCACTAAACGTAATCCGATCTCAACCAACACCTTTTCAGATCTTCTGGAGCACTAAAGAAACCCTCATGCAAAGTTGCATCTAAATCCGTTTAGTACACACACACACATACACATACACACACAGAGATAGGTATTTCTCAAAAAACAATTTTTTGGGTTCCTGGGACCTCAAAACGTAAAGATTTGATATTGTCTTAATTTCCGACTTTGGGCCAATTCTAGTAACCTCCAACAATTTTGTGGGAAAGTTAAAATTAAAAATCTTAAGTGATATTAACAAATTAATGAAAATAAAACTTGTTTCAAATGAACGTACTGACGATTATCGCTCAAAAAATCATGCATTATTCTAATAAAATATTGTTGATTCATATTATATTTTTTTGGGTTTGATATTTATTTTATAAATATTTATTTATATTTTTACGTATTTATTGTCATAAATAGTATTAGCATAAATTATATTAATATTAATAAAAAGTTATTGCTGATATTACTTTGAAACGAGGGTGTTAACTTGCTTCTCGACTTGCTTACGTTATCTAACGTGCGATGAAAAATTGGTTTTCGTCTCTAGCGCAAGATACAAACGATTCGATTCTAAAGATATCGTTATTTAGCGAAGATTAAAAAATTGAACCCCTGTTCGTCTGTTTGAAGATCGGGCGAGACTGGCTAATGCGGTGTTGCCAGTTTTCATGTATGCGTGAAATTCCCATCGTTTTCAGACATTGTATCACGAATTACTTAAAAACCAGAAACAAGAAGTTTCTCAAACTGGGGGTACACTTTTGTAATAACCATTAAAACTCACAGTCAAAAATTTAAAAGAATCTGATGTTTGAGATAAAAATTATAGCGATAAATTCACGGGAAATTACCCTCCCCTATCGTTTCCTTGCTAATAACGTGAATTTTGATGTATCATAACTGGAAAAGTAGACACAGGATTGTTCTCAAAATTTGACAGTGGTTTCACCAAACCATTATCTACATACTGCCGAAATTTTAAAACAATCTGACGTTAACGACTTTCTCGGTAGAAATATCTTAAATTACACGTACATTGTCTAATTTTTTCATAATAATTAACCCACAACTTGCAGAGATAAAAAATGAAAACGAAATGTCATGTTTATTAGGGTACAGGGGTTACCCAGGGTTAAAACTCGAGGAAAACATTTCTTTTCCTATTGTCGATCTACTGACACCGAATTAGGCCCAAACGCTTCTGGGGCCATTTTAGCATGCTTATTCTGCTATACCCTTTCGATCGGTATCAAAGATCCTTACTATATTTTGAGTAAAACAAATCTTATTTCAGTTATTGGCGTGCATTTTTATTAAGAAAAAAAGGGTCGATTTTCCGAGAAGTCATGTTAAGCATTTTTTGGTTGAAAAACTAATGCAATATTATTGATGAGCATGCTGTAGAACCACTATATTCAGAATTTAACAACATTTTTTAAAATTACCTATTTTAAATAACACAGCTCCACAAAATAAAAAAGTGGTGGGTGACCCTTATGTATTCCGACGTGCTGACACGAATCGGGTGTCCGTTTAGCTCTGTCAACCTTCTTATGTAAATCGCGAAAATAACCTAAAAACCCTCATAATAATTCAGGTTATTTTCGGGATTTACTAAAAATTGCTGGACGTAAACAGATGAAAAAATTAAACAGGATTACCGTTATTATAAACATTTAATGTTCAACGACTGCAGTTGGAAGCCTAGTGCACACAAAATAATTGTATTTATCGCTTTAATGGAACGGTAGTTGGTGTGTAGCGAGTAAATTATCCATGCTAGTGGAACTTTGACTGCATTGCATATTATATTGCTTACTTTTTAACCGACTGACTTCAAGAAATTGGAAAAAATAGAAGGTACCAATCCGACCAGTATCAGTGTTTTTTATATGTTTAATTATTACCCTGGCATAGTTTCAGCCATTTCAATTTTATAAATCTGTTGCAAACTATAGGATATGGTGTGGTGGTCAGGGGCGGACTAACCGGGTGCGGGGCCCTGGGCTATTAATGCTTTGGGGCCCTTCCCATCTCATAAGACTATTTCCCCCACATTATAAGAACCAATGAAATAGCAAGATTTTGAAAATTTGGACCAATAAGAACAAACTTACAGAGAAAATTGCATTCCAAGTGAATATTTTACATACAATGACAGTCAGCGAAAATTGCACAAGTCTTGACAGCAAAAACGTCAAAACATCAATATCAATAAAAAATATTTCTTGTTCTATGTTTTGTTCTGGAAATAGTCTAATAAATATATATTTCGTGCATTAAAAACATTGAGTTAGAATATAAGGAGATGCCTTGCTGTATAAATTTCCTATACAGAAACGGCACCGGTAGGCGTGGCTAAACGTTGGAACGAGATGGTGGTTTTGCCAGACCCGGACCATTTAAAATTATAAGCACTTTGTACCCCGACGAGGCGGCCTATCTGAATAACGCAACAAAAATGTTGAATTCAATAAATGCAAGATTTTTAGCAAAAAGAATTAGAACAAACATTCAAATAAAACACAAAATAAACAAATTAATATATATTTAGTGACCTCTAAATAATAAAATTTTATTATATTTAATTAGCTGTTTTTTTCTAATGCGGCTCTGGTTGTTGTTCACACTACCTATGAAATGTTATTCCCATTAATGTTTTCTTGTCAACACCATCTCTAGAAGAGCAACTTCTTTTGACACACGACACCATAGTCCTGTTAATGTTTATTGTCCAAAATTTAAAAAACTATCATTAAAAATCACAATAAATCGCACGGAAAACAAACTGTCACTATTTGATGGAAAAGTAGTAACATGGCGGCCAAGTGATGCCGTTTTTGATCACGTGACTGCTTTTCCCGTCCTTCTAACTCAATGATTAAAAATAATCTGAAAATTCAACATTCAAGGAGTGTTGCTTTTAAGAAACCGCATTTTTTCAATTTGATGAGATTTGACTGAAAAAGTACTCTCGACTGCATCTCTTTTTGTCAAATCTCATCAAAATGAACTCAAGCAGTTTCTAAGCAACCCATCAACACGTGTTGCTGAATTTTCGATAATTACTACAGATAAAATTTTTTTGAGATCAGGTCAGATCACGCACCACCAAGACACGTTTCACTTTGTTTTGGCTAAATACTGAACTACACTATAATAATAATAGCGAGTAGCCTTGTTTGCGACTGATCAAATCCAGATGCATACATTGGCGCCAAAACTGTGGATTGCGATGCGGAAGCAGACGAGCAAAAATGTTATATACTTTTATATTTATTATTTATACCGCCAAAGAGATCACCAATACAGAGCATACTCATAATCATATCGTATTTGATTTTTAAGTCCGTTTTCAGCGTTCGGGGCCCCTTCAGTATCCGAGGCCCTGGGCTTAAGCCCATAAAGCCCCCCCCCTTTTGTCTGCCCCTGGTGGAGGTAGTTCCGTTGTAGTCTATGTAATGAAGGCAGAAATAGTGTAAATATTTCATGCAAAGACGAGATTACCTTCCTCCCTCGTGTTCGAGGGTGCTGAATACGATGCAAGTGGTGGGAGAAGTTTTTGACCGCCCTGAAACGGTCTATTACGAATCCCTGTATGTTTTCATTTATAAACGGGTCTGGAGAGTGATTTATAGACGGGTTATACTTGAAATAACATGGAAGGGGGTTATAGAGTCAGCGGAATCCAGACAACAGGCCTAGGGGGTTGATTAAACTCTCCTGAGGGGTGGAACATAATTTTTTTTTCGAATTATTCGGTTCAAACTCCCACCACTGGCATCCCACCAGGGATCGCTGATCACGGGAAAAATATTCATTTTTAGCTCCAACCCTTCCTCGTTCCTCAAACGGGCAGAAACCTCCCCTCACTCACCAGAAAGCCTGCTATCCAGGATTTACGGGTTTTTCGACACATGATCGTTATTATGCTATTTGAAAACGACCTAGGTTTTTTAAATTAATTGTAAGCAAATAATTTATTTTGTCATAAAAATATTTTCATGTAATTTTTTGAATAAACAACATTGCCATTGACGACAACATTTTTTATTCATTACTCCCTGATGAAGAAATCATTATACCCTACTCAGCAACCTACACAATCATCGCCCTAGCGATAACTGGTGAATGAGGGTAAATTTTCGTTCATTATAGAGGTTGAGGAGAATCAGAGATGAAGGTGAATATTATTATAGTGATCAGCGCCTGCGAATACGGAGGAGGGCGTGTTGACGATCCAAAGTGTAATGAATTTCACCCCCCCCCCCTTTGAAGGGGTTGAAGCAACCCCCGAGGTCGCTACCATCTTCTCTTTCGTGAAACATGAAGGGATATGCACAGGAATAACGATCATGTGTCAAAAAACCTCTAAATTCTGGATAGCATGCTTTCTAGTGAGTGAGGGGGTTTCTGCCCATTTGAGGGATGAGGAAGGGTTGGAGCTAAAAATGATTTATTTTTCCCGTGATCAGCGACCCCGGAAATTGGAGGATACGCGTTTGAACAGAATCATTTGAAAAAAATACATTTTCCACCCCCAGGCCAGCTGTCTGGATTCCACTTACTCTATAACCCTCTTCCATGTTATTTCAAGTATAACCCGTCGATAAATCACTCCCCAGACCCGCTTATATATGAAAACATAAAGGAATCCAAAGAGGTGGTTTTTGGCTATTTTAGGGTGTTGCGGCGGTCAGAAACTTCTCCCACCACTCCCTCCATCCCATCCCACTCTCGAAAACGGGAGGGGGGGGGGGGGTAATCTCGTCTTTGCACGAATTATTTACACCATTTCTTTATTCATTACATGACTATAAAATATTTTGCCCTATTCAGCACAAATCACTTTTACGTGATGCCACTGATATAAGTATAGGATTTTCATTTTTATTCTTCAAATAGGTATTCACAAACGACAAAGCCTGATTGCCACTTTAATTTGTTTAGCAATAGTCTTATCAAAAGTATATTAATATTTTAATGTATAATTGATATACCACCTAATCTATGTAAAGTTCGTTTGACTCTGAGAGACACTCTGTATATTGCAGTTTCGATATCTTGTACATCTTCGTATTTTTATGTGCTTAATAAAGAACCTTAGTAATATTTTGCTCTGAAATTGTAATAAAACATAGTTTATACAAAATATGAGTTTCCATGCCCAGTAAACACCCAGTATGACAGATATGACCCAATTTCAATAGGGAGTATGCTACTATTACGTTACAAATTTGAAATGAGGATTTCAAGTACAACAAAAGAATAAAAATGAATCTTTATACAGAATATCTCAATCAATAATAAATCATTATTTTACAACCAGTTGAACCGGTTAAGGTCCTCTCGTTGACATTTTATTTATTATTAAATGCAGACAGTGGTAGTCTAGAGCTTAAATTGAATTCGTTTGTTTTCGATATAATAATCCGTTTAATGTCACACTTCAGACTATTAAATAATTATTTGTCTAAAGGTCATGACATTTTAAAAATCGATTGAAAGCTTACTTGAACCAAACAGTTATGCAATCCTGGTTGTTTGTACACACTAGGTTCTTATTATTATTACAAATTTTGTGAAAAGTGAATGTCTAATACATTTGATACGGTATTATAAATAGATGAACCTTTGTGTAGATATTGTGTCGGTTTTACCTCAATAAATTATAGTGAACTTCTAACTTATATATACACATATTTTTTTTAATAAAAAAAACAAAATGATTTATGAAGACTGCACGTGAAGTTTGTTATTACTTAGCTTTATTAGGGTATTTGTGTTAATAAGTTGAATGGGCCTTTCCCACGTTTTTTTTTATTGAATGTTTGAGAAGTTCTCTTTAAAACAGCTCACCTGTATTTTTTCTTTTTTGCGAAATTTGCTTCTTTTCTACAGAAAAAATTATTATGTTATATGAATTTAAAATTGGCGGCATTATTTCTCCATTCGGCGGACGGATCAATCAGTATATTCTAGCATCCTTGGTAGAGGCTACATATGAGCAGATTGTACGTATAAGTGTTTGTCTCTTTCTAGCTTTACCAAATTCAAATTCAAAAAGTATTTATTTATAATTAAGTTTACAAATATGCGCCAGAGTCGGATACCTGTTCAGAGCCGACCGCACAACCACGCCGCGCAGCGTCGTGGTGAATGTGCAGTCGGATGAAGTGGGTTCGACTCGGGCTTGAACGACAATTAATGGGTGGGTTAGGGCTCCTGTCTAGGAAAAAAAAAGACTTAAACCTAACAATTTGGATATTTATAACTAAAGGAAGTTTAAAAACACTTATAACTAATTAAAGGTTTGGTTGGTGATACGGGAAAAACTCAATGAAAAAAAACCCGTTTGAACAAGTCACAATCTTCATCCGATGGTCTGTCTGCCTTCGGGAAGGTAGGGAGAATAGGAAATTATGATTTAAAAAGTTTGGGTTTGCGAGAAGTTATTGGTCGAAAGGGGATTTGGAAGAAGAACAAAAAGGTACAAAAGAACAAAATTGTCAAAAATAACAAAAACGAGATTAATAGAGGGAATAGAAAATGGGTTTTAGAGTAAAAGGTGGTGAAAGTAAAAGGTGGTGAAAGGGAAATTGTGGTGTAGGAAAGATTTGGCTAGGGAGGTTGCCGAAAGATAGGCAACGCCTGGTATGGTAGGGGGTGTTTTATATTGAAAAGTATGGCATTATGCCGTCTGATTCGTGTAATGTTTCGGGTTAGCGGACTGTCACCCAATTTGAATTGGTAGAATTTTTGCGATGTATTTTGGACGAAGTCCGCTAGTGGGGCTATGTCGTGGCAACGTGCATACAGATCTCTGAGGGAGGTGTATCTATCAGAGGCTGAAATGAGGCGCATAAATTTGTGTTCTAGTACTTTTAATTTTCGCATTGTCCAGGCCGGGATGCTGCACCACACCGGCGCCGCGTATGTGATAGCCGGCCTGATCACCATCGTATACAACAACTTTTTATTGGTACTGTTGAGTCCGCTACTCCGCGCCAGGAGCGGATACAGATTCCTGGACATGGAGTAGACCTTTCGTATCGTCTCGTTTACGTGTGTATTAAACATCAGTCTTCTGTCCAAGTTCACCCCCAGATACTTCACGTACCGCTTTATTGGAATTTGGTGGCCCCCTATCGAAAGTGGTGTAAGAATACGATTTTCGGTGAAGCGGCGCGTGAAGATAATTGATTCTGACTTCTCGGCGTTGATCCGAATCTTCCACTTGTCGTAATACGCCGTGGCACGAGCCATGTGTGCCTTCAACAGCATGTTCGCTGCTTGTGCGTTATGTGAATGCGCGTACATGGCCGTGTCGTCGGCGTACTTGGCAAGGTTCGTATTCGGGAACTCCAGGAAGTCGGAGACGTACAAGTTGTATAACTTTGGCGACAGGCACGACCCCTGGGGGGCGCCCGCGCGAATGTCCCATCGAGTTGAGAGTTTGTTATTCACCCTGACCTGCAGCGATCTGTCTGTCAGGAAAGAGTCAATTAGTTTGGTGAAATGCGTAGGAAAGTTAAGCGTGTTTAGTTTGTAGAGTAAGCCCGGGATCCATACTGTATCGAAGGCTTTCTCAATATCAAGCAGCACCATCACTGTGCTTTTTCCGCGGTTGCACTGCACTTTAACGTCATTCACCATCCTGACGACCTGGCGCACAGTGCCCCTTTACCGAATTGACAGACATTACATCGAGCTTTGTTAGTTCTAGTGACGTGTGACCAACGTGTGACACATTCACGACACATTCGATAACAACATAACCTCATCAAGTCAGTTCGTTTTATGTAGTTTTGTTTTCTAAAGTGTTTCGTGTTTTTATTTGTGATTGTGAGTCTTATTTGGACTACATATAAAAATAGTTGTAAGACATTGTATTGTACCATCTTGTAAAAATACAAGTGTAAACGCTGGTTCAAAAATTTTATCGGGTATTTTATTCAACAGATTGCCTGAATATTCTGAGCAGATTCTTGGAGAATATCAGTGCGGGTTTAGGCCAAACAGATCCACAACTGATCAGATCTTTGTAATACGACAAATTCTGGAAGATACCTATGAATATGACATTGACCTACATAGTCTTTATGTAGACTTTAAGCAAGCTTTCGACAGTGTTAATAGACACCGAATGCTGCAGGATATCACTATGTTAGACATCCCCTCAAAATATGTGAGGCTCATAGCTGCCACCTTAAATGAATCTAAAGCAGCGGTAAAGGTAGATGGCGAGTTAACAACTCCATTTAGTATAAACTCTGGAGTGAGACAAGGTGGACGCATTATCCACCATGCTCTTCAACTTGACCTTGGAAGCATCCATCCGAAAACTCAAAATGACCGACCATATAGGTGCGAAGTCAGTACAATTCTGCGCATACCTATGCCGATGACATTGCTATAATAAGCCAAGATAAGACCGCACTTGGGGAAACATTAGCGCAACTGGATGAGGAAGCTCAGTTAAGAGGGCTCGAAATTAGTGAAATAAAGACAAAGTACATGGAAACGAAAAGAACATCAAATACTAATATCAACAGCGTACGTATCGGAAGATTTAACTTTGAACATGTACATTATTTCACCTACCTAGGTTCACAAATAAACAACGAAAATATGGTATCAAATGAGATAAAGGCACGTATACTGAGTGGAAACAGGTGCTATTTTGCCCATGAAAAATTAATGAAATCTAAAATTTTAAATAGAAATCTGAAACTTCAAATATATAAATCCTTGATACGACCCGTAGTTAGTTATGGGTGCGAAGCATGGACATTATCTAGCGCTGATGTGAACCAGTTGAGAGTTTTTGAAAGAAAAATTATACGAAGAATATATGGCCCCATCCAGGAGGAAGACGGCTCTTGGAGAACAAGAACGAACCATGAACTTGACCACCTGATCAAAGGAGCCGGTACTGTTAGGTTCATAAAAGGCAGGAGATTAGAGTGGCTTGGACATGTGCAGAGCAAAGACGACGAAAGAACAACTAAAAGAATAATGCAATGGAAGCCGGCGGGGAAGAGACTTAGAGGAACGCCACGTAAAAGATGGATTGAAGATGTGGAGCAAGATATTAGGACATTGGGAGTGAGAAGATGGAGAAGGACCATTTCTGAGAGGGCAGAATGGAAAATAATTTTCGAGCAGGCGAAAACCCACATCGGGTTATAAAGTCATAAGAAGAAGAAGAAACGCTGGTTCTAAGTTATTTATTTCAATACTCAAAAACCCAATCATTCGAAAAGCATGGGCTATGGCGATGAATAGGGCATGTGCATCATATAACTAACATAACCTCAGATTTTAAGTTTTTTAAGTTTATTCTCATTTTTAATGTTTGTATACTCATTTCAGCTTGGAGCAATACTGGCTCCAAGCAAATATTTAAAAATTCACGCAAATAATTTTTCAATATTGTTGATTAATAAAAATAAACTGCTAATTACAGGTTAGATTTCCAACCTACAAAAAGAGTCCTATTTTATTAGGAGAAAGTATTTAGAACTTCATAAACATTACACTGAGTTAGATTTTAGTTGAAAGTATGGAAACCAAGCTGCAATTTCAATAACAGCTACGAAATACTCATAAATCTTAAGAAATATATATTTTTGAGGTTAGCTGTGACATCACGTGCCCTACATAAGTGATATACCTGATTCAGGAAGACATAGAGTTTGTGAAGATCATTTTAATGTAAGAATACACCTTGTAAAAAAAACAATGTATATACATACACATTCTAGCATAATTATAAAAAACTAGATACGTACGATCACAACGTAAATAAGAGAACATAACCTATCTCTATTAATTATTATTTAATACCCATTTTATTTCCATCAGTGTTGCCAAGTATCAGTTATTTGTTGAGAGCCGACATATAAAGTGTGTTTCTTCTGTTAATTATTATCATTTTTATTATAGTAGGTGGTATTATTCAACGGAAATTCATTATTTTCAAAAGCGCAGATAAAAAGCAGACATTCTTTAGTGAAATAATTAAAGCATTTCCTCTAACGCTAAACATTCACATACATTAGGCAACATGGAAATAGTCTCATCGGTTTCCAGACGAGATGTAAAATTCAAAAATGTCAACGGATTCGGTTAATGTTCGTATGTAGCCGGAAATTGTTTAATTTTGATTGGAGGGTCCGCCCATGACGTAATTTGAGCGCGTTTACTTGTTTGAACTATGGAGTGAAGTAGACAATATTTTTATTTTTAAAATATCCATTTAAAACTAAAATATTATACGATATGACGTGTATATACAATATTTATTAGGTGTTAATAAATGATTTATGACAATAAACATCAAGTTCAATTACGTGGGAAAGTCCCATTAAATACTTAGGTACAAACAGCATGTACTTATATAAGTACACAAAGTACACGTACATACCTACTGTTTAAGGTACATTTATTTATCAAAAGTATTTTTAGGCATTTGATTTTCAAAAAACAGTTTCGAAGAGAGTTAATGAGGTAAAAACTTCTGGCAGTAAATACCGGTAATAAATTATTTTGCTAGTAATTTTGGAAAGCGGGAAAAGTGAACAAAAAAGACATTGTAGCACGACTTGTGACAAGAGGGGACATATTTTAGTATGGAAAAGTATAGGAAATAGCTGTCTTATTAACTTTTTACCAGTTTATTTTAATATGTCGGCCTACTAGTGCGAGTTCAGAAGAAAATAGCTTACTTTACTACAAAAATAAGATCTAGACTATCTGATTCAACATTAACTAAACAAATGAACCCTTCTAAGCCATTATTTAAGAAAACTTGTATTTTTGTATATTCCTACTTTTTTAATTGCCGAACTGCCAAGGTCCGGTTTGGCAGAGGTCTTATTGAAAAGTTGAAGAGAAGTTTTTCTATTTGCAAATATGGCGAATGTGCTAGTGTTAAAAAAATTCATTGGAATTTCATTAGAATTAGTAATTAAATATTTTAGAAGTGCCTGATAGCCAATCTGATATGAAAAGCTAAGAATTCAAATTGAAGAATTCAATATGGCTGCCATAATGACAATATTTTTGCAGATTTACTTGAAGTTCGATATGTGGAAATGTCAGGATTCTGCGATTACGAGCTTGACTAAAGCCTAAAAATTTAAAGCAACGAGCATTTGTTTTACTCTGTAGAAGCTAAATAAAGGCCACTGAACAGGGTGAAAAAACAACGATGGAGAAAATTGAACGGCCTTTAAAATTAGCCTAGTTGATGGAATTTATTACTTAATATCGATTTGCCACACACTTGTTCATCAACTTACATTAGCTCAGGCTACTCAATAATTGATGATGATCTAACCTTACCTAATGTAACAGAAAGTGATGTCTTGCAAGCTTTCAAGTGCATTAAACCAAAATTTACCAATGAACGCGATGGATTGCCAGCTTTTTTTTTATTAAGGACTGTTCAAACATACGGGAAAGTATATTAGCCTACATATATAATTTAGTAATAAAATGTGCGATTTTCTCTAATAAATGGAAAATTTCAAAGATCTGTCCCATCCACGAAAAGGCAAGCAAATCAGAAATTGGAAGCTGTCGTGCAATAATAATATTACATAACTTTAGAAAACTATTTGAAATTGTCTTATACAACTTTATTTACCCTCAAGTTTTTCAACAAATATATAAAAGCCAACATGATTTTGTATCTAAACGTTCTACTGTTACTAACTTAACCTGTGCTACACAGTATCTGTGTGAATTTCTTGACTTTGAAGAACAGGTGTATGTCGTTTATATTGACTTCTCAAAAACTCTTGATAGATTGGACTATAGTTTACTTCTGAATAAGTTGAAAAAATGTGACTTCTTTAGTAATTCTATAGAATTGTTTCCGAACTACTTATTACATAGGCGACAATTCGTTCAGTACTAAGGCTTTCAATCTGTTACCTTCACATCGCCGTCTGGGATTCCACAGGAATCTGTTCTGGGTCCCACATTTTTTATTATCTTCATTAATGACATCAACCTGGAGCTTAGCTGTGAGTTACTGTTGTTTGCCGATGATGTAAGAATATTTAAAAACATAAATTCAATCTGTGATTGCGATATGTTTCAATCCGACCTTATCAAACTTGAAAATTGATGCCTTATAAATAAATTAATACAGCAAAGTGTAATCTCATCGTTTACCAGACGAAGATCAACAACTGAGTTCGACTACAAACAAGACAACACAGCCTTAACTCGCTTAGATCTTGGGTCATTTTTGAGTAAGGTTACCTTTATCGAACAAATAGATTCATTAGTTTTCTCCTCATCTCGGTCATTAGGTTTCATTATTAGAAATTCTCGCGGTTTCTCTGAGAATTCATTCAACATATTAGTTAACACCTTCATTTCAAAACTCGACTATGCAAGTTTGGTTTGGAGTCCATGCTATGAAACTCATATTGCCAGCATTGAAAATATACAGAGAAAATTTTTAAGATACTCAGCATTTACTTCGATCACATTTATCCACCTGTTGGCCTTGAACACAGTTTATTATTATGTCGCTTTAATTTCATAAACTTATAAGAACGAAGAGATCTTAACTGTGCAGTATTTCTTTTTAAGTTATTAAACAATAATATTAGCCGTTCCGAAATTTTTTCTCCTTTGGTAAAAGTAAATCGATAGCATAAAATGGAAAGAATATGATGCTAGAGAGTCGAGAGAGTTGGACGCACATTTCTTAGAAAATTCAGATGTTAGCTTGATGGGCTGTCATGGGAATTCGTAACAAACTTGTCAATATTGTAATAAGATTCAGGTAACTGGACGATGGTCAAATTTTATTCTACAGTTTATTTTATAACGACCTCTTTTGAAGGCGGTTCAATTTTGTTTTAAAATGTTTTTATTTTTATAATGCAGTCGTGGTCATAGAAGTTGGGTCCATGCATCTATTCGAAAGTTATCGAAATATCTCGAAGTTTCCGGTTCTGTCAAAAAATAGTTGCAGGCCTGATGGTGTCAGCGTGGTTGAAGAAACACTCGTTGAGAGCAGTGTTCAGTGTTTTAGCCTTTGGAAAAAGCTATTTTAGGGCTAGTATTAAATTAAAGTTGAACTGTGCTAAATATATATTTTGCATAACGTCTTAATTTTTATTCTAGTTTAAATTGTGATCAAACTCAGAGCGAGAGAGACCAGAGAGCAGAGAAAAAAAAATCATTTCTTTTGCCCAATAACCGTAAAATTTTAAAATGGTTAATTTTTGAGTTTTTCTGTATTTAAAATTATAAAATGAGGGTTACCTTACAGCAAAGTGTAATCTCATCGTTTACCAGACGATAGTTAATGCAGTTGAATTGATTTTTTTCGGCGACAACATTCCACTTGAAATTTTATTGTTGATTTTTAAGTATTATGACCTCTTGATTACGAAAAAAATATTTGTGCCCAAAAATTCCTTGTGCGTCAAAAGCTATATACACTTTTTGACGCGCTTTCGCGGATTTTCAACTTATCTGCTTAATACATCTTATACTAATAATCGGATTGGAGTTTTAAAAGTACTGGCTTATTTGAAATAAAATTCTTAAAAAATATAGATCTGTCCGATATGTACTGGTCAATCCGCCATCTTGGAAAAAAAAAACACCAAAAATGGCCGCAAAAATAAAAATTGAATATCTATAAAAAGGAGTAATTTCACCAAAGTTTCTCGCGGTTTCTTGACGAAAATAAAACTCGTTTATGGTCAAAATATAATGCACCAATCGTGGACGCCGTATGTCAAATAGAACAGTCAAAGATGGCGGACGAAATACAAAATTTAATTCTTCGTCAATTATCAAGGAGGCATTGTACGTAACTTTTTTTCTTTTTCGATTGTGCGTTATTTTATGTACTTTTAGGGGATAGAGTTATTTTTTTTTAATTTTCAAAAAAGTACATATTTTTTATTCTTAATATTTAATACAATATAATTTAATTTTATTTCAAATAAGCCAGTATTTTTAAGGCAGCCTAGCTAAAGACAAAGCGTAAAAGATATAAAATTAAGGTTTTAAGTGAGTGATAGGTTTGAGGAATGATACCATCACAATAATGTGAGTAGTGATTAACTTCATATATAATTTGTATTCATTAAAAAGAGTGTTTTGTGGTGTTCCATGTTTTTTGCATTATAAATGCTGTAATAAACTGCTGAGAAGCTGATTCAAACGTCTTTCTTAGAAAATCTGAGACTACCCTTGAAAGTGTCGACGACCGCTGTTGCGATAATTTGTGACAAGGCAATAATAGACACTCAAGTGGGTTCAACATCGTATACCTGCAGAAACTCGATCAAGAATTAAGGGATCAAATAAGTGCATTTTTAATTTGTATTAAATAAACACTTTTTCTTACAGGTCAATAATTTCTTAATAATTTTTAATTTTTACTTTACTTTATTTACTGGTCAGTGGCGTTCTAATTGTTTACTAGTGTATCGTCCCAAAACTGAATTTTTTTACACCGCATAAACGCATAATGGAAATTCATGTGATACAGTTTTTCTTTCAAAAACGAAAAAAGAAAAATGCCGATTATGATATTAGGAGACTTCAACGCATATATAGGAAAAAACGACCAGATGGAGGAAAATTAAAGCATCATTGGAAAAGCTCTACACCACACATGGTTTACGAAAATGGACACGCGCTGAAAAATCAAGCACACATGTCCGACTTAACAATAACAAACACGTGGAGTAAAAGACAAACCTGTTTGGTAGGTAGAGAGGTAATAAAAGGATCGAATACGTTAAAGCAAAAAGGACAGCAGAAGTCAATACAGATCTCGAAATTCTATGCGGAAAATTGGAAACAAAAAAAGAGAAAAGACGTAAAGGAAACAACAGTACACCACAACGTCCAACGATGACAAATGGAGTCAAAAAACGTGGCAATAACAAAAGCCAACAGAAGAAGTTTTTAAGAAGAGCAGAAAGAAACATCGCCTAACTACTTGCAAAAACAACAAGACGAAAACAGCGAAATAAAACATCAACACTATTAGGAGGAAAGACAATCTTCTACTGAAGAAAGCGCTAGCACCGAACATCAACAAACCAAAGACAGGGAGACTATGCTACAGCGGAGAACAACAACTGAGAGGATCAGGATCAAAAAATGAACACCATAAAGAAATCGCAACTCTACCACAAGGAGACTCAGAATAGGCAGAAGTCCAGAACCAAAAACACAAAAAAAGGGAGCTTAAACGCTCCTTCACGACACAATGCGGTAACACATCTCACACATACCTATACCTCCCATCCCACATTCCTCTACCATGCGTCATGTGGGACTCGCTGCTGGCAACACGCATGACCTTAGTCCAACCCAGGTGGAATGTTGTCTCCGAAAAAATTTAAATTAAATCAATTTGACTCTACTATATGAGCTACATGCCTATGTGATATGTGGCAAATTATGTGTTTCCTTGTGCTATACATCTTTTCACTCTCCCAAAATTTTAATTTGAGCCCCAGACTGAGCCTAAATATTAAAAAGGAAATGAAATATCCAAAACCAGTGTTCACTTTTGGGCAGGGTTGGCTCCAAGTATTTTGCCGCCCGGGCACAGTTTCATTTTGCCGCCCCTCTCTTATATAAATAACATTAGGGTCAGGCGGGTTAAAAATGAGACAAAATGACATCTTTCAATTTTTAGGTTGCTTAGAATCGAGTCATATTTAATGAAAGATTGGTATCATATGTAAAAATGACAGGAAAAATTATATTTCTATATATTTTTTTACTAAAAAGTACTGTTAATTGATAAACAAAAATAAACAGTGTCCCATTTTTACCCTTCAAGTGAGGTAAAAAAATAGACAGTGGAGGGCAAATGAAAGACACATGATTTATTCCCATTCTTATTGACGTCGTACAAATGGAAGTGCAAAAATAAGACAGAGGAGGGTTTTTTCTTTTATGTATAATTTATTCAGATTTTTGACTAAACAAGAAGGGGCTTGCAGAAGGGCTAGTTTCTCCTAAATTAGGAAGCTGAAATGTGTCTGCTTCAGTCTGCTCATTTGGTCTCTATTTTTTTTTACCCCGCTTTTAATTTTTTCGTTAAAATCAAATTTTTCATGATTTAAAACTAGCAGGTTAATAAACTTGATCACAAAATGAGAAGTATGACACTTTTAGTTGACGTTTGCCGAATACGGACAATGCAAATAGAGAAACTATAAAATCCCCAAAAAAGTACTAAGGTACGTTCAAAAATTTTTTAAAAGTGAATTAAAGAGTTTACTGAATAATATTTCTTCCCGCATTACCAGTAGGCATAGGACCTGATTGGATAACATAAAACAGTTCTGAATGTACAAAACAAACTTGAATAAAAAATTAAGTTTAATTTATTTCAATCTGGGTTGTCTCATTTTTACCCCTACCTGTTTAGTCCATTATTTTTTATAAACATTTTAAGAGTCACCTACTGAATATTCTTGATGGTTTGTTTTTTTAGTTATAAGGTTTCCAGCAATTTTTGGATTTTCAGCAATATGATTACTGTATTTAAAAGGGTAAAATAAGATAATTGAAAAAATTAACCGTATTGAAATTTAAAAAAAATACCACACCACAGAAATTAGACAAAAAATAAAATCACATAAGAAACAGAATGTATGTATGTAACCTACTTTATATACAAAAAAAAAACTAACAATAACAAATTATTTATATAAAGTTAACATTATTGCTTCTATATTAGTGAAACAATTGTTTCCTAGCTTTTTATATTTTTTGGTAACTGTGGATTTGAAGAATTTGCCGCCCGCTTCACCCCCCCCCCCCTCTAGAGCCAGCCCTGCTTTTGGGGAGGTCACGGCAGGTGGACATATGGGAACTTTAAGTATGATAAAAGAATTCTCAAGATAACGCAATAATTAGCATAATTTCGAGCAAAAATATAAATGGTTCCTGATCAAATTTATTGTTCTACATTTTCCATGAGTTGATATGGTGGTGGTGTTAAGAAAGCGGTAATCAAATCAGAAGACTGTTTTCCTCTCTACGGACTAAAGTGTTTCTGGTTTAATTTTTGTCGGTTACAAAGAGAGCAAAAATTATCTTTCCTAAATTGATATTTGGAGGAGATCCCATAACGTCAATAAGAACGCCCTGTATTTGGAGAAACGGAAATTGAATTAAATATCCAGATCTATAAGAGACCTTGGTCGTACTTGATAATGCGCTACGTTCATGCTTTTTATCATTCTTAATTGTTTAGTTTTTTTTTAATTTTTTTGTTTTCTAACGTAAAGATAATGAACTAAACGTGACTCTTTTGTCACGCTACATATTATATTGAACAGTTCTTTAACGTTAATACTTTAAAGGCTCTCCTAGAAGCTAAATAATATTTCACAACGTCTATTACTCAACATCGTCGTACAATATTTGCTTATACGAATATAACTCAAAACATTCGTTTTAAATATGAATTTTAAGTCAGGAAGTGAGTCTTGAAGATGTCTAAAGATATACACTTATTGGGCCATTATGTTATGCTGGGTATTCAGTAAACAACTGCCCAACAAAATTGGGGTCAATTCATTGCCCTTTATGATTTGGATATGTTCACATGCTTACATTACTTTCGTAGAAGTTCAAGCTACATCTCGTCACGATGAAATTTTTCTCTTTTTATACACGAAGACAAAGGCAAAATTAGCATTCGGTAGTATATATGTTGATTTAGGAGTGAAGGAAATTGGTGGAAAATAGAGGTGAAATATTGGGAAAGTGAGGAAAAGTGGTGGGAGAAAGCGGTCGGAATGTTGGGAAAAGATGTGAGAAGATAGCGAAGATGTTGGGATGATGGGTCAGGTGGTGAGATAGTGAGAGAGATGATGAGGATCCACTTGAGCGTAGCGGTAGGTATAACCTAGTTTAATAGCAACACAGGTCCAAGAAAAAGGAAAATCATGTGCGGCAGACCAGGGGGTCGGGGTCATTGAATCCGCCATTACGTCAGTTTTTTCCCTAACCTCAAGATATAGTCAAAAAACGCTAAGATTACACTATTAGGGGTTGACCTTTGTCTCTTACTTCTGAAATCGTTTGTAAAAAAAGTTACTTTATGTTTTTGGGGTCGCTGAATTCGAGTACGATGTCAAATTTGCCCCATCAGGTAACGGCTCCCTAACCTCAAAAAATAGACAAAAAACGCTAAAATAGCACTCTAACACCCGGTTTTACAATCCCTGATTAACTGCCAGTCAGAGTTAATTTTCAGGTTATTATAGAAATTGGGTTTTACAATAGATGGTCATTTTCAAGGTCGTAGTTATCCAGTAGTTAACTTTACTAGCAGATGAGGTGTGAGTAAACTAGAAGTTGGTAGTTTATTAGCAATTCGTAACCTATAAAATAACTGTTACAAAATAATATTTTGATATTTCGTTTAAAAACGGATACGTACGAAGTAAATGCATATAGCAATGATGAGGAGCCAAGAAGGGCCAAGGTAATCCGGTATAGACTTAACTTTTTTGAAGAATAAATTTTCTATTCTCTATAATATTTCTATAATTTTCTATTAAGTTTACGAGAATATTCTCCTCATCGGCAGAAAAATTTGCGCACCTTGTATTATCCATGATGTAATACTTAAAACAAAACAGATTTTTATTGTTAAAATAAACGTTTCTTTGTTTTGTTACAGAATATGGAATAAATTATATCAAGATGTTATTTATAAAAAAATATGAATATTAAATACTACATACTTAATAATAAACCACACTCGCTTCTGATATTTAGATTTGACAGTAGGTGACGTGTGACTTTGACAAAAACTCAGAAATTTTATATATATTATCAATTTTTCTAGTACCAACATTATAAATTTTATTCACAACCTCTCGTTTACAAATCATTACTTAACTTTATATTGAAAAACGCAAGTGTCGGTAAAGTTGTAGTTAACCTGCAAGTAAGAGTCAATTAACATGAAAGTTAACTTGCGATTGTAAAACCGGCTGTGAAGTGTTGAACTGTAATTATTACCATTAAAACCGTTTGTAGAAAAAGTTACTTTATATTTTTAGGGTTGCTGAATCCGAATTCGATTTCAGATTTGCCCCATCAGGTAACAGTTCCAACAGTTCCTCTATAAACTCAAAGAATAGGCAAAAAACTCTAAAATAGCACTTTTAACAGAGAGATGAAATGTAACTCCTACCATTGAAACCGTTTATAAAAAAGGTTACTTTTTGGGGTCGCTGAATCCGAATGCGATGTCAGATTTGTCACGTGAGGTGGCCGTTCCTCCGTAGTCAAAAAATACAGGCAGAAAAAACCCTTCAGGTTACAATTTACAACATGTGAACCCAAAATCGTACACTCTGAAGCTGGACCTCTGCTTTATTTTAATTTTACCTACTTTAATGGTGCTAATATGTCATCATTTCGTGCCTCGAGTGGGTGGTCGTCTGACGTGACGCTCCGAGTTTAATCCACATATGACCGGGTAAAACTTATGTGACCGTGGCTTAAATTAACTGAATTGTGACTTTGAAAAATTCGCATAAGTCGATGTTACTATATCTAAGATTAATTACGCAGTAAAAGTGATAATTGAATTCATAATAGTGCAGTATATAACAGCATACAAATAGTTCGACCCAAATCCAAGTGGTTAAGGCATCTAGTACCATATAAAGGGTCGGTGTAGTGAATGGTAAAAACATCTGGTTACCATCAAGTGACAAGTATCGAGCACCGATAGACCCAAGAACAAACAGACAATACCAGTAATAACATTCCTAACCCTCGCCGTCAACATATTTGTGAAACGTTGCCAAACTGAATAACTTTTCTGAAAACATCTACAATGGCTAACGTATGCTTCTGCTGTAAAACTGAAACTGAATCCTCCAAACTTATCAAGTGCTCTATTTGCAGTAATGATTTCAAATATTCCTGTGTTGGGCTTACTCTGACCGACACTAAGGCAATACACTCGAAGCCTGGACTTTCTTTCACATGCACAAGCTGTACTAGCATTGGCAAGGATATGAATGAACTTAAAAGGGTCATAGTTGAACTCAAAAACGAAGTTGTGGCTCTAAAAGCTCAGCATCAGGAAGCTATCAATAATAAGCCTCTCAGTGGGGAAAATTTCAATGAAATTGTGCAAGAGGTCATGGAGCGCCAAAGAAGATCGAGAAATATAATTATTTACGGCATCAAGGAGAATTCAAGTGCTGATACAGAAACTCATTTAAATCATGACAGAGATTATGCAAGAAATGTGGTAAATTTCGTGGCTAATAGTGTCTCTACCCAGGACATTAAGTCTATGCGTCTTGGGAAGTATTCACCTGATAGCCGGAAACCTAGACCTATCCGAATTACGTTTGACAATGAGCAGTCAGTTAATACAATTATACGTAACGCTAAGCAACTAAAGGACTCCGAATTCAGAAACATATCAATTTCGCTTGATCGTACCCCGAAACAAATAGAATACTATAAGACCTTAAAGAAACAACTTGATGAGCGCATGTCAAATGGAGAAGCCAACCTCAAAATAAAAAACGTCAACGGAATACCTAAAATAACATCAATAACACCTTTAAACTGAATAAGCCCAATGGAACAAAGTTGTCCGATTTTTTGCTGTATTTTCAAAATGTTCGAGGATTGAGGACTAAGGTAGACGAGTTTTGTGCCGGAATCAGTGATAACGAGTATTCATTTGTTTGCCTGACTGAAACGTGGCTGTCCAGTGACGTGTTAAGTTCAGAGTACTTTGGAGGAAATTATCAGGTGCTACGATGTGACCGGAAATTTGAGGTCATTGGTTTGTCACGTGGGGGAGGTGTACTTATAGCCTATAAAAGTGATTTGAATGTTGAAAGGTTAGACTTATCTTACGTAGAGAATAATTCCCCATCAATAGATTTAGTTGGATGTAGACTTTATCTCAACTCACGTTCAATTTTTATTTATACTTTGTACATACCGCCTAGTGTAACTGCTGCAGATTTTGAAAACTTTCTTGAGGTGTTTGAAAATATTGTGTTAAATCAGGATAATGTTATTATTTTAGGAGACTTCAATATTCCAAACTTTAATAACCTACTAGAACACGATGGAAAATGTCAGAAAATACAAAATTTTCTTAATTTAAGTAACTTAAAACAGTTAAATAACGTTTGCAACAGTAGTGGCAGGTTATTGGATCTGGTTATTAGTAACTTAAGTTGTGAAGTATATCGAGACTCAGTTCCGCTTACCAATGAAGATCTACACCACCCTTCGCTACGGATCAACGCCTCAATTACTGATAATCACATTAACTTCTCCAATAATAATGATAGTATTAAAAAATTTAATTTCCGTGAAGCAAATTATCCTAACTTATATACAGAACTTCTAACAACTGACTGGAATTTCCTTAATTCATGTACCGACGTTAATCTAGCATGTGAAATGTTCTATAGCAAACTAACAATTATATTTGAAGAACAGGTGCCAACTTTTGTTAACTTTAAGCGTAAATATCCATCTTGGTATACCCCTGATATAATCAATAATATCAAACTAAAAAGCTATTACCACAAAAAATACAAACAAACCAAATTAGCTAAGTATTTAGATCAATTTAAAAGATTAAGGTCATCAGTTAAATCAGGAATCAAAATAGCTTATAAATTATACCTTGAAAACGTTGAAAATAACATAAAAAACGATTCCAAATACTTTTGGACCTACATTCACTCAAAAAAACAACAAACCAGAATACCAGGTAAAGTTGTTAAGAACGATGTAGTTTTTGAAGCTCCTGAATCCATTGATGACGGATTCAGTGATTATTTTAGCAGTGTCTACTCATCTTCAACTAGCCTAGATACTGATACCGAACTCAATTGTTTTAACTATTTAGCTACACTTAATATTAGTGAATTTACTGAAAGGGACTTACTGAATTCTGCCAATAAACTAAAAAACAAAATGACATCAGGTCATGACCAAATCCCTAGTTTCTTAGTAAAATATTGTAGATATGCCTTTGTAACTCCTCTATTAATTATTTTCAATCTCATTCTTAAAACTTCTGTCTTTCCTGATACGTGGAAAATTGCAAGAATATGTCCGGTACTTAAATCCGGTGATCCTTCTCAAATTATTAATTATAGGCCCATTTCTATTCTTTGTAATTTTGCAAAACTTTTGGAGATATCACTCTATAGCTATATTTATCCCGCGGTAAAAAACCTCATCTCACCGCACCAGCATGGATTTATGGAGAGCCGCTCCACCGTAACAAATTTAGCAGTTTTCTCCCAATACGTAGCTTCCAAACTTGATAATCGTGGACAGGTTGATGTTATATATACCGACTTCGCCAAAGCTTTCGATCGCATAGACCACGGAATAATTTTGATTAAGTTAAATAACTTTGGATTTGATGAATCTCTTATAGCACTCATTAAGTCCTACTTAACCAACAGAATTCAGTATGTTTCTTACAACGGGTTTGATTCTAAAAAATTCATTGCTACCTCTGGTGTACCCCAAGGATCAAATCTTGGCCCTCTACTATTCCTGCTTTTCATTAATGATTTGGCACAGATTATTGATTGTGAAAAAGTGCTATTTGCTGATGATCTCAAAATTTACCATGCTGTAAAGAATATTGAAGATTGTATATTTATTCAAAGCCAGTTGATAAAGATTGAAGATTGGTGTGAAGAAAACAATCTTCAATTAAACATTCAAAAATGCAAAAGCCTAACTTTCACACTAAAGAAACACTACACAGAATTCACTTATCAATTTAAGTCCACAGATCTAAGCCGGTGTGAATCCATAAAAGATCTTGGTATAGTATTTGATCCAAAAATGTCATTTAATGAACATATCACTCAATGTACAACCTCTGCACTAAAAATGTTAGGCTTTATAATTCGAAACTGTCGTAATTTTCACGACCACACTGCATTAAAAACACTTTATTTTTCTTATGTGAGATCTAAATTAGAATATGGTTCGTTGATTTGGTATCCATTTTATAATGCACAAGAATTGGCTGTAGAAAATGTTCAGAGGAAATTTCTTAAGTTCTTACAATACAAAGTCTCAGGAGTATATCCTGTAAGAGGGTATGATCAACATCTGTTGTTAAATTCCTTGAATTTTCAATCGCTACATCTGAGAAGGGTGTTATCTTCAATAAGTTTCATCTACAAGCTCCTACATAATAAAATTGATTGCATTTCATTTCGAGTTCCACCATTTCATACAAGAGTTTCGACTACTTTTCACTTACCTGTAGCCAGAACCAATATATTGTTACGGTCACCTATACACACAATGTGCAATAGTGTGAATGACGTTTCTATGATCTGCGATATACATCACAACAAATTAAAAGAGCTCTTCGAAATGGTCGCAAACCATGGAAATTTCATTTAACTACTGGAAATTTCATTTAACTACTGTATCTTATTTAACTAACTTGCTTATATAACTTAATTATTTAATCCATTTTGTAATTCTATTTTATAATTTTTTAACTTAGGTTACTTTAGCTTAGTTTAATATTAATTATTAATTTTGTCCTGTAATTGGATTCTTTGTGATCTGTTGGGCAATAAAGGTGTTTATTATTATTATTATTATTATTATTATTATTTACACATTCATTCTTTTATGTTATCAGACGTTTTTATCCTCAAAAGATCTATGGAGCGGCTCTCTCTTAGGTTTCATTCTCTTTCGTACATTTTCTCTCTTTAGAGTCCAGCAAAAATCGATCATCATATTAACAATCCACCTCCCTTGATATCGACGCTCTATTTCTTTAATGTCTTAATGAAATCTTTCTCCTTGCTCTCCATTATAATCTCCCTAAATTGGGAAGTAATCAACATGTGAATGTAGAAAGTGCAACATGAGGTTCGTCAAGCATCCTAGGTTATCAAAATTTTACACCAGATCAGCTGTATAACTTTCATCTTTACGATTCCCAGATAATTGTGCACAACTTACTTAAAATTGGTCCATTCAGCTCTTTCATTGTTATTGAATGTTGTAACGAAATCCTCATCCCTCAACATTGCACTGGCTTGGAATTATAAGGTTCTATGTTACAAGATAACAGTTTTGTACATCAGCTGAGCAACAGAACTTTGTACCGGCAGAATAAAATTTTCAGCTCATGGAACTTTGTTAACTTGCACTTAGTACTTTTGTTGTACATTACATTAGTCAGCTGCAAAGGTTTTATGATACGCATAGAACCTTGTGATGTTGATAATTCATATAGAGCTAAAATTGTTATATAGAACCTTATAACTCCAAGCCAGCGTGGTCGAATTTGTGGCCCATCGAAAACCCCTTTGTATTGTATCTGACATGTTTGAGAATTGTTTCTATAAATACCGAAAGCATTCTTTTTCTTTATCCAGAGCTCCACAATACCAATGTGTTTGATCCCATGTCACTAGCATATTCAACATAGCTAAAGAAGGATTGCAGTAATATTGAATTAGTATTAGGAAAAGTCAAATGTTCAGTACATAACTGATAAATCTGCGGAGATCTTAAAATTTTAAGTATATGATATTAGGGCAACAATTAGGCTTTACGAAACATCCTCGCTCTTTGTGCTTATGGGACGTAGAGATCGTGATAACCATTATAAATTATGAAAAATATGACCAAAGAGAACATTCTCTAAATCGGGTTCAGTGAACATCATTAAAAATCATCTGGTAGATTTTTTTAGTTTAATTATAAACTTAACATTTTTGGGTCGATGTACATTAATCCTTTACAAATTGTTTATAAACACTGTCAATTTTTTTGGCGAAGTATGGCAGATGTTATAAATAAGGAAAACGCAAATACAGAGTATTAAAAAAGTGTTGAATTTTGTTAAAATTTGCATCAAAGTAGATCAATATAAAACGTGTTAGTTCAACACTGAGGGCCATTAACATTATAGATTCGTGGATGTTTCAATCTCTGCAATATATTTTCAATGTCACGGTGAAAAACATTCCATTTACTTCACCCATTAACTAATAGTAAACCATACGCACTCTGGACGTGATTACTTTAAGTTGAAATTTAAAATGTATAAACCACAACCTATATTTATTCAGTTACCGTAGTAAATAACGTGAATTGCTGATAAAACTCGCGCATGTGACGTCATGATAACTGGGTATCAATTAATGAGTTGTTCATAGTTTTGTTATCGCTTTCACCGTTCTTAAAATTTTTAGTACGTGAGATTCTAAACGCAAAATATAATGTCTATATAAATACTAGTCCCTAAATTGTAGACAGTGAAGAAGTGCGATCTGGTGCTACCGGAAATATAACGACAAGTCGTAGAAATTATGGCAGCCATATTAAATTTACCAATTTGATATTAAATTCGGTATCAGCTGTTTCGCAAATACCTAACTACCAATTGTAATGTAATCCAAAGAAGCCCGATATACTGTGTATTGATTGTAGCTTGATGAAAAAACTACAATGGCATTTACGGGGCCGAGTAATGGCAGTGCTATTATGCACCAACTTGCAACATATTTCATAGAAATCGCTTAAGCCAGGGTGTGATTGAACAAACATTTAAAAAAACAAACATACAGGTCCAATAGAGTGGTCCAAAAATATACATTGCAAAAATTTTTTCATGCTAGAGGATCTCGATCCCCCAATTTGTTTCCAAATTCGAAAGTACGTACTCTATGGGTTTTTTAAAATTTTGATTTTAAATGGTGCCTATGGAGACCTGAAGTTTCTCTATAAATTGCATGGGGAAAAATCACTTTTTGGGATTTTTTGAATAATTGTTCAGGGTTAGGGAAAATCTTGCATTAAACTTATAGGACTTGGAGAGGACTATCCAACGGAGAATTCGATGTATTATACACATGATTTTGTCGTCCCTAATACACCTCCACGGTGATGCCCCGAAAACTATCCTTAAATCAAAAAATATAAATTATTCAGAAAATACTTTTGAGCACTTTATTCTCGTTTTTTCTTCAAGAATTATTACTATTGGTCTAGTGGAATAGTTATCAACATTTTTCAGTCAATTTTCATCTATTTAAACAAATTCCATTTCTCTCGAAAATTCTTAGAACGGAGTGGCAGTCTATTATTTTTAAGTGACATCAATTTATTTTCAAATATTTTGTTTAATGAATAAATTATTATTTATTTTCAACTTTTTTTCAAATTATGCTAGTTATACGTTATCACTTGTTTACTCGTTATTTTTATTTTTGATAACGATACTAGTAAATGTCATAATAAATATAGTTATAAATATTATTGATAGTTTTACGCTATCACTTGTTTACCCATTATTTTATTTTGATTATTAAACGTCTAATAAATATAGTTATAAATATTATCAAATGGCCACAAGTTTGATAAACCGGACATATAAATATCCGTACCAAACTCGCAGCCATCAGAAAGTGTTGTAAGCTGTTCTAATAAAGAAGTTAGTCCAATATTGCAGTTTTCTTCTACCGAGAAATCCTCGTAAACTTATTTGGCGCAGTCGGTAGGATAGTGCCCTTTTGGCAAGTTGTTCAGTGCATCGAGTCACCCCCTGAGAAAAATCCTGCATCGAGCAAGAAGTTCCAGAGGTACGACGCCAGAAGTCAATCTTTATTGTTGAGGCCTATCCAAACAACCTACGTGGAGGAGAAGAAAAACGTAAGTCAATACTCAGCTCCTTAGAACGCTTCCCTTTCTCAAATTCAAATTGAAAGTCACTTAATTGTTTAATTTTCAAACTCTTGTGATCCTTTCGGTCTTGAAATTAAATTTTTCTAAATTCACTTACTATCTCTTAATAGAATTTGTGTGATATTTGGAAAAAAATATTAGTTGCTAAGTCAGTCTATCGTAGACAACTAAAGAATTAAGTTGCTGTTTATTACATTCTGTAATTTACAGACGGGGAAGAGTCAGATCCTCGACCCTATAATTAAGTAAACCACTCATATGTCATTCACTGATTTACTTGAAAGCCTAGAGGAAGCTATTGCATCTCCTGGCACAAGTAACGAACCAGAAAATAATACTTATACACCTATCCAAGCAAGATTAAGACCCAGTAAATTAAATCCTATTCTTTCTGTTAGTACTCAAAATACAGAGATGGCTCAAGTTAATTATCAATTATTAAAAATGTATGTTGATGCCATAAGACCATTTGACGGCAATGTTTTCGCCCTCAATGACTTTGTCACAGCCTGTAACGCACTCGAAGTTAACTACGCGAAACCAAACGATACTCCTGATAACATCAATTTAAACAACTTTTTACTTCAATCAATTAAATCAAAATTACACGGGCAAGCTCTCACCATAGTCGGTTGCCGCTTTGACCTAAATTCCTGGATGGACATCCGCAAAACGTTAATAGACCATTTCTCAGACCCAAGATCAATTGCAAATCTTGAACACGACCTAAGACAAACGACCCGACACAATAATGAATCACTACATGACTTTGGGTTAAGATTGCAAAATTTACAAAGTTTACTATTAGCAAAACTTTCCCAATCAAACGACGGAGCTGCAGAAAAAACAGCTTATACCAAAATTTACGAAAAACTAACGCTCGATACATACACCCATTCCTTACCACAAAACTACCAGGTTATGATACGCTTAAGTCCCTTCACAAAACTAGAGGAAGCTATAAATTTGGTAGCTCGAGAAGAACAATTCAACAAAACATCAAGACAGACATCGTCGCAAAATTTCATAAAAAATAACTTCCATATCAACCAAAATCATAGCTTTAAACCTCAATTTCCATCTCAACCAATGAATTTACCCCCACGTCAAACTATTCAAACACATTTCCCTACTAACCAACAAGTATTCGGAAGACAGAATACAAATCAAAATCAAAACGTCTTTAAACCAAGACCACAAAACACTCAGTCATATAAGCCCACTCCAATGTCTGGTGTTTCTGTCCAACCTAGACAAAATTTTGCCAACCCATCAACAAGCAAACAGCATTTTTCGCCCCAATTTCGACCACACACGAACTCCCAAATTAAACGACAATTCCCATGGTTCAAACAATCGAGTCCCCAAAACTTCATAGCCCAAGAATTACACACAGCTGAACTTGATCCAACAGTAGGCTACTACTATTATCCAGAAGAATATCCTGATATTCCTAACCCTCGATTTGCAGACTTAAATATTTCCGAAAACATCGATCTCACTCCAGAAGAACCAGACGAGTTCCAAAATCAAAATGAAGAAAACAGTGAGGACGTAAATTTTCTCAAAGAGCCTCGGAACGATCAATCGTCGAATTGAATTCAGTAACCGCCCCTTGTAGTTTACCATATATACAAATCCAAAACCCCCCAATGAAACTTCTCATAAATACAGGTTGCTCCAAAACTATCATTAGACCCCACATAATTGAAAACTTCTATTCTGATTGTATGTACACTAACTCTACAAAAATTAAAACATGTCACGGAGAGACAGACATACAATTTCATGCTGAAATCCCTGCCTTCGACGAATTTAATTCAGACGACACTCTTGACGTTTTAGTATATAACTTTCACGAGTTTTACGACGGTTTAATAGGATTTGAAGACTTATCTAAATTTAATTTTCTATTAGATTTCGAAAATAAAGCTCTCTTTAACCATGATGTTTGCATACCACTATTATTAAGAACCCCTAACGACACATCACGCACCTATGATTTAAACTCAAATGAAGTGGTTATAAAGCAAATACCTGTAGATATTTACAATGGAGAAATTCTAGTCCCAGCATTCTCAAACGGCACAGTTAGTATCCCGGAAACCCTAACCATTGCGAAAAATGGGTTAGCTACAGTAGAACTTCATAATATGAATGAATTTTCTACACAAGCTACCTTTGACCAGCCCTTAAATGTTTTACCATTTCAAGATTTCGAAACTTTTACCCCTTATATACGTCCCCTAGAAAACTCTAAACATAAAATTGATCTAAGTAAAACTATCCGCACAGATCATTTAAATTCCGAAGAAAAGAATGCGCTCTTTTCAGTTCTAAAGAAACATCCCAACATACTTTACTTTCCTGATGACAAACTTTCTTTCACTAACCATGTAAAGCATGAAATTCGCACCAGCGACGAGACCCCTGTCTATACCAAATCATATAGATATCCTTTCATACACAAGCAAGAGGTACAAACCCAAATAGACAAAATGTTAAAAGACGGAATCATAAGACCCTCAGTCTCCCCTTGGAGTTCCCCCATATGGATCGTCCCTAAAAAACTAGATGCCTCTGGAAAAAAGAAATGGCGCATAGTCGTTGATTACCGTAAGGTTAACGAGAAAACCATCACCGACAGGTACCCCCTACCAAACATTACTGACATCTTAGACAAACTCGGTAGATGCCAATATTTTACCACACTTGACCTTGCATCAGGTTTCCATCAGATCGAGATGCACCCAAACAGTATCGAAAAAACTGCTTTTAATGTCGAAAAAGGACACTATGAGTATGTACGCATGCCATTTGGTCTAAAGAATGCCCCCAGTACCTTCCAAAGAGTCATGGACAATGTCCTAAGAGACCTCCAAAATAAAATTTGTCTTGTATACATGGATGATATAATCATCTTTTCTACTTCCCTTCAAGAACATATTCAAAATTTACACCTTGTCTTCACGGCTCTCGAGAATTCAAATCTCAAGATACAACTTGATAAATCCGAATTTCTATGTAAGTCAGTCGAATTTCTAGGACATGTAATAACCACTGACGGCATAAGGCCAAACCCAAAGAAGATAGAAGCTATTAAATCTTTCCCTATCCCTAGAACACCTAAGGAAATTAAATCTTTTCTAGGACTCCTTGGCTACTATCGTCGTTTCATTCCAAATTTCGCCAAAGTTACAAAACCCCTCACTCAATGTTTAAAAAAGGATCAGAAAATTACCCTTACCGAAGAATACGTCTCCTGCTTTAAGGAATGCAAAAACCTTCTTTGCAATGAACCAGTTTTAGCTTACCCTGATTTTTCGAAACCCTTTACCCTAGAATGTGACGCTAGCAAATATGCCATTGGCTCTATACTCGGTCAAGACGGACATCCTATCTCATATTATTCCAGAACCTTAAACCCCGCAGAAATCAACTACAGCGTTATCGAGAAAGAATTACTGAGCGTAGCCGACAGTTGCAAATTCTTTCGTCCCTACCTCTTTGGACACCACTTTACTATCATCACAGATCACCAACCACTACAATGGTTGTATCACTTGAAAAACCCAAACTCTCGACTGATTAGATGGAGATTACGCCTCGACGAATACGATTACACCATCAAATATAAAAAAGGGAAACACAATGTAAACGCAGACTGTCTCTCACGACCCCCTATACAAGAACTTAATGCCATCAACAATGATGACACTAATTCGATGATTGTAAATTCTCCAGATCTACAATCAATTCTAGATGAATTACCAGAAGTAGACCCAGAAATCGCAGACAATTTAATAAAAGACATTGACGAACATACTTTCGACAACAACACTGTACATACAGCTCTTTCAAGTTCCACATTCACAATGCCTTACTCAAAATCAGCCATCAATATTTATAAAAACCAGATTTTTATAAAAGAAAGCGACAACGCAGTCACTAACACCCATATCTTAGAGACACCTTTCCCCGGATACAAGAGACACAGAATTGTACTGAAATCACGAACATCCGATGAGGAGGTATTTAAATTTGTAAAACAGTTCTTACGTTCCACTCAAAATACTCAAAATTGCTTTAATTTCAACGACGAATCTATCAAACACAAAATAATGAGAATATTTCAAAGGTTCTTAAACTCCAACGACTCAATGAGTTGTATAATTTCAAATAAAGTTCTTGAAGATATTTCTCAAGAAGATAAACAGAACCAAATAATAAAATATATGCACGAAGGAAAAACTGTACACCGCGGAACCAAAGTCACAACTAGTTTAATAATGAGAAAATACTATTGGCCTAATATCAACTATCAAGTTGCCCAATATATAAAAAATTGTCACACGTGTAACACTTGCAAATACGACAGGCACCCACAGAAAATTAAATTCCAAAATACACCAATACCCAAGAAACCTCTAGATGTTATTCACATAGACCTTTTTCACTTTTCAAATGAATGTTACCTTACTATCTTCGACCCTTTCTCGAAAATCGGACAAAGCTATCCCTTAAAGTCTAAAACAGGAATGGAAGTACAACAAAACCTCTTAACCTTTATTCAACACTACGGAAAACCTTACAAAATAATTTGTGACAAAGGAAAAGAATTCAATAACACCATGATCATTGACTACTGTGACCTGCATAAAATATCTTTACATTTTACCAGTACCGACAGCCATACATCCAACAGTCCTGTTGAACGCTTCCATAGTTCATTAATAGATAGCATGCGATGCCTAACCTCAGAAAATCCTAATTTCCCCAACTACTACCTAATGAAATTGGTTACTATCGGATACAACGAGTCGATACACTCCCTTACTAAACACACCCCTTTCGAAGTTCTTTTTGGACATTTAGACAAACCCTCTCCGTTTGAAATATCAGACGAAATTATCACCTCAGACTATATACAGGAACACAAAAACCTTACTCAAGAGCTATACGAACAGCTCAGAATAAACCAAGTTCTAGACAAAGAAAACATAATAGCAAAAATCAATAAAAAACGCAAAGAACCAAAAATTTATAATCCAAACGATATAGTTTATATTAGAAATTCCCAAGCTACACGCGCAAAGAATCTCCCTAAATTTATATCAGCAACAGTAATAAAAGACGAAGGACCCGTTATCATTACTAATAGAGGACGATTTACAAAAAATCAAGTACGTGACAATACACTCGAACAAACCCCAGACGATGATTCTGACGATGAACCCTTGTTTCAGGTGAAACAGAGACTAATCCAGGACAAGATCAACAAACATGTCACCACTCCTATTAGTACTACTGTTGATTTTGAGGACATATTGCCTAAAAATCAAGTCCATTCATAACCCCATCTACCTAATGACTTACCAACCAACCCGACTTATTAATAACTATCACTCATTCTCTTACATCATCGACTTAAACATAGTCGAAAATCAAATCCAACAGACTACCGAAAATATGTTAGATTTCCCGAATATATGTACTAATTATTCAAACACGCGTTTAACCCAACTCTCGAAACTAGTATATTCAAAATTCCTAAACTTTCAACCCATGAATCGAAAAAAACGAGGACTAGTTAATGCTATTGGAAAAATTAATAAATTCTTATACGGTACTCCTGACGCAGATGACTTAGAAGACATAAATTCAAAGTTAAATACTCTTATGAGGAATCAACATTCTTTAACGGCTCAACTAAACCTAAGAACCTCTCTGTATATGCAACTAATGGATAGAATAAACAAAACTTTAGAGGTCATTGAAACAAATGGAAAATCAATCATGTTTCACTTGAACACGACAATAAACCAACTTAATAATTTAGGAAAAAACGTATATTGCCAAAGCTTAGCAAACCAAATATCACAGAACTTTCTACTCATTTTAAATCACTTAGAAATTTTAGAAAATGCACTAGTAAACTCCTATTCAGGAATTATACATCATTTCTTCATGTCTCACTCAGACTTAATACATATTTTGAAGACTTTAGTAACTCTTTATAACTCTAGAAACCTCTTAAAAATAGACACTGATGAATATTACAGATTATTTCACATTCAGACTAAAGTTAACAAGAATTTGATTTATGTTCAATTAACTCTTTGACATTAGAGACTTTCAATTAGTCCAGTTAATTCCTATTCCCTTAAATAACACTATCCTCATACCACCAAAACCCTACCTAGTACTGAGTATTGATCATTCTGCCCATTTATGGAAAGACACTGCCTGCCAAACGATCAACAAATACCATATTTGTGATGGAGAACCTCTACCTTGGACTTCCAATTGCTTCCTTAACTTGTTAGAAGGAAAACAACCTAACGACTGTGTCCTACAAAAGATCAAAGTAAATACCGATCTTCTATTAAGGATTTCCAAAGATAAAATTATTTGCTTCCCTCGAGAAGAAGTTGTTATTAAAAGCTCATGCCCAGAACAAGAAATAATCCAACTAAATACTCTCAGCGAAGTTACACTCGAACACAACTGTAGCATTATTATTAAAAACACTACCTACTCGATAGATAGTACTAGACTTGAAGGACGTCCATTCTATCTACCGAAAATCGAAAGATATACTATGTCCCAACTACCAGACCTTCACTTAGAGGAATTTCCCGCAGACTTAAGCAAAATGTCTGAATCACTGAAGCAACTCCAACCACTAGAAATTGAAGACTTCAAGACTCCTACTCATCACACTTGGATTCTCTACTTTCTTATTTTTTTGATTATCTTTGTAATTTTAATTTACGTTTTCTTTAAATATTTCAAGACAAAGCCATTTAACATAAAAATTATAAATAAAGGCAAACCGCCCAATGAACCTATTGAACTCCAAGATTCAAACCTTCATGTAAAGGATATGAATCCATTTTAAGAAGGGAGGAGTTATACGTTATCACTTGTTTACTCGTTACTTTTATTTTTGATAACGATACTAGTAAATGTCATAATAAATATAGTTATAAATATTATTGATAGTTTTACGCTATCACTTGTTTACCCATTATTTTATTTTGATTATTAAACGTCTAATAAATATAGTTATAAATATTATCAAATGGCCACAAGTTTGATAAACCGGACATATAAATATCCGTACCAAACTCGCAGCCATCAGAAAGTGTTGTAAGCTGTTCTAATAAAGAAGTTAGTCCAATATTGCAGTTTTCTTCTACCGAGAAATCCTCGTAAACTTATTTTTGCTATAAAAGTCAGCTTTTTTGTAATAGATCCATAACATTTTATGTTTTAGATATCTTACCTATATTATCTAATAAACCCTCATTTGTTTAAACAAATTTAAGCTTTTATACATACTTTCTTTAGTTAGTAAGCTCCAACAGATTTTTTAATATATCTGGAAATACTTACTTTCTTTCCGGTTGATATATTTCTAACCACATTGCGTGATAGGCGTCCCATGCACAACATAATCAGTTTGTAGAGTAGTTTGTTCATGTGAGACCTGTGCATATTTTAGCAACAGATTATTTATAGTTCAGGTGCCAGCGACACTTTTAGTTGATATATTTGTTTAAACTTGATTTATCTTTCTTTCTATCATATTAATGCAACTTATCCACAAAACAAACTCCCTGCCACTTCGTTAGCGGAACAGCGCTTGGCATCAACATTTCAATTATGTTAAAAAAGTATCAATGCTATAAGTCTTTAAAGCTGAGATTTTTGTGTTCTGTATCTGTATTGGTATTACAGTTTGATGGAAAATAATTTCCTGCCACCTTCATTGTAGAATTAGCTCCTGTCATTAACATAAATATATTTGATTGATTGATTTATCAGCGTGCGGTAGGCATTGCTGTCACTTCCAGGTATACGGCTGGGTCTGCTACGTCCACGCTGGGTTGGATTAGGGTCATGCTTCTTGCCAACAGCGAGAGCCACATTGCGTATGATAAAGGAATGTGGCTTTGAATGTGGAATGTGGATTATGCTCCTCTTTTTTGTCTTTCTGCTGTTTGTGCTCCTCTTTTTATATTTGTGCTTCTACAAATCTACTTCTTCTTCTGAGTCTTCTGATTTCTCCGTTTCTGATTCTGGTATAGTATATATCACTGCGATTTCTTTGTGGAATTCTTGTTTCCCCTCGCTTTTCTTTCCCAATTTGTTCATGATCCTCTCGATGTTTTCCACGTGTAACATTGTCTCCCTACTTTTAGTTTGCTGCTGTTCAGTGTTAGCGCTTTCTTCAATAGATGTGTTGGGTGCCTTCTTTGGACATGTTCCCAGTACTTCATTGCGTACAGTTCTATCCTTTTTGTGATTGTTTTTTCTTCTAGTAGCGTTGATGTCTTATGTCGCTGTTTTCGTCCTGTTGTTTTTGTGAATAATTGAATGATGTCTCTTTCAGCTCTTTCCAAACTTCTTCTGTTGGCCTTTTGTTGTTGCCGCATTTTTAACCTCATACGTCATCGTTGGCAGTATGATGGCTATGTACAGCCGTTGGGTCAAGACCCATGATAGTTTGTTTTTCTCGATGAACAGTATAATTTCCTACGTTCTGTAGTGGATACATTATTTTTGTGTCTTGCTTGTTATTGTTACGGTCATAACGTTTTAATAAAAATTCCTTACCAGAGCCGTACCAAATGTAAAGTGTAATCAGTCACTATGTTTTTATAGTATGCATGAGGTTTTTTAAATTTTAATGGCAATTAAAATAAAGTCAATTGGCTGAAATATTTAAAGCAATTTATTACTTCAAATTGTTAAAAAACTTATGCTGCCGGCCACTCGACGGAACATAGCTGGCAGGAGCAAAAAATCCCTGTCGTTCGTTGGCCCGATAGCGCGCCTGCAATTGATTTTAAGCAAATCTTTCAAAAAAGAGTATCGCTAACCCCCGTACTATTAATATTGTACTCAAAATGCGGCTTACCTAAAATGCAATTTGCAGAAGCACCCAAAGGACCAGTCAATTTGTCAAGAATCATTAAAAACGCCATGCATACCCTCGCCAAATAGAACATGTTAAAAATGTTAAGAAGGAGTTTGAGGCTGAAGAAAAAATTTTTTAAAATTACACGGGAACACAAAATAAAAAAGTGGTATTTTTTTGGTACTCCATTGGGTAATTCATATGTATTTCGATGTGCTGAACACGAATTAGGTGTCTGTTTAGCTTCATTGGCCACCACTTTTTTGGAAGTCGCGAAAATAGCCTAAAAAAACTCATAATTTAGGTTATTTTCAGGATTTATCTAAAAACTGGTGGGTAACAGAGCTTACGGATGCCTGATTCGTATTCAGCAATGTCGAAATATATAGGGATTATCCAATGGAGTCCCAGAAACAGATCACTTTTCACTTTTTTAGTATGTATACATAATAAATATGCATACGCGATTTTCTAGAAAATGGCGGAGGATCCGGTGATGTTCATACATAACACAGACACACACACACACACACACACACACAAAAAAGGTGTTTCTGGGACTACATTGGGCAACTCCATGTATTTCGACATGCTAAATACGAATCAGGTATCTTAGTGGAGTAATATCGCCCGGCTAGCTCGTCTATTTCATGAGTAAGTGACCCCCAACCTAGAACCAGATAAAATTCACATAATTATGTAAAGCATGTTTAGAGCAATATGAAATGCAAAATTAGAACTTTTCTTAGTAGAGCAATTTTTTTTAAATGGCCGTTAATCCCGCCTTAGACCGAATTCGAAAATCGGTGCTTTTTAATACACACACAGCCTTTAAAAAAAAGTACATAAGCTATCGCTTTGATATTTTACATGTTTGTGGGAAACTTTACAGCGCTTCGAATGGTTTATTTAATGTTATCAAACTTATCACCAATCAACCAGAAAATATCTATAAACTTATCATTTGCAAAATGTTGCAGCTACAACTTCACTCTGCGGCTAGCTATATGAAATAATAAAAATTTCTATATACATTCCGCGAATGAAATATATAGCATAAAGAGTGAAAAAGTTAAAAAAAAATTTTTTTAGATAGTATTATTAGTTTGCGAGTTATCGATTTTTAAGTTGTAAAGTGAGACAAATTGTTACGTAGTAATCCCGCGCCGGCCGGCCGGCGCACAGTGGGGCAAATAGCTCATTTTTTGGACAAGCGATAATTCCCAAGCCTGGAATTAATGAAATTAATTTTTTTTTTCTAACTCTTCGTTATAAAATTGCCTTTAATTCTATCGAGCCCGAATTTTGAAATTTCAAAATTAAAGGACTTAAATTTTGAAAGTAAATTAAAATTTTATAAAAAGATTGTTTAAAATTATAAAAAATTGTTACTTGGGGGGTTTTTTTGGTTTCTAATCTCATTTCTGATCCCCGAATTTTGCGATTCAAAAAACCAAGATAGCGGATCCAATATGGCGGCCATAATATTTTTTAAAATGAAATGTACATGCACAAACTGTTAAAAATTGTTACTTAGGACTTTTAAGGGTTTCTGATCGAGAATCTGAAATCTAAATTACGTAATATCGTAATCCAAAATGGCGAATCCAGTATGGCGGCCATAATATTTTTTTAATTGACATGTAAATGCGCAAATTGTTAGGGGTTTTAGAGATTGCTGATCATGAACCTGAAGTCCAAATTACGTAATATCGAAATCCATGATGGCGGATCCAATATGGTGTCCGTAAGTTAAAAAAGGATGACAAATTAAGAAGGAAACTGTTAAAATTTGTTTTTCGGGGGTTTCGTAGTTTGCTAATCTTGTTTCGGATATTAAAATTTCGATATTTTGCAAACCAGATAATTAAATTCAATAAATTTTTAAAAAATTATGATGTACATGTGAAAATAGTTAAAAATTGTTACTTGCAGGTTTTTGCGATTGCCGACTACGCATTCGTAATTTCGAATTCTAAGATGGCAGATTCGAATATGCCATCTTATAAAAAAATGAGATAATCAATCAAAAATGTTGACATCTTTAAACCTAATTTTTAATAATTTGCGTATGTACATTTCATTTAAAAAGATATTGTGGCCGCCATATTGGATCCGCCATATTGAATCCGCCATCTTGGATTACGATACATAATTTAGACTTCATATTCATGGTCAGAAACCCTTAAAAGCCCTAAGTGACAATTTTTATCAATTTGCGCATGTACATCTCATTTAAAAATATATTATGGCCGCCATATTGGATCCGACATCTTGGATTTCGATATTACGTAATTTGGACTTCAGATTCGTGATCAGCAATCTCTAAAACCCCCAAGTAACAATTTTTAACAATTTGCGCATTTACATGTCAATTAAAAAAATATTATGGCCGCCATATTGGATTCACCATTTTAGATTACGATATTACGTAATTTAGATGTCAGATTCTCGATCAGAAACTCTTAAAAGTCCTAAGTAACAATTTTTAACAGTTTGTGCATGTACACTTCATTTAAAAAAATATTATGGCCCCCATATTGGATCCGCTATCTTGGTTTTTTGAATCGCAAAATTCGGTGACCAGAAATGAGATTAGAAACCAAAAAAAACCCAAGTAACAATTGTTTATAATTTTAAACAATCTTTTGATAAAATTTTAATTTACTTTCAAAATTTAAGTCCTTTAATTTTGAAATTTCAAAATTCGGGCTCGATAGAATTAAAAGCAATTTTATAACGAAGAGTCGAAAAAAAAAATTTTAAATTTCATTAATTTCAGGCTTGGGAATTATCGCTTGTCCAAAAAATCAGCTATTTGCCCCACTGTGCGGCGGGCGGTGCTTCGCTATTCACCGTCTCGCCTCTCATCAAACACTTCAACGCTGTGTTTTGTGATGAACTTGTTTAATACAATATGTTTGCAAAAAAATAATTGCTGTAGTTTTGTTAGTGTCGTGAAAATTAATTTTTGATAGTGTAATTATATAGCTATCTGAAAATTTTAAATAACAATATTTTGGGTGTAAATATTACAACGTAAATATTATTAGGGCTACTGCATAGATAACATTCTCAATATCACACAATCATTAATTTCAGTTTTGGCAACATGTTCGAAAATTGTCTAATTTGTGGGGATCCCTGTAATTCTTTTGAGAGAAATACAGTTAATAAACCAACACCAAAAGGGTTATTAAAGTTAATAGATGTTACCGAAGAACGAAAAGATCGATTGGCGAAGAATATTCTGAAACACAAAAAAATGCTTTTAAGTGGCAAAGGAAATTTTAAATATCACATTTCATGTCGGGCTTCCTATATTAACCAACCAAAGTCAAATTTAAGAGCAACCGATTCAGAAAGTGTAGATGGTAGTAATATAGATATAAAAGGACCATGGAAGCATTATACTCTTCGCCGATTTACTGATCTTATTATTGTATAATTGTTACACATTGTATAGGATGATACTCTTCGCAGTTTTCTTGTAAAAAATGTTAGATTTTGGACATTCTAAATTTTGTGATACCAACTTTGTTGTGAAAAAAAATACGAAAAAAAAAACCACCCTGTCAGGGATTTGAACACAAGACCATGGATTGCCAAGACAAAACTTTACCCATTGGACCATCAGACATCAGTATAAAAATTGAATGTCTGCAGTATATATCATTCCAGTATGATATTTAACGAATTAGATATATTATTATGAAATATATATATTAGTAAAATGTATAAACAAAAAAAAATATACAGAATAACATTTTGCAAGATTTATATTTAAGTAAAAATGACAAAAATTAAGAAAATATATTATTTTAATATAAATTATTAATAACTTTTTTATTTACTGATTGATTTTTTTCAAAAACAATAGGGTTCCTCCTCTAGCTAACTTACTTTCCAAATTTCAGTACAATCGGACTTTTCTTTCTTAAGTTATCGTACGTACAAGAAACGTGACGGATGGACAGAAAGACGGACATTTTGAAAGTTGTTCAGAATTCGTTCACTAACATAATGATATGAAATTTTTTTCTCTACGAGCGATATTTACTGTTTTAGAAATCTGCCGATCAAATACAATATACTCTTCGTTTTTGCGAAGTTGTCTAGAATGAACATTGTACATGTTACAATTCTAATAATAATCTGCTGACAGATAATATTGAAGAACATATAGAAGACATTTAGAATATTTTTGATTTTAATTTATTTAAAAAATAATTGTCCGTTTTGTTTTTAGGTATGAAGCTCATCAATGCACGGGTTTGCGTCGCCTACTATCGCGGCCACTGGCATGTATGTAAACGTCGTCTGGGCTGCTAGCTAGAGACTTCGCGTTTCTATAAATCGGGCGCTGATTGAAAATTCGATAACTAGAGAACTATTCAACCGATTGACAATTTTCTTTTTTTAAAAACTTTTTCATTCCCTGTACTACATTTTATTCGCTGCATGTGTATAGAAATTTCCAATATTTCGTAGAGCTTGTGGCAGTGTGAAATTTTAAGTACACAATTTTAGAAATTCGAAGTTTTGGAACACTTTTTGGTAAATCAGTAGATATTTTAAAAATATCAAACACATCATCCGAAACGCCCTAGAATTACCTACAACTACATACAAAAATCAAAACGATAGCCTGTATAGTTTTTCTTTAATGGCAATGTGTGTATTAAAAAACACGTATTTTCGAACTGGGTCGGCGGCGGGTTTAACGGTCATTTTAAAAATTTTGCTCTACTAAGAAATTTTCTAATTTTGCATTTCATATTGTCCTAAACATGCTCTACACGACTGTTTGGGTCTCATCTGGTTCTACGTCGATGGTCACATGTATGCATAATTTCGCTGGAATTTTATTCCACTATCTGTTTAGCTCCGTTATCCATCAATTATTAGTAAATCGTCAAAAATAACCTAAATTATGAGGTTTTTTTTAGGTTATTTTCGCGATTTACAAAAAATGGTGGCCAATGGAGCTAAACGGACACCCGATTCGTGTTCAGCACATCGAAATACATATGGGTTACCCAATGGAGTACCAGAAAAAGACCACTTTTTTATTTTGTGTGCCTGTGTTATTTTTAACAGTGGAGAGGAGTGACTTCTATTACTCTAATTTTGCATCAAATGTTCTCGATATGTGCCAAAAGGGAACATTATATAAATATATAACTTAAAAGGGCATACTTATACAAATTATAAGTTATAGCAGCACCTTCTAAACTATTTGTTATGTAGACGAGTAACGTAATTCACTTTCTGCCTTTAATTAGTACATACCTGCCAGTTTGGGTTTGTCGCTCGTAGCGATAAATAGGCAGAGAAAGTTAATTAAAATGAATACTCTTGTTCAGTGAACCAATTGAAAATGTAAATTAGAAATTTGGCAATAAAATGCTACCACTGTGATTAATTAATTGTTATTCTTAAATCCATGAAAAATGTCATTGGGAATACTCTAGTTTATCCAGAATCACTAGTTTGTTAAGACAGATTAAGACTCATTGAACCAGTCGACTTGGACTTGAGAAATAGCGTAAAAAGTTGCGGACGAATTGGAAATTCGTAGAGTTGTTCGTTTTGATGACCTTTACAACATATCAATTTTTATATACGAATTTTTCCGTAAAGGATGTACAACGTTGGAAGTTTTTATGCAAAATAAAGCTTGTTTATTTTTCTACCACATGTGCACGTTTTTATATTTTGGCTATTTTTTCGAAAACAATTGATTTTATAAAAAAATCATAAAAGTACTTTTTATAGCAGATACGATTTCCTTCTAATGATGTATAACACAGCTATGTTTTTTTTCTATAGGCACCCCAAAGGCGTTTGAATTAGGTAAAGTAAAAAAAAAACTTAAAATACTTTTTTAGTCATTTTAAATATTTTTGTTATAACTCACAACCTCTCTATTTGTTTTTAAGCTATTAGGATTAAGCACATGCAACTGAGTATTTAAGAACTTAACCGAAGTTTATAAACGACAAAATGTTTGTATAAATCCTTTTCTTCTTCAAAATCATATTCTGTAGTTCTTTTTTCGGTATTGGTACATGTTTCACCCTTACAAGTTATACATAGGGTGCTACATTTCTGCCCTGAGTTCCGACATGAACATCTATCGCCGCAAGTAGTTTTGCATTGACAATGAATCGGTGACAATCAGGATTCAGGTGCACGGTGTAATGTGGACCAACCACATTACACCGTGCACCTGAATCCTGATTAGACCTTCTATTAATTTTCAACCCCAGTTAGTAGCTGGATATCGATTTCCTAGCAATTCTTGCACCTAAAAAATAGAAATAGTGTAATAATACTTTAATAAATTGAAAGTAGTTTTACCTGAAAATCCATTTCCAAGCCCCATAAGAGAAGCTGTTATATTATTTAGTCATCGTTCTGTTGTATAAATGGTGGTCAAGCTCATTAATGTTTGAAAACTCTTGGGCATCTGGATAAGGCACCCTTACAAACTCTTCGCCAACTAGAACTATTTCACCTTTAGATTGATCTGGCTTATTAAATATGCTTTAAACTTTTTCAGGTTATTATTTTTTGGTAGCAACTTATAGGTACTCTTTTTAAAGCATGTTTTATCTCACCTCGATATTATATGAGCAAACAGAACTTTTTCATGTCTTCTATATTTTTCTGCACTTCGTCAACACTTGTTTCCCATACCAACCACACTACACACTACACTAACCTAAGGGTGAAACACCTACCAATACGGATAAAAGTACTACAGAATATGATTTTGAAGAAGAAGAGGATTTATAAAAACATTTTGTCTTTTATATATTTAGGTTAGGTTCTTAAGTACTCAATTGCATCGGCTTAATATAGTGAGGTGGCTTAGAGCCTTATTTCAAGATTACCGTTACCTGGCGGATAAAAGCACCAAATTTGGAATGAAGGTACCTTAGAGTATACTAATAAATGTTAACCTAGGAGCCCTTTGGAATTTCTAAAAATTGTCATGTACATCTCTAAAATCCAAAATGGTCGACAGATACGACAAAATATCACTTAATATACTCTATTATACTGTTAATTTTTAGTTACAGCTTTAAGCCAACTAAGTACACTACACACCTGACTTAGAGTAGTCTACATATTAAATAAAATACAATAAAATATATCCATATCATTTATTACAGTAATATGTATGTCCAAATATAACGCCAATAAGAGTTCCCAATAACAAAAAAATATTTAAGTATAGTTATTCATTCGACGAAATTCCGTATGCAACAGTTATAAATAAATTACTCTTGCAAATTACACTTGCACTTGCAAAGTGGTGAGTAGTCCAGGTTGACTTCCCCACATTTGTATTTTTTCTAGTCTCCTTTGCTGCAACATTTAATCAATTCCCTGCATAATCGGGAAACCTCTGGAATTGACATCCAAACTGGTACCCACGACTCTGAAACCTTATTCCGAGCAACATCCTGTGGAGAAAGAATCACTTGCTGTGTTTGTTGCTGGTAGTCCAAATCTTGATAAACTGCCTTTCGAATATGTTGAAGAAGCGCATCCTCAGTCGGTGGAAGTTTGTTCAATGCTCGATTCTTCTGACAGAAAACCTGCTTTCTTATGTGGTTCATACTGCTGAAAGGAGTGGTTTCATCATGTAGAACAACAGTCAGTCATTCCAACTTCTTGAAAAGTTCAAAGTCGGCTTTCAGCAGTTGGAATGGATGAGTCATCAAATAAACAAATGTATCAGTGACGTCTTGAAATGCTTGCCATGCTTCCCAAATGGACTTCTTACTCTTAACTTTGAAGGCGGAGGTTGTGTCACAACCAGAGAATGAGTGAAACACAGGTAGTGCTTGTGATTTTAGCTCCCATAGGCTTACACAGATGGCGTTGATGTGATAAAATCTGTAATGCGTTCCCATGCCAAAGGCCACCCAGATATTGACTAAAGGTTGAGTCACTATTAGATCATAGAATGTGCCAGCAAGGTTGACAATCACATCTGTGTCTATCATACATTCAAGGATACTCTTTGCCCCTTGCTGTAGTGAATGGAGTACATGAACCACAAGCCTCGTGTCTTCCTTTTCATGATTGCAGTTTTCCATGGGTGTGTTCGAACCGATTTGTGCAACTGCTTTCCCTGTTGTGACATATACATCTTTGCCTGGTGGCCAGTTGAACTCTATAGCTTTGGAAGTCAAGAAGTTGAACAATTCCTTTTTGTTCATTGAATCACGGAGAAAGTCCATCCAATTTCGTGGAAGTTTGGTGTTGCCAGATGCTTTTTTTCGAATCCCCTCACTTCTTTTTTCCCGGGTAAACTCTCCCGGGTAAACTGTTTGGAATGTAGGTGTCCCAAATAACATCTAATCCTTGGGAATTCTCCAGCTGCTTATGAAGGTAAGGTAGAAATACCTTATCAGCATGCTGATTGAAGGTGTCAACACTAGTAGTGGGCAGGCAGTGGACGATGATGGCACCGTCCAGAAATTTGAAGTCACAGGTTTAAGGGGGCTCTGATTGACCTGACTACTCAAGACATTGCAGTATTCCAGCCTTGGTGGTTGGCAAATGAAGCTTACCGAAATTTAAAATGGAAGGATGGAATGACTGTATCTCATGCGCAAAAACTTATCCAAATCAGATACCCGGTTCTGCATAGATATATATATAGTTGATTAAACAGTTCCACATTGTTCTGAAGCTTCTCCCCTGCTGAGATATTGCTTTATGCTTTGGTCTCTTGAAGAGTGCAAGAGAATCGCACTTTTTATGGTTTTTGCAGTAGTGGTTCCTCGAAAAGAATAACTCACATGTAATATTTTGTCGTATTTGCCGACAATTTTGTATTTTGGTGCTGTACATGAAAATTTTTAGAAATTCCAGAGGGCTTCTAGGCCAATATTTATTAGTATAACCGAAGGTACATTCATACCTTTGGTGCTTCTATCCGCCAGGTAACGGTAATTTCAATAAGCAACCTCACTAACACTAAAAGCTTTTAAAAAACGCCTCTGAGGTTGTTATAGAAAAAAAATACAGGCTGTGTTATGCATTGTTGAAAAGGAAATTCTGCTATAAAAATATACTTCTATAATTTTTTCTATGATATCAATCATTTTCGGGAAAATAGCCAAAATATAAAAACCTGCACATTTGGAGGTGAAAAAGAGGAGGTTGTGGATGGAGGACTTTTGAGATTTTCAATGCGTTGGATCTGAACCCTCAGGAAATATCTATACCAAAAATTATCCATGTAATCGCGATTACATGGAAAATCGATGGTCCATTGGTTGCAAAACCATAAATATGTTTAACTTTACCCTGAAAGTCCCGGTAAAAATAAATAAATAAATTATAATTGCATAGAAAATTGAATTAAGTTTACCTTAACTTTCTAAGTATTTTTAGATCCATAATGTATTTTTATGTCCATTTTTTACCGTGTAGATTGACTGGACTAAAATAGTGAGAAATGTATTGTTTTTTAATTGTGGGTTTATCAACTGATGACAAAAGGAACGAAGTATTTTCAAATCTATTCCAAGATATCGGAAAATTGAATTAATGAAGTATGACACAAAGCCATATTGAAACATGCGACCTAATTGACGTAAGACAATGTCCACATTTATTATCGACTCAAGTCAATTACCGACTACATTGTTTTACTTTTACTTCCCAAGTAGGTTGGTCAATAGAGATTACTCCTTTTTATTGTTGTTTCTCTAACGAGTTATTGTTTCCAAATCAACTTTTTAATACACCCGAGATGATAAATGTTAATTAGGTTGTGGAGCAACACGTTGAACGTAGATTAAAAAGCTTGAATGTCCATACCGTACCAGAATTATATATGTTTATGTTACAAGGTAATATAATACGAGAGAATTTATTAATCCTTATAATTTTATTTATAGATAGAAGAATTTGGAGGTATTTAACAAGTCAACGGTACTATAATGTAAATCGATTATAGGTAAATTTATCAAAATATTTTGAACTTGAATTTTGTTATATGTTTAAACCCAATCTTTCTTTTTTTTTTAATGTCGGCTTATTGCCATTACGAATGTCAATCACCTATACCTTCACCACATCTTCCCGCGGCCAGCTGTCAGACTGTCGTTTCAGTCACCTACGATATCAAGAGTATATAATAAAAATAATGTGAGGATATCATCTAGGCAAAATTAGTGACAGTTTTCCGATTCTAAGTAGTAGTATATTTTATTTACTTAATTTATGCAAATGGCTGTGATGAATTTAGTTATTTCCAAAAAAAATGGTTTTAAATACGTGGTGAATATGGGGGTGGATAGGGTAAAACCACCACATAGGAAAATGCCGTCAAGTGTAAACATTTGGTTACATCCTCTGCAAACAACAGCTTCCTTTGGGCGACCTGACAAAACCCATATTTGCATATTAACCCTTCCTGTGACACAAAAAAAATGCCACGTATAAGCAATATCTCGATTTCTGAAAAAAAATTGCCACGTTTCACCGGGAGGGGTGACATCAAACTTCAAATATAAAATTCAAACTAAATTCAGATAAGAGCAGAGCAACCAACCAACCAACACCTATTATTAATCTCTTTTAAATTGCTTGCGTGCGCCTATGTCGATACGTGCTGCTCCAGAAATTTATGGTATATTTAAATACTTCCCCTTAGTAACATTTTATTATAATATTAATACATGCTGATTAATTAACTCAATGCATGATATAATTAATTGTTCCTCGACATCAGGTCTACATACTCTGAACATTTATATAAATACCAGGAATATTGATACAAACGTCTTATAATCTCTCAGTGCATTGAACTATACATATTTCTATGCAAGATGTTAAACTATTAGTAGTATAGTCATTAAGTCACGTCGGTTGGGTCAATAGGGGGTGTCGGGAAATAGTTCAGGCCTATATATTTTTTTGCTTAATCCCTTTATGGGTGTTCAAAAAAGGCTCAGAGTTTGTGAATGTGTATTCACAGTGATTTTTTATTTTAGGTTGTAAAAGGAGCACGAAATACATGAAAAACATGTCTTAATTTAAAAAATATATTTGACACTTATTTTCCAAATTTTTTTTACCAAAGTCCCGTTTTTAACGACTCATTTAAATGGTCATCTGCCCCGTGATTTTGCGTTTATATTCGCATATTATGTTGGTCAATTGCATTCAACGTATTGTCAATGACATCAAAATTGTAATTTGTCAGTTTTGAGGGTAAGAATCCATTTGTTTGTTTTTTTTTAGATTGATTTAGCGATTTTTATAAAATCTTTTGCAAACTGTAGACTGCCTTTACAGCTTATATGGTATTATTGTTCAGCGGCGCGGCGCACAGTGGGAAATTTTTCAATTTTTTTAGACAAAAATCCGTCTGCAATGCAATTATTAATGGATTTGAAAAAATTTTTTCTTTAAATAATTGTTAGGTATCACCCGATGTTTGAGCACTGCCCAAATTTTAAAAACGTTCAACATAACCTCAAAAAATCCTATAAATATATGAAATTCGTATATTTTACTTAAGTAAAAATGCGAATTTCTCTTTATTAAAAGTTTTATTCAGAAAATATCTTTTACCACACGTTTTTTGGGTCTCTGATTAAGAAAAATGGGGTCCCGTTAAGCAGAAATTGATATAACCCCCTTAAAATACCGAAAAACACCTAATAGGGATTTTTTCGAAATATTCTTATTAAAAATGTAAAATAGTCTAGTAAAGTGTATTTTTTATATGATAAATATAAAACCTTAGTTATTCAAATAATAATTCAGTAAACATTTACCCTAAGGGTTAATCAGAGGGGTTGAAACAAAAAATACAAAAAATATAGTTACAATCAGTAATTTTTTACTACTAAGTATACAATTGAAAAAAAAAAAAAAAAATTGATTAACATCCATTTTAATGTGCAATTTTTTTCATTATTAAATTGTCTTAAGACTATCTTAAAATCTATTTTTTTTTAACTTTGGATACTTGTTTTACATGGAGTAAGTAGAATGTATGAAAAATTTAGACTTTATTTTAAAAGATTTTTTTTTTGAAATATCTAAAATTTAATTTGTTTGAAAAAAATAGAGATATCTGCTGATTTTAAGCTGCTTTTAAGCACCCAATTATTTTTGAACTTTAGGATGCTTAAAATATGTTTACTAAAAATTGGATTGTTGTTTCACATTGCATAGAATGGACGAAACATTTTCATTTCATTTTAAATATTTTTTTCCTTTCAAATGGAAAAAATGCGATTTCTAACTTACGAGCTTCTTAAAAACGTTGAAGAACTTAGAATTTGTTTCTACTCACATTGATTTGCTGTTTATTCACATTGTCAAAGTATATAAGAAATGATTAATTTAACCTTTAAAATAATTTTTATTTATCAAACAAGGTTCGGAGACTGATTTTAGTGAAAATATCGAAGAAGACGTGATTCTAAAATTTTAAAAAATTTCGAATTCTATAGCCATTTAAGGGTGGTTTTCACCCTTAAAGGGAGTTGAGATACACTCTCATAGTCACAATGTACTCTCTTACCCTGTTTTGAAGCAAAAACTAAAAAATAACCATTGTAACTATATTTTTGGTATTTTTTGTCGAAATGGGGGTTGTTTCAACCCCTCTGATTAACTCTTAGGGTAAATGTTTACTGAATTATTATTTGAATAACTAAGGTTTTATATTTATCATATAAAAAATACACTTTACTAGACTATTTTACATTTTTAATAAGAATATTTCGAAAAAATCCCTATCAGTTTTTCGGTATTAAACAGAAATAAATTCGCATTTTTACTTAAGTAAAATACACGAATTTCATATATTTATAGGATTTTTTGAGGTTATGTTGAACGTTTTAAAAATTTGGGCAGTGCTCAAACATCGGGTGATACCTAACAATTATTTAAAAAAAAAAATTCAAACCATTAATAATTGCATTGTAGACGGATTTTTGTCTAAAAAAATTGAAAAATTTCCCACTGTGCGGCGGTTCCATTGTAATTTTTTCATCAAACTACGACCATTGCGTAGTGAACCGTACTCTCAAAAACTAGAGAACATTTAAATTTTGTGAGGATTGCATTAAAATTAGTAGTTTTGTGGTTAGGTTAGGCGTCAGGCAAATAGGCTAAAATTAAATAAGTTACAAAAAGGTATTCTCTAAATTTGTTAGAATTAAATGGTTTTGGGTTCTCAGCACGTCAGTCCATCCGTCAGTTTGTTACTACCTTCTACATTTTGAACTATAAATACTAAAATAGTACACGCATGAAATTTGCATCAACTGTATAAAACAATGACCCAAAACTAAACAGGCTTCTTGCACAAAATATAATTTTAGCATTTTTAGAATTTTTACTTGATACAAAACAGTGTCAAGAGTTTTTTCTTATTTTTTCTTTTACAGACGGTATTCAACATTAAAGTTTGAATAAATCTATTAGGCGTGCATACAACGCGTGACGTCATGCATCAGGAGAAGCCACAACGCTAGCGTACATTTTAAATTAATTCTATTCATGGACTTTGTCCTTGTAATAGCTTGATAGTGGAGCGAAATAGATGGACCATAAAAATATCTTCGTTCTCGAAAAAAAAAAAATCAGCGTAGAACCAGACCAGACCTTATAGTTTTTATAAAGTGAATAATTCTACATAAGAAATGGCTATTTACGATATTTTTTGGTGGTACAGATATTTTTTATTTCGAAAAAACTTGAAGAAATTGGCTGTTTACAAAAATCGTGTTTTTTAACATTTACACTGCCATATCTTTAAATCTAATTGAGCTATCGATCTAATTTTTTTTTTAAATTCAAGTACACAAATAAGCGCTTCCAATGGTCTTTTTGTTTCTATCGATAATTGTTTATTATTTTCTTTAAACAACAATGAACTTATTACACGACTATTACTTCGCTAAATATGTAGGTACTCATATTTTGACTAAGCACAAACTTTTTTATTTTTGAAAATTTTTATATACATGCAGCGAGGCGATTGAAGCCAAGATAGATGAGAAGTTTTTGAAAAGAAAAATATTCATCTAGGACTTATAGTTTTTTATTTTTGAAAATTTTTATGACGCAGTAGCATATGGCATACACCCGGCAGGCGTACGGTGTAAATTATCCGATTGACCTTTGAAAGGTACGGTACCGGTTTCAGTGACTGGACTCGATCGGCGAAGTTAAGCACGGCCGGGCGAGTCCATCACTTGGATGGGTGACCGTAACTCATCTCGCCGTCCTGGTTAAGTGGTAGAGTAGCATTAGCTAAACTTCGCCAGGACGTTAATATAAATAAGGCATTAAAAAAAAAACCTTTTTCAGTCATGTTTAAAACCTTTTAAATATGGTATACTTAAATATACACTATCATTTAATATTACAGACCGAATACAACTAAATAGTTTTGGGAAATAACCGCAAACTGCGCGAATTTTCAGAATCATTGCACTAGCAGAGATATAGATGACGTCAACTCCAATATGAGTGTGTTTTCAGATATGCCCCTTCTCCCGGATATTAGTGGTGATTTAAAACTTTCCAGTTAGAAATTATGAAATAAATTTGATAATAGGGTATTTTCCAGTTTTTTTAAATTCAGTTTTGATGATATATATCAAGTAAAGTTATTATTTTAACAATTACTGCATAATCAATTTAAATCAAGACAATAATTTCTTAAATAAAAATAAGAAATAAGGATACGCCCATCTAGACACAGATTTCAAATGATTTTATTTGGCGGGAAATAATTTAACCAATCATAGACAACTTTCGCTTAGACTGTAACTAACTTATATGAATGCCAAATTGTGTATTTACATTATTTTACCTATTTTTCTCAAGATCTTGGATATCAATAAATATTATACACATGTATTTAGAAGGAATTAAAAGGTATTTATATTTGTTATTATGTAGAAGTTATCTTAAAAATGTAAACAAAACTTACGACGAGGATTATGTGGCAACATTTCTTGCGTGCCGCCAGCTGACATTTCTTGTCACAATACAAGTGAAAGAGATATATTGGTTAGATTTATTTGTTGTTTGCCACCAAGTTCTTCGAATATCAATTTTTTCGGAGCAGTTACAATTTTTTTTTTCCGAAACACTTATATTTGTGTTTCCACAACTTTTATAAAACACATTTTAAATGACATTATCTACTATTTGTATATTACAGCAAATACCTCGATGAAAGAAATTGAAATGCTTCAAATCAACACGACGGCGACGTTAGATCACATCTGTCATTTGACTAGCCGTTGACATTGTTGTCATATTTTGCTAAATATGTTTTTAAAAATCTAATCGGCATTAAAAATTATTTAAAATATTTAATAATTCACGCCTATTATTATTTTTTACATAAGAAAATTAAATTTTGTGGGTAAATATATTAAAATTGATTTAATAAATAAGCTTTATACTCCTGTTTTCTTCAATTACCCTTACTAGAACTAGAAAAGGAATTTCAACTTGGCAACACCACACTGTTTTATATAAAACCTTCCTATCAACAAATCCATACAGTCCAGCTACGTCATCGGCCAAACTAACTACGACTGACAATTTAAAACACCTGTTGCTCCACATATTTTAACTTCTATTTTCTCAAAAAATTGATAATTATTTTCGCGGAAATCTGTATTGGAAGGCTTGTTTGTACATATTCTATGATATTATTCAATAGAAAAAATAGGAAAACACCCAATTGCTATACTTATTGATATACATAAATTAATTTAAAATATACGGCACATGCAAAAGGCTCCAGTATATGCAAAATTTTGAGATTTTTTTTGTGACATGTAGGAATCAGTTTTTTGAGTAGAGTTCATCGTATTTTTTTCAAATTTAAAATTTGAAATGCGTGCGAGTATGATGTTTAAGTGTTTTGGTGTTTGTGGAAACTACTTCAAAGCTAATGTCACACCAAGGGTAAGAAAATTGATCATATCAATTTTTTCAACAAATATTTAATTAAAGTTATCCTAAATTCTTTCTGATATATGTATTTTAAGAGTTAGTGACATACAAATAAATTTTATTTGGTTGAGCTAATATTTAGTTGATTCTATAATTGATAAAGGTTAATTTATAATATTTTCTATATTTTCAAAGCTTTCCCTTGTTCATGGTACAAGAAACTTAAGTTTGCTTTTATAAATTTGTATTTTCCATTTATGTGGCAATGGATTTAAAGTAAATAAATATATTTCTATAAAATAATCTGAGAGAACATATTATAGATTCTTTAAAATAGTTTAATTTCCTACACGAGGAATTAAATGATTATTTGTTTTACTTCTATTTATGTAATCACATTAAAATTAATTATAAGGAAATATAAATATGAGATAGACTGGTGGTAATGGCATGCGAATCTGTTTATTTATTGAAAGAGAACTGTTAAAATTGAATTTCTATAAAGTGCATCTGGCATAAGTTACAAAAATAAATAAGTGTGCCCCACTTTTCATGAATACATAATATATATGTACACTGTATCCACAGTCAGAGTGGATAAAAGGGTAAACTTCTTTTTATTTCTCATTCTACGCGAAAAATGTATTCTTCATAAAAAGTTTTGCTTTTCTTAAAAACACGATTGCCATGGAGTAAGTTAACATGTCATGTACAGGGCGTTTAGAAAATTAAAAAATCTGAAAATGATGTAAGACTACCTTCAATTTTAACGATATGAAAAACTGTCACTAAGAAAAGTTGTTTAGAATTAAAATTTATGTCAGAATTCCAATTTGTGGATAAATCTGCCTATTTCGACATTTTTTAAAAATGTCCATAAATATTATGCGGTAAAACTTACGTCAAATAAAAATTATTTTCTTCTTATGAAAATTCAAGACAACTAATTATACTCGTATTTATATTTAACTACTTTTGTTTTTTTTATATACGGTCAGATATGCAAGAAGGCAACCTATATCCAGTACTTAAAAAGTGTTCATATCCTACTCGAATTACTTTAAATATTGACTCCGACCTATATTTTTTTTGTTTTAATAAGTAATATATTACATTATAAATTCCAAACTGTAAACAACTGACACTACGTGATTAAAATAAACTAAAACCTTCACTAGCAAGCACCAAAATTGTAATAAAAATTGGAAAATTTCCTCTTTGGGAATAATTTGTAGAAATTTTTTTAATAACTTTTTTATCTGTTAGACTCATGTAAATAAAAAAAAATCTTTTCTAAAATAGCTTTTGGCGGAGGTATTTTTGACAATATGCTACTCCTGGTACTTTTTAAATAAAGAAAAGTAGATAAATGGATATCAGTTATAAATAAATGCTTGCCCAACATCAGTCTGTTGACCTATATTGATCATAATACAAATTACTTTTCGTTGAAGTTCACAGTCACACATTTCTACAGTCACAAAGGATGCGACCCCAACTTTTCAGACCAAAGAGTATCTGAGACATTATCAGACTGTAATAAGCTGTCAATAAAACCAATTTCTGGGGACTTCTTATTAGAAATATCTTTGACAACTTTTTGTCCTCAATTCAATTTAGGGTCTAACATAACACATAAAATATTTTGTTTTTTTGGTAGTACTTTTTAATTATTATCATTTAAGCTTAATCTATTTGTAACACACCTATCTTGGACAGCAGCCTGTTATGAGACATGAGCTCCCTAACCTTACGAAAGTCCTTGTGTCCTGTTGAAAGTGTGGTGTCATTGGCAAACATTGAAATCTCAGCCCTCGGTACACTATTCGGATCATTTACATAGATCCAGAAAGTAGTAGGCCTCAGGACTAATTCTTGAGGGACTTCGTGTTGAATATAGCGCAAAATGTCAGGAAAAACACTTCTCTTGATTTACATTTATAACTTTAGTTTTATTATACTAACAGACATGCCAGAGTGATCGAAACTGTTCTTTACTTTGATTTTATCAATTATATCCTTTAGTTTATTGGGACCGACATGCTCGAATTTAAAGCCCGTATAATTGGCGTTATTAAAATAAGAGTGATTGAAATTAATATTAAGAGCAGGTAAATTATTTATGTTTTCAGCTCCGTCAACAAAATTATCATTCAGAGTTTCAGAACCTGCATCATTTGGACTGATATGATGGTGATTAACATTCCTATGTTTGTTTATTAATTCTAAATTGATTTTAGGTGTATTTCCCTTTTATGATATGTGATCGTTATAATATTTACTGTTACTCTTTTTTAGTTTGGGTAATACCTGACAATGCAAATCTTAATTACATTACCAAAAATAAACTACTTGAAAGCGAAATTTCTGTTGTACCTTATTGATTAGCTCATTTATTTGAAATTATGCTGCATTGGTTTCAACTAATCACATTCAAAATTAAATCGCTATTGATTTTTTCAACTATTTTATTTGTTTAATGAATGCCAAGTCTTCTTTGGGTATAAGTTAATACAACGAATGTTATAATATGAGTACTATTCAGCTTAGTTATGCAAATAATACTTATGATAGCAGCAAATGATTGGCTTCAGATTTTGCAGTTCATTTATCTTTTGCAGGAATCTGCATTAAAAACTTATTAAGTATAGTTGTATAGTTACAACTGACAGATAGTTATTATTTATATGCGATATGATTTGAACACGTTTTATTATTAGTCATGTTTCGAATATTTTAGAGAAGCAAACAGAGCTGTGTACTTCAGTACAAAAATGTACTGCAAATATGTACTGCAGTAGTTTAGGTACTTTAAGTACTTTACTTTAAGTACTTTTAATATTTCTGTACTGGTATTGTAAATTTCCAGTACATGTTTGCAATGTACTTGTACTGGGTACTTATTTTCTAAAAATTTTTACGAAGTATTACTTGTTACTTAAAAAAGTACTGTAAAATCATAATCTACTTCAAGTACTTTACGTAAGTACTCCCAGTATTAGAAAGTACTCCCAGTATTACAAAACACTCTCAGTATTAATAAAAACTGTAAAATTATAAACTACTCCAAGTACTTAAGAAAAAATGAGCCAGTATTTTATTTTAATAAATCAAGTAATTTTCATCAGCTCTTAGACTATTATATATTATGCGTTATAATTTTAGTTGTCTTAAGTTTTATATTATATATTTTTTACTGATTTCCTTTGTTGTAAATTTATATATTAGAAATAAAATGAGTATTAAAAATATATCTTTTGTGACTTTACTGTAATTTTCATACATCATGTCGTATAATACATACGATATAATAGTAATACCATTATTACCGTTATTACCATTACCAATCAATAATAATAAAAATGGGCTCCAAACATGAATTTTTTTTATGAAAATTATACTTCCAAAAACTTCACCTTTATTATTGATATTAATATGTTGCTGTTGTAGTCTAAGAGCTGAGCACAAAATTTCAATATGACTCGGGTTATGAAAAGTTTCCGTATCAATACGTCGTACTCTAAGAGAGGACCCTGATTTGGGAATTTGCTGACAGCTCGAGCGGGGAGGGGTGCCGCCATATTAAAAAAATGGCGCACAAAAACAGTCTCTTTGAAATATCTCGCTTCGGGTGCCTCATACGGCAAAAAATGTTACGAAAATAAAAGAACATCAATTTTCTACAAAATATGTTCTATAGATTTTTTCGTTAAACTGAATAGTTTCGGTGCAGCAGCCAAAGTTATGATTTTTTGTAATATTTCAGTTTAGTGCGACTTTTATGAAGGAGTATTTTTGTGCTGAGACAAAATTTGTTTTCATACCTGAAAATCTTCAAATTTAGTTGATTTTACTTGTCTGCTACGCGTAGCTCAATGTTCAATACTCGTTTCCACGCCACCTTGAGGTAGAGTATATGGCGCATTTTCTTTTACGTGGTTGTCCCCTATAGACCAAATCCTTGACTAGCCTGCTTCTTGAGGCGTTTTAGGTGCTTGATGTCGAAGGTCCAGGTTCGTTATAGCCTTCAACAATACTTTCTTCGGAAATTGCTTTCGTTGCGCTCTTCACTGTAATTTGCAAATTTTGTAACCGACAAAGTTGCGACAATGCACCAGAAATAGTCGATGAGCTTCATGACGATAAGGAAGTCGACTCTCCAGTCGAAACATTTCTCGCAAGCATGGAGAACAATCAATACGTAGAATCAGTGAACAGCGCAACGGAAGCAATTTCCGAAGAGACTACAACGAACCTGGACCTTCGACATCACACACCTAAAACGCCTCAAGAAGCAGGTTAGTCCTGGATTTAGCCTATAGGGGACAACCACGTAAAAGAAAACGCACCAGATACTCTACTCAAGGTGGCGTGGAAACGAGTATTGAACATTGACCTATGCGTAGCAGACAAGTACAATCAACTATATTTGAAGATTTTCAGGTATGAAAACAAATTTTGTCTCAACATAAAAATACTCCTTCATAAAAGTCACACTAAATTGAGAAATTACAAAAAAATCATAATTTCGGCTGCTGCACCGAAACTATTCAGTTTAACGAAAAAATCTATAGAACATATTTTGTAGAAAATTTAATTCTCTTTTATTTTCATAAAAACATTTTTTGCCGTATGAGGCACCCGAAGCGAGATATTTCAAAGAGACTGTTTTTGTTCGCCATTTTTTCAATATGGCAGGGCCCCTCCCAGCTCGAGCTGACAGAAAATTCCCAAATTAGGGTGCTCCCTTAGTATACGAAGTATTGTTGCGGAAACTTTTCATAACCCGAGTCATATCGAAATTTCGTGCCCAGCTCTCCGTCTATATTACTGACTATTGTTGGCAATCCTAAAATTCTAAAAATGATTTTAATAATATTTATCTGATATTAGCACTGTTTTTAAAAAAGTACTTACAAATATATACTGCAAGTAGTTAAGGTTACTGTTTTTAAAAGTACTTGCAGTACTCGAAAGTACTGCAAGTATTTATAAAATACTCTAAGTATTCAAAATACTGAAAATACTTAAAGAGTACTTTACTTATTACTGCTACTGCAAATGTTTAATTTTAAGTACATTACTGAATATTTCAAGTATTTCTGAAAAGTACTGGAACTTAATACTGCAAGTATAACGACAATTGTTTGATACTGCTTACTGGTTACTGCCAGTACTTTCATTGAGTACTGGTCACAGCTCTGGAAGCAAACACAAGATGTTGTTGATTGTCATTTCATCTATAAAAGCAAGATACATTCAGGTGCTTAATAATTCATCTCTACCAACAATTTGCAATTGCAAATGGTGAGCCATCAAATCATCAAAACACCCAAACAAAATCTACGAGAGTTGTCGTGACAATCACCCAAACTTTTGTGATTGCCTTTGTAATAATATTACTACTGGGATGTTTCCTAGAGCTTGTCTCAGATTTTACGTATGCCGACATCAACTATCAATATTTCAGAATAAACGAGTATTGTCGTTTGTAAACAATTAATTTTATTGTTTGCCTAGCTGACCTGAAAATTCCACGGAAGTAAATGTGAATCCTTTCTATTGTTTTACTATGTCGCAATTGCCCCAATGAAAATTGTATTTTTACGCACAGTAAATTATTGTGACTATTGTCCTAAGGAATAGGTACTTTCATTATCTTCAATAAAATGTGGCAGTTGCCTCAACGAATATTTAATTCGTATAAATAAATATGTCAATTGTCATAGAATAAACGTATTAAAATGTTTTCTGTATTGTTTTCCTACGTTTACTTTTTTTTTAAATAAAATAAATGAAATACAAATAAAATTTATAATCACAATGAAATCATTATTAAATAAAGTGCAGACAAAGAAAAAGGTACCAAAAGTAGAAACAATTATTAAGTGGGTGCTGCTTTTCAAAATTACCGCAAATAAATTAAATCAGTAAACAGAAACAATAATAAAATTACCATCACAACACAAATGTCGGTCCTACTGTTAAAAATCTAGACGATCACTTATATATATTTTTCTGTCTAAATCAAAAAAGAGATTAATAATACGACGAAGGTATGGGTTGTTTATTACGCCTGAATATAAGTTTTTCACGAAGATATTATGAAGGTGATGAGGATATCAATAAGCTGTGTACAAAGACTGATAAGTTATATTTATATGAATTTTCAATCAGGTATAATGTTTTTTTTACTAGTGTAATATTTTGCCGAACTATATACATTTCCTTAAATAAAAACCAGACTGCAACCAATAGCTGTTCTCCGGACTAATGCCCTGTCCAGCGCTGTATTACGAATTACAAGCCTGGCCTTATGTTATGTATTTCCACAAAACGCCAAAGTTTCGATTAGTGAGGTCAATATATTACCCACCCGGTACTAAATACGTTACTGGACGAAGTACCTATTACCGGGTAGTCGGTATAAAACGTACCCGTTACTCCGGTATTATCTTAGAAGTAGCGTGTTTGCGATATTGTCTGCTTTGTGGTGGTCGTTGTCGGTATCAGTATGTATATGAACTAATGAATGAGAAACTATAGGAACAATGATATAGATACATCCAAATCGGTATTGGTATTAGTACAAGTGTGCGCGGGCGGGTATTCGACAACTTTAGATATTGCAAATAATGTAAAGCTGGCGGCCGGCTACCGACACACTTCATCAGCAATATCAGCATAGCACGAGATAAATATACCAGTATCAGTACCGGGTACAAAGTAACGGTTACTCGTTGGAAAAGTACCGGGCACCGTAAATACTCAAATGTACCTGTATTTGACATCACTAGTTTCGATTTCAACGAACACCAGCCGAAAGACTTATTTCCACTTAAAGGAGCTCTCGTGCTAGCCACTCCACACCACTTGCAGACTGTAGTTTCAAGCTGGTGGCTCTCGTCAGTACAAAGTAGGACTGGAATGACTAGAACGAGACCCTCGATCACTCTTGGCTCATGACGAGGTTTATAAAACCATGAAATATAACAAAAGTGATAGGCTCCATCTAGCAGTTGATATCCATTGCAATCGAAGTAGCAGTAGCCTTGACATGGGCATAGTTTGTAGGTTCGCTTAAGGAAATTTATAAAGGAGTTCGACAAAATATTACACCAATAAATATTGCCCTCTAAAAGCATACCTATCAACATGATTAATGTTTGTTTCAATATCATACACTTTTGACTTTTTGAATTATTATGTCTACACTCCACCCACTATGTGTGTCTTTCGTTCTACCATTGTTGCTTTATTAAAAGAGTATAAAAAAAATCTGTTAAATTAATTAAAATAAAATGAAATTACTAATAAAGAAAATAAAGTTTTTGGCCACCGGGTACAAATATTATGTAACGAATACTTCAGTACAATTCAAAGGTTGAATCATGAATTTCACAGGCGCATAGCTCTTCCCTCAGCATCCCTGAACCTACCGATGCAGCAATTAGGCCGTCCCGGTCCCTGTGAGCCCGCTAAGAGACCAAATGGTGATGCTAACAAATCACTCACTTAAATCTTAGATTAAGGTACTTACTGAAAATAATAATAGACGTTGTATAGGTACGAACATTTTAATAGTGGATCACATAGAGAGCAGTTAAACATTTAAGAAACAGGTTTTCGATGATTCATGAACAAGATGAAGAACAAGAGAATATGTAGCTCCTACAAGGGTACCGGATACACTTGCACGGTCAAAGACCACTATATTTAGATTTATATTGCATTACTTCTACTTTCATTTTCATCAAGGCAGATTATATTATTTATTGCCAATATAATAATATGTTTGATAGCTTCTTGTGTGGGATTGAGAAGAAGGTCACAAATTATTGTTAAGGATTTTGAGATTTACTTCTTCCGGATATCCTTGTCTACCCACCATAAGTGTATTTCCTACATGGTTTTATTTTATACAGTATAATTAAATCGATTGAATGACCTACTTGATTTAGGAAAATAGGGATATTATAATGGAGTTTTAATAATTATCACAAAAAATAATTAATAGAAATCTATTTAATAACACCTCGAATAAGAAAATCGAAAGGAGAGGTCGTTGTAGACAGTTTCTTTTGTATAATAACTTTTGTTAGATACAATATTTATAATTCAAATTCGGCTTTAAAATAGCAGTCAAATACTCCTTACTGGAATCATCACATACCATGCGACATTGTTTCATAATAACTTTACAAATTTACTGATGTGCGAGGTTTCGAAACTGTACAATATACAGAGTAGAGTGTCTCAGGTTATGGTTAATATTCTCTAAAATATAAAATGAGATATACATTCCCACATACCACATTATACAGGACATACGAAGCAAGAATCCAGCCGAATTTTATTTTTTACGTAGAAATATTATTTTGGAGCAAGATAATGCTGAACCACTTTGTAATCTATCTTGCTGAACAGGAAAGCAAAATACGCATACGAAGAGTGTCCTCTGATTGCCTCGGAGACGCCACATCATACAATTATGTAGAGGTACTCTTGCGCCGTGTACGGAGGGGGGGGGGGGCATTTTTAGCCAGGGAATCATAATTAAATCTTAAACTACTAAAAATGTAAACAAGAAAATGTATAAAAACATAAATTACCTACTCCTGATTTCTCCATTTGAAATGACTACACAACTGAGAAGTGTGTTTGCTTGAATTTCAGCACAAGCATTTCTGCTTCGCTCCGTCATATTCCCACGTGTTGTTGGTACTTCTTTGTAAACTTTGTCTTTGATATAACTCCACAAAAAGAACTCTGCCGAAGTAAGATCTGGTGATCTAGCTGGCCAATTCACCGGACCAGCTCTACCGATCCAGCGACCATTGAAATCACGATCAAGTACTTCACGTGGTACCACCGAATAGTGCGCTAGACAACCTTAATGTTGAAACCACTTGTTCTGTCGCAATTCTAAGCTCAAGTTTCAACTAATGTTGGCAGTTTATTTTTCAAAACGCCTCTGTACATTTGACCATTCTAGTTGCCTTCAATAATGTGGGGGCAGATGAGTTTGTTGCCAATTGTTCCACACCACACGTTGACAGTTCAAGGATGCTGATATTCAACTTGGCGAAGCCAGTGCGAATTTTCAACCCTCCAGTAATGCATGTTGTGTCGGAGAACAGTACGTAACGGTTTTGTTATATTTATTCACGTGCCTACTGACAAAAAGTTACCCGATTTTGGAAATCTTGGTGTAAAGACATATGATACGGATGATATTTATAACGTTTTAAAATTTTCCAAACACTGCTCTGGGACAATCCGGAATCGCGAGCTATTTCTCGTGTACGAACAGGGATTAACAGTAACTGCAGCTAATACTGCAATTTCATTATTTTCTCCAGCGACTGATGCTCGACGGGTTCTTTTTTTCAGTTGAACATTTCCGTGAATGGTAAATTGTTTGACAGGTTCTATCTGGAAAACGCTGAGCGTAGAAATCGACAGCATCATCAAGACTCCTCCATAAACCAGAACTATTTCAATTTTCTCTTGTACAGTTAAATACTCCATTTTGAAGTAGTATCAACAGCCTAACGGAAACAGGTCTTTTTGTTTGCGAAATAATCTTCGAACTGAGTAAGATGAGTTGTTTCTTAAAGTTATTTCTTTCGCTTCTACGTTTATTAACAAAAAAAACAAAACAAACACATAAAAAAACACGAAGAGAAGAAATAACACAAACGTTAAATGTAAACATAATAACATTTTTTTATAAAAAGTATTTTTAACATAAGAAATGGTATTTTTGAAAGAAACTACAAGAAATATATTAATTTAAAAGCAGATTTAATCAAGCATTCCGATAAGTCATAAGCGAAGGAAATCGCATTGATCAAAAAGGACGCCTGTTTCTGGATTAGGTTAGGTTAGGTTAGGTTGATATGTGAGTGGGCTAGTAACAGACCCTCCACTGCGACCAACTAGTCTGTTGTGGCTCACTTCTAATTATAGTTCACCCAATAATAGGTTCAGCTTATTGATGAAGCCGACTACCTTATTGGGTAAGAGGTTGTCCAGGTCCTCTGGCAGCAGTTGCCCTTTACCAAAAAGTGAGAACCTGGTTCTTTCTGCGCTGCCATTTCATCTTCCTCCAAACATAGTCGGCATTCAGCGTTGTCCGCTGCAGTGCCCAGTGTATAGGCTAACTAGAGTTCTTGGGTGTAACCTGTTGAGCTCTAATAGTTTTTATGTGATAAAATCCTTTGAATGAACTAATCCTGGTAGTTCTTGCCAGTACTAGAGGATTTTTCCTTCAGTCCAGGCCAAGATGGTTGTTTTCCCAATGCTTACCGATATGCCAAGCACTGGTACCGCACCGTCCTTGACTAAGGAGTCGGCTATTTTGTTGCCCTCCATGAGCAAGAGCTTTGGGAGCTGCTTGGCTATCTGAAAGATTTTTATCGATCTGCGTCTAGGATGCATCTGCTCAAGCCTCCTTGTACACAGTTCAATGGCATGAACTCCTGCCTGAAAGACAGTCGCATAGTTACCCAGGCTCGACGTTATTCTTACCTTTGGGTTGCGACTGTATGCTCCAGCTCCAACTCCCTCAGGAGTTTTGGAGCCGTCTGTAAACCAACAGATGTCTGCTCTTTGTAGGTCAGTTTTGTTCCGATCCCATTCGTCTCTTCCAGGAAAAAGGACGGTAAAGGGCAGTTCATAGTTGGTCACGGTAGGCATCACATCTGAAAGCATTCCCCATTGTATCTAAATATAAGTTCTTTATTCGGAGGTGGCCCCAAGGTCTTTTCAAATCAGTATACAGGTCTTAATACATAAGCAATCGGATTTTTTTAAATCTTCGTTTTTTAATTGCCTATCGGTTTTGTCCCTGATTTTTTAACATTTTCCAAAGAAGTTTGAATTTTCATCAAAATTTTTGAAAAATCAGGGGCGAAATCGAAAATCAGGCTTGACAGATTGATAGGCAATTAAAAAACGAAGATTAAAAAAAATCCTATTGCTTAAGTATTAAGACCTGCAGATTGACTGATTTGAAAAAAATTCACAAGAAATAACGAATTCAAACTTATTTTTAACCGACTTCAAAATCAATATTAGGTAATAAGGTTTCGATTAACTGGGCCACGGCGATGCTAAAATTTTATTTCACAATGTTTAGCGATCTTTTTTGAAAACGTTTAAATTTTTTTTTTTATCTGAAATGAAGTGACAAGTTTCAAATTAAAGGAAATTTTTAAAAATTTCTGGATTTAGGCAGGGAATCGTTTGAATGATCTAACATTTTACCGTGTTATCATTATAGATTTGTTAATAAAATGTATTAATATGAACATCAAATTTTAATAAGTGTAGACTGTAGAAAATATAGTTTTTGTTCTAAGGCTAATATGTTGATAAAATGTGAAAATATTTGGGATACCTAAATAGAGTAAACGGGAATTTTTTTATCTCTCGAAATAGGTACCAGTATATCGGAAAGAAAGAAATAAAGATATAGGATGGATGCAATTTTTCTATTTGAATTTTTATTTCTAGGATTAACGATTTTCGAGAAAGTGATCTCGCGGAAAACGATATAGAGTTAGTATCTTTGTCTATTGTCAGAGTTCTATTGAAATTCATCGTTATCAGTTTAGTTTAGTTGTCGTAAGCAGTTATTTAACAAAACTCACTAGCGACTAGTCGATCTGCCAAACTAGTTTTCCTGCGAAGATATACAAGCAGGGTGTGCACTTTTGATTTTACCAACGATTTCTAGAATTTCAACGCGTTATGTAGTTTCGAGAAAAATCTCGATTTTCCTAGAAACGATAATATAATATCATGTATCATGTTCCATAAATAAATAACTGTGTACAGGATATAGCAGTGCAGGTTTATGAAAGTCACCAGCAACCAAGACAGCAACGCCTCTACGAAAACCAATTACGCAAGATGGAAGAAACTGGCCGTAACTTAGATTTTATTTTAGAAAATTGTAAATTAAAAAAATTCTGCCGAAATTCCTTGGAAGGAACTGGTTGCGAGGATTCGACTTTCGAGACGAGATTCCACTTGTACTCGTCACACCTATATATTTTTAATTTTTTGCGCAACTTCTATCTGATGGTCATTTAGCTTAAGTATTTGTTAATGGACGCAGGTCTTAATGTCTTTGTTTTGTAAAACTTGACATATTACAATAATGTTCAAGATTATCGTGTCAAAATGAAATTTATACAAAGATTTTACCTTGAAACGCTTTTATTATCATGATTTGATGCCTTCTAATAGAATTAATATTAATATCTTACTTTGTTCAGGGCATATTGAATAAAAAACAATAAGGAAATATAAATAAAGTTGACCTAAAGATCAATGCATAATGCATTGGTAGATAAGACATTATATCGACTATAATAATTTAGATTTATTTATTAACTTAGCTTCTGGTTGACTCTGCTGTATTAAATTACATTAACAAAAACAAATTACTCACTTGTCTTATTATATAATTGTTGTCAGTATTGTATAAGTTGCGAGAAGAAATGTGAACAGAATTCTGAAATATATCATAAACTGGAATTAGTCACGATGAATTATGTTTCATTTTCCAGCGCATTTTTCAGTGATTTTTTTCCTGTATATCCATGGGCCCCACAAAACTTAAAAACCTAAACTACAGGTAGGTAAATGCTATACGTAATACCAGATAATTATCCTAATTTACCGGGTGACGCGCAGACAATAGAGGCAAGGTCCCAAATTAGTAACATGAACATAACCTATATAAAGAACTCATTTTCACTGGTCGGCAGTACGCGGGGTGATTTTATGTCGTTCAAAAATGTTCTTGACTTCAAACTAAATGTTGAAGAAGACGAAACAATGAAAAATATAATTGTTCTCATTTCGGCAACGTCAGAAACGCAGATATATCCGCAGGTCGACGTGTTTTGCTTATGGAAAATAGGATACAGATTTTGCGACTGATGTATTTAACTGCTGGCCTATGAAATTAGAGTCATCGATTTTGTTTCCGATTTGAATCAAATTTTACTCAAGTATACAACAAATTAGGATCTACTTATGATCAGAAAATCATTCACCTGCTATAAAGGTAAAGCCACCTGTGTTACCAAAATATGCGAAAAAAGATTAAAAATCATATTGACGGGTCTTGACGAATTTCACCTAGCCACCACAAATTGCGGAAACTGAGGATCCCCTTTGCCAGATGAGCTTATGTATGAGAAATTTCCTATCAATAACCAAATCAAATTTTGGTGTATGTACGTTTGTGGCGCCGATCGAGTGCATTTTTTAGAATGTTTAACATTAAAAATGTTTTTATTTTTTTCAGCATATTTTGGTACCGCAGGTGCCTTCGCCTTTGTAGCAGCCGAATGTTTTTCTGGTCATAAGTAGATTCTAATTTGTTCTATACTTGAGTAAAATTTGATTCAAATCGGAAACAAAATAAAAAAGTTATAAGGGTATCTTCATTTTAAGTGAGTCACACTGTATATTTAAGGAAATGCCTAGACATCGACAAAATATTACGTTAGTAAATACATCGAGTGTTGTAGAATAAAGATTGTTTTGTGACTGTGATTTATTAGCAGATCACAGTAAACCGCTTTGACAGAAATATTTAAGGTACATAATTGATTTTTTTTTTTATTAATTATCGATTTTCGCTAGCGAATATCTCGTAAATTATAACCCACAGGAAAAAAATGAATATAGGCATTCTTGTAGGAAATTTAATTATGTTTCATTTTGCATAGATTACCTTTTTCCGTGTGACGCATGGTTTCCGAGTTCCAAGCGAAGAATCGAAAAAAGGAACCATTCCACCCCTCTCCCCCCCACCCTGAAGCGGCGGAACTAGGGGCGGGGACTTTTAGTTTGTTTACCTCCTAACTACCCCCAGCACATTCCTGAAGAGGAAAATTCTCCCCTCCAAAATGTTCCCTACAATCCCCTTCTGGGCATTCATTGATTGGACTACTTACAACCTTACAACTCTCCTGTGGGACTGATATTCCACTTGCTCTAAACATTTAAAAACAGGTGTTTTGGTGCGCTGAAACCGAATATGACGATAAAAACTGATTTGAACCACCCAGTCACCCCCTAGCACTCCCTACAAGCCCCAGGAGGGGTTGATATTCCACTTGTTCTAAACATTTAAAAAGTATGTTTATTTTTAGGTTTTTTGGTGTGCTGGAACCGAAAATGACAATAATAACTGATTTCAACCGCCCAATCATCCCCTAGCACCCTCTTACACCTCACTTGGTTTATTGCACGAATACTAAATTCCCTTCCAGTATTATTATTAATCTGCCGTTTTACCATCGTAGTAGCATACAAATTACGATCATTGTCAGACGATATTTTTAACAAAACTACCAATCACGTCTAATAATTGCTGATAGATTTACCTCAATGGATGAATCACGAGAGGAGCTATGATGTAAGCATTTAGACGATGTTTGAGTTGAAGCCTCACTCGATGTGAGGTGATGTCTCGCTATGTTTTTATCCTTAGTCCCCATTGAATGTTTAGTTCGCTACTGTTTGTTTTTAGGATACACTATTGTAGATATTGTCATAATTTAAAAAATAGTAGTTTTATCATCTGGTTTATGACTAACAAGATCAGGTGAAATTTCAAAAAAAGTTAATTTGGGAATCCCGTCATTTGGTGAAATTAATGAAAATGGAGGAATAAGCAGAAAGAAATATCAGTTTTATATAGTTGCCAATATTAATTATTATTAATTTAAAATATCGTCTTTTTAAACATGAGTTACTTTTAGAAACTTCCCACCTACGGAAACTGGAAAGCGCATTTGGTTGTGATATTTTGAGAGCGTGCACATTTCAAAAATTATATATTTTTGAAAAAACTATTGAATCGCTTTCAAATAATTTTGCTAATAATAATGAAATAATTGAATAATAATGAATAACTGAAATAATTGAATCTTATTACCTAATATCGATATTGAAGTCAGTTAACAATACGTTTGCATTCGTTATTTTGACACCGACCTCAATATTGATATTAGGTAACAAGATTCAATTAACTGAGTGACGACGGTTAAATCTTATTTCACAATTTTCAGCGAAATTTTTTGACTGCGGTTCAATTAAAAAAAAAAAATTTTTTTTCACCCTTTTTAGTAGTCTGGTTATCAGAGAATCCTGGAATCACTATATACCAAATATTGGCTATTGAGTTCTTAATTTTTGACTTCAGATTCGTTATCAGCTACTTCTAAAACTACCAGTTTTAATAAAATTCCGAGAGAATTTGATTTTTTTTATATTAGAGTTAAATTATAACTGGCGACTTCGCCATATTCTCGAATATTCACTTCTAAAAAAAATCTTCCAGTTTTTGTTCACCTTGTAAGTACTAGACATAGCCTGATGAAATTAATATGAGACCACCGCCAAGCCATACCTTATAATTTGAGATTTCATAGAAACGCGAATCCATGGATAATGATTGAACAAATATAAAAAAAAATAAAAAAAAAACATACATACGGGTCGAATTCAGAGAATCTCCTCCTTTTTTAAATTTCATGAAGTCGGTTAAATAACCCTCACTTTAACCGTAAATATCCCAAGACTTGATAAAATTGTAAAAGTTATGTATTCATTGTGTGTCCATTGTAAACCAACCACTGAAATTTGAATAATTTACGTTGAACATTTTTGAAGATCTGTCAAGTTATATTGAAAAATGTGCCAGTTTGTAAGGATATTTTAACTATACCATCTTTTATTCCATTATATCTTGGAAAATACGCATTTTATGTGAATAATGTTTTAGGTATCGATATAACACAGCAGAAATTTTTTCATAATTTTTATTTTAAAATTTCGGAGCTATTGTCTAAAACATTACTTCATTCTTATTTGGTTGGTTAAAATCTCTTTGAAAAGTGGGATATTTTTCTATATAACTTAGCAAATCTTTAAAATTGTTCAACGTAAGTTGTTCCAATCTTAACGAGTGGTTTACAATGGACACATAATGAACACTTAATTTTTTAAAATTTATTCAGCTCCTCGAATTTTGAGACATTAATAGTTGTGGTTATGATTATGGTTATGATGTTAACGGCATTCGTAATTCAGGATTTAATGTAACGCCTACAATCCTCAAACTTTTTACACTTCTATGACCACCAACTGTTATAAACAACGATTTTTTGTTTTTCAAAAAAATTAATTCGGACCTTAAGCTACATTTCTACTGGTATTCAATAACATAAAAGTTTCCTCGATACAGACTTTTTCAATGTCGCTACTGAAAAATCCATGTGATCTCAAGTGAAAATATTTCTCTTATACCAGATATTTTATTTTTGATACAATTTTATGTATGTAAATCGATTCACTATGTCTCATAGTATATGTGTCTAAATTTTCAATCCTACTCAATGGTTAGAAACAAAGTTATGGGATGGAAAGTGTGAAATACTGTATTTCCCAGGAATTTTATAAAAAAGTGTAAAAGTGCGAATTTTTCCGATTTCGTAATTCCGGAGCGAATCGCGATATTCATAACCAAATTCGGCAGGTCATTTATATAAGACTTTGACCTTAGTTTTTGTATGTTCGTGAGTTGCATAGGCCATCTTTATTTTGCATATTTCGAGGGTCTTGCTCTCCGCCTATTATATGTCTAGCCGAGAAGTGAATTAGAAACCAATACTATACTTTCAAAATTTTGGATTACTTGACAGTACACTTATTTCTATAAAAGAGCGGTACTTATTTAATCTTCTTTAATAATCATACGGTTTTAATGTTTGTGGCGCCGAAGCTACACAACAATTAAAATAACAACGAAATAAGTACACTTATTTTTCCATTTAAAATGAATTATTGTAAATATGCACATAATTTTCCATATTTTAATAAATTAATAAATAATTGTCTATTTTTAATTACTCCAAATGGCTGCAATAATTAATAAATCCATTTATGTGACAAATGCTACTCGCTATTCTATGTCCTTATGTTAGTTACTATTGAATAATCCTTCGTAATAGTTGCAAATATAACATTTAATTAATGTAAATTATTTTAAAGATCTACTAATTATTGAGAAAAGACCTAGTGACACATTTTAAGATAAACAAACTACGTAAACATTGTGAAATCCCACAGTATGCTGCATTAACAAAACGTAATATTCTGATGAAATAGTCGTGCGAGCAATCTGTTCAACGTAAACAAATTAATGAATGCATTCATTATACCTGTGCGACATATTTCATAGGAATAAAAATTTTTAATACTGAGACAATTTTTAGTTGATCATTGGAAATATCAAAACTCAGATATAATCATTTTATTCATAGACGCATATTCAAAAGTTATTTTTAAAAACAAAAGTGTGCATCCTGCAAGTTGCCTTATAGCCCATGAATTTTAATTTTTGATACGAAATTAATTATTGTAAAGCTGAAAATTTGCAGGATTGTAGTTTTGGTCCAAGACAATACGTACCAAAACTGTACTCTACTCTCCCCCATCGGGTTCCCTGTTTTTGCGGAGCAACAAGGGCCTAAATCGCAGAAATTGTAGAGCTGGCTAGGAAGTGCAGCAGAAAGGTTGTTGCTGCTCCGGTTTGAATCGAAATGATCATAAAAGCTTCGAAGAAGCATATCCGTTCGTATTTCAGATGTTTCATGCATATTTTGTTCATAATTTTCCGTTCTAGTGCTGTCAAAATTTCAAAAATTGAAAAAAATCCGGCACCATTGCGGATAAATGAAGACTCAGAGGGGAAAACGTACTCGAATAAACATTTCTCTTCATACTTTGGGCTTTACATTGGTGTATCTACCTTCTCTGTAGCTTCACCCGTTACGGAACTACGCCACTTCGAGTGTCGCCGCGCGGCGGCCATGTCCGTCATGCGCCCGGTGGAACTGCCCTGGCTGCGCTGATGAGACATGTTGCGAATTCTTGTTTATAAATTATTGGTGTTTTGTAATATTTATTGAATGAAATTTAACTTGTCAAACTCAGAAAATGACTTTATTCGCAAGACAATTGACATTATTGATCTACTGGGAAACAGGGTCGTTCGGATTATCATCCATATCCACTGACTAGCTGTTTGTGCAGCTGGATCCTCTACAGCTCCTGCACATGATGCTGCAGTTCAGACCAGAGTTCTTGCACTCGCACCGGGCACCTCAGTCTGGCTTGCATTCACAGGAAATTAGCAGGCTATCAAGAGCTAGCTGCCTTGTGGTAGGAACCGAAACCAGGCCCTGGAGTTCCGATTTCCACCTCCAGTCCTCCGGATTGACGTCTTGCCATTGCTGGACCTGCAAAAAAGCACATGCAGATTAATTGAGTACTGCAAGTTTTTCGAGAGATTATATCGTCACGTTATTCTCCTTCTTCATACACGCCTCCTCTCCACAGAACAAGCAGTCTCTTTTTACATCGAAAGGACTGAGCGCTGATCTAAGTCACGGCTCAGTTGTCTCACTTCCAGGCTGTGCAGTTTTGGCCAAGGCAATGTTCTTTCTTATAGTGGAAGATCTAGAGTAATTTTTCCTGCAAGGAAAATGGCACTGCAATACTACGTATGTGACTAAGACACCAACGTCTTGGACTACTCAGAATATTTCTCTAGAACTTGCGAGTATCGTAGGACTTACCTGCATGTCACGTGTACGGTGATAGATGAATTTCTATTCACGAGATCTTTAAACAACTCCTCATTTTTAGTGTCTCCTCTTTCCATACTGGCTCGAAGCAAAGTTGCTTCAACCACCACAACATTTCCATTTTCAAGAGACAACTTACAAAAAACGCAAACGCCTGTGTCCACCATGACTTAACTTCGATCACTCAATGTTTCCGAACCAATGAACCGATGCACACACTCCGAGGACTGTCACAGCTACCGAACTAAGAAGGCATAGCTCGCCGTGAGCCTGCTTGATTGTTTAGACTAAACGTGATCTATGCAACAATGAACGCACTTAACTGTCCGAGTGTCGCCGCACGGTGACACTCGGAGTGGCGTAGCTCCGTAACAGAGAAGGTAGGCATACCCATGGAAAACCCAACGTATGAAGAGAAATGTTTATTCGGGTACGTTTTCCTCTCCGAGTCTTCATTTACCCGCAATGGCGCCATTTCGAATTTTTTCAATTTTTGAAATTTTGGCAGCACAAGAAAGGAAAATTATGAGCAAAATATGCATGGAACATCTGAACGGATATGCTTCTCCAAAGTTTTTATGATCATTTCGACCCAAATCAGATCAGTAACAACCTTTCTGCTGCACTTTATATCCAGCTCTGCAATTTCTGTGACTTAGGCCCTTGTTGCTCCTCAAAAACAAGGAAACCGACGGGGGAGAGTAACTTTTTGGTACATGTTTTCCTTCACCAAAACTACAATCCTGCAAATTTTCAGCTTTACAATAATTAATTCCGGATAGAAGCGATATATTGACTAAAACTCCTGGGCTATTACTCAATGAACAGTGTCCCTGATTTTCACAAAAAATTTTAAATTTCTATTTTTGATAGGTCAAAATAAAAACAAAACAAAGAAAATATGTTTTTAATTTTCTATTTTATTATTTTGGTTTTAGATAATTCATGACAATAATACTCCTACGATAATAAATCAATTGCTTGAAAAATGTTAACGTGGAAACTGGTTTTACAGATTGACGTACTTCGGCGATAGCGCATTGAGTGCGAATTATGTTAAATAACTGCTTAGAGCAAACTACAAGGCTTACATTAAGGTATCTCGATGGTGTTCTATTCTGAAAATAGTCGAGCAGAATTTTAAAAAATTTGATGAAAAAATTTAAAAAAACAACTTTCAAGACCATTTCAAAATATTTACTTGGGCGTCACTGGAATCTGACCGCCTGCGTTGAAATAAAACCGAATAACAGCTGTTCTATTTGATTTTATTTCAATACAGTCGACGAAATAATGAATCCAAAGTTGCGTCAGTTACTTGTAAAAAGTTCGTATAAACATTTACTAGTGAAATATTTTGTCGAACTCGTTATACGTTTCCTTAAATATATAGGGAATAAAAACCAGACTGCAACCAACAGCCATTCTCTGGACAATTGCCCCGCCGAGTGCTGAATTATGAATTAAAAGCCTGGCCGCGTTGAGTGCAATAACTATGTATAGCCACAAAACGCTAAAGTTTCGATTGCAACAGATACCAGCCGAAAGACTTATTCCTACTCAAAGGAGCTCTCGTGCCAGCCACTTCTCACCACTTGCAGGCTGGAGTTTCGAGCTATTGGCTCTCATCAGTGCAAGGTAGGTCTGGGATGGCTAGAATTAGGCTCTTGTTCACTCTTAGTAGGTACATGACGAGATTTATAAAACCACGACATGCAATAAAAATGTTGGCTGATGTCTATTGTAATTGAAGTAGCAGTAGCACTGACATGGACACAGTCGGTAGAGGTATGCTTTTCGAGGGCATAATATTTACTAATGAAATATTTTGTGGATCTCCTTTATACGTTTCGTTAAATATATAAGGAATAAAAACCAGCTATTCTCCGGACTGATGCCCCGCTGAGCGGTGAATTACGAATTACAAGCCTGACCGCGTTGAGTGCCATAACTATGTATTGCCACAAAACGCTAAAGTTTCGATTGCAACATGCAATCATTAATTCTACGGATATTATATTAAAAACCCTTTCAAAAGTTCATCCTCAGTTTATAGCTTTCTAATTCGTCTCTAGCATATGTTCGTTCAGCGTAATCTTCTTCGAGTTATTTGACGAAATCGTTTTGAAATACCTCTATTTTCGACATCATAACTTAGAAACTATCAACTTGAAAATTTGCATAGAATCTTTTCTTCTCAAAATCTGATTGTCTGTCCGATGTTTTAGTTTTTTTTCTTTAGATGTCACCCCCTGAAAGTGGTGGCATCCACTCCATATAAATTAGCAAGCCCCCCACCCACGACGACTCAGAATCTCTACTTTGATGCATTTATTATTAAGTAGTCAAAAATTAACGAAATCTAATTCAAATGACATTATTCCGAAGTTTAAACAAAACTCTTAGTCTAGGAGATAGCCAAAATTCGAACGTAGCATAACACTTTCTGACCAGGCGGAAAATATTCGTTGTCAATGCTCATTGCTGGAGAACCATATGCCAATAGTCTCTGTGAGTGCCAACATTTTTTTCTCAATGTAACCCCCCCAACTACCCCCAAAACCCCCAAAACATTCAAATACTTTGTTATGTTAAAAATAATAATTTCTCGATCACTACTTGCTAAATGTGTCATTTCTGTATCCTTTTTGGCATAATAATCGGTATTTGAATGTTTGGAGGGGGAGGGGGGCATTGAGGAGGAAATGTTGGCATTCACAGAGACTATTCTTTGGTACAAAAACTACAAGTCTGGGAAGGTGTCAACATTTTTTTTTTGAAAAGCACCAGTTTTGGCCAAAAAATCTGGAAAACGGGTAAGCAGAAAATGTCAGCATATGGTTTTCCAGCAATGAGCATTGACAACGAAAATTTTCCGCCTGGTCAGAAAGTGTTATACTACGTTCCAATTTTGGCTATAATTGATGTCGCCAGTGCTGCCAATTGCACCGAGAAAAAATGTTGGCATATATCAAATGTTGATCACCAAAATACCCTCTTCAACTAACCACAAGTCCCAAAGTGTTATACTCTGTTCCACAATTGAATATTTTCTGGGGCCAAAACGGTCAGGGGGGGGGGGAGGTCTGACTCACATAAGATAAAATACTCAGAAAAATATTTGCTAAAACATAACAGCAATGTCAACATGTTATATCCCATGCACCATATATGTAGCTATCTCCTAGACTATCTAGTTACTAAATATAAATTTTGTTAACAAAATCAAATAGCTAATTTCGACGTACAAATATTTACATATTTTGAATCTATGTTTAATTGTGTTTCTCTTGGATATTGTGTTATAGTTTTATAAAAATAAACCTGGAAAGTCTTCGACGTCACCTTTGTTAGAATATCATATGATAAACGTGAAACTTATTTACCTAAATAATTGTTAGCATCACCTTTTGGAGATGGTCTCTTAACGGGGTATGCAGGGACCGGGACGGCCTAATTGCTGCATTGGCAGGTTCAGGGAAGCTGAGGGAAGAGCTGGCATTCATGATTCAACCTTTGAATTATACTGAAGTATTCGTTACATAATCATTGTACCCGGTGATCAAATAAATTGTATTAACTTTGAGTTTAACTTTATTTTTTTTAATTAATAATTTCATTTTATTTTAATTAATTTAACATCAGAAGTGGGATAAAGGACCTAGCCATTATTAATACTTAGTGAATAAGTGGTGAATAAGTGATTAAGTGAAGTTTAAAAAAGAATGTCACGAGAATTAGAAAATGAATTTCGTCGACGATCCAGTTTTGGAAACCGGAGAGAACGTAGTCGGAGTCCGGTTTGGGAAATTACTCCAAGGGAAGCTTCTGGTGATCGCCGGAATTATCGAAGGGAGGATTCTGGCAGGCAAAAGAGGAAAGCTTATGATAGGCATCAGAGGAAAGCTTCTAATGAGCGACGGAGAAGAACGAGCCGTTCTCGTAGCCGCAGCAAAAGTGAGTTCACTGAACTGAGCGACGCCATAATTAAAGGTATGGGCAAGATAGTTCAGGATATAGAGGTGAGGAATAACAACCAGCTGGTAAGTGTGACTTCAATTACAAGTAGTATCGTCCCAGAATTTAATCCTCTCCACCAAAATGTAAAAGATTGGTTGGGAATGGTGGATGAATTTATGTAGCTTTATAAATGGGATGACAAAACTGTGTGCCATTTAGCTCTAAATAAATTGCGAGGTCCTGCCGAAGTATGGTATAGAGGGTTACCTACACGTATTTTTAGTTGGCCTGAGTGGAAACAAATGTTGCTTGATAACTTTAAGGCTCAGCGCAATTTGCACAACTTATTAAAAACAATGCTCGATTGTACGCCCAAGGCTAATCAGGGATTATACGAGTATCTTTTTGAGAAACTATCTCTCATTAATAGATTAAATCTTTTGATAGGGGATGAAGATAAAGTAAATTTAATAATGGGAACAATTTCAGATGAACAAATTAAATTTTCAGTAACAACTGCACAAATAACAGATCCTACGATTTTAGCCAGTCATTTCAAAGCACTCGACGAACAGAGAAAAATACAATCAAAATCAAACGCAGTCACCTCTAGTAAAAATATATCCGCCTCACGAAGTTTTGCTAAGCCACCCAGTACCTATTCTAAAGCTAAGGCCTGCTATAATTGTAAACAAATCGGTCATTTTAAACGCAATTGCCCTCTCGAACCGTCTGCATGACTATATGGGAAAGGGACCTTAGACTATCTTAATGTAAACTATTTAGGGCTCAACACCAACGATAAATTCTTTAAAAGTGCTTCATTAAATAAACAAAATTTTAAGTGTTACATCGACTTTGGAAGTGAGTGTTCACTTATTACTAAAAAAGCCGTTGAAAAATTAGAACTAACAATAAAGCCTATTAAGAATGATATTATTTTAACGACTCTTTCAGGCCCGAAAATTAAACCAAAACATTTCTGTAACGTTGAGACCATGATCGATGGCGTTACGAGATATGTTGATTATTTTGTTATCGATAATTCTGTAATGAAACTCATGGGCGTAGAGTTGTTAGTGGGTCAAAATTTTACAGAATTAAATGATATACGGTATAGTAGAATTGGTAATAAGTTAAGGTTTTCTGATAATGTAGTCGATCTAAAAGTAAACTTAATTGAAAATTCAGTAGTTAATGTAGGTTTGGAAAAATTCAAAAGCTGTAAATACCCTGTTAATATTATTAAATCAATATTCAAGTTGTATAGCTGGTACTTTAGCACAAATCCGAAAGACACATTTAACCGAAATGAAAATAACCCTGACCACTGATAAACCTGTAGCTTTCAGACCCAGGAACTTTTCAGATACTGAGCGTTTACAAATTAAGGAAATAATTAATGATCTCTTAAATTTTGATTTAGTAATAGCAAAATATTGGTTTTCACACATGCGGCGCTTCATAAAAAAATATTTAAAAAACTGCATTAATTGTTTGTTTTGCAAAATGCCGGGTGGGAAGGCTCAAGGTTATCTTCATCCTATACCAAAAATTCCCAAGCCCTTCCATACAATTCACATTGATCATCTTGGATCATTTATAAAATCAAAATCAGGCAACACTCACATTTTTGTAATAGTTGATGCCTTTACAAAATTTATTTTAATATACCCTGTGAAAGGTACAGGATCAAAAGCAGCTATTAAAAGTATTAAAGATATGGTAAAGGTATTTAGAGTACCTCGTAGAATAATTAGTGACAGGGGAAGGGCATTTACTAGTAAAAAATTTCGAAAATTTTGTGAATTAATCGGCACTAAACATCATTGAACGCAGTAGCAATTCCACGGGGCAACGGACAAGTTGAGCGGTATAACAGAACTATTTTAGACTCGTTAGCAACAATGGGTGCGACTACGGATGACACTAGGTGGGACCAAAATATTCACAACATTCAATTAGGGTTGAATGGCACACTTAACAAAGCTATAGGCGTTACACCTAGTGAGGCTTTAATGGGGTATAGAGTATTCTCACAAGGCCAGTTAGAAACAGATGAGCGCGAAATTTTAAATGTTGCAGAAATTCGAGAACGAATGGAGAGGTACGTAAGCGAGTATCAGGCAGATCAAAAGTACAGGTTTGATCAGAAGCGACAAGACCCTTGCGTGTACGACGAGGGAGATCTAATCTTGCTTAAAGTTACCAGCAATCGAACTACTGGGCGGAGCCAAAAACTGCTGCCCAAATGGAAAGGACCGTTTCGAGTTGTGAAAGTCCTGGATAATGACCGTTATGAGGTGGCAGACATACCTGGGAGTAGTCGTTCTCAACAGCGGTACAGTGGCGTGGCTGGCGTGGACAACATGAGGCCATGGATTCGTTACTAACAGCACAGGCGGTGGCCCACGGCGTGGCCAGCGTTGACAACAGGAGGTCACGGATTTGTTGGCAATCCACGCGGGAGTATGGTGGCGGCAGTCATCGGGTGGAAGTCAAGTCACATACAGGAGTATGGTGGCAATCAGGTCACATACTGGAGTATGGTGGATGGCAGTCACCGGATGGAGGTCAGGCCACATACAGGAGTATGGTGACGGTTAGGTCTCATACTGGAGTATGGTGGTGGATAGGGTAAGTCAGGGGTACGTTGTCCCAGCTATACCAGGGTAAGAGAACAAATAGCGTAGGTAGCGGTGGTAAGTGGATATAGGTTGTTCGGGTGACCGTAGAGTCACTGAACAAGAATAGAAAAGGATGAAAGGAAAGTCACAGGATGATGGTCATATCGTAGGACAAGGAGGTTAGAAGAGGAGATGATACTCAGGATGATGGACATGTCACCGGACAAGGAGGGAGGTTAGAAGAGGAGATGCTACTGAAGGGTTCTCTTACCGGGTAGTAGTGGTACCGGACATAGAGACGTACTTCCTGGGGTCGCTTGTGGTACAGGGCTAGCAGGGTACTAAGTGACCATTAGGCTAAGTTATCGCTAAGTTAGTACAAAGTTATAGTTTAAGATTAGTTATCTTATTTTTAATTTTTTTTAATTATAATTACTAATAAACTTGGCCAAGTTCATTAATCAATTTACAGGTTAGGTCAGACTGTGAGAGACTTTGGACTGGAAAGTTGCAGAACTTTAAGTCACGTGTCGTCTGATTATTATTATTATTTTTTTTATTATTATTATTTTTTTTATTAAACGGATTTTGATTGTTGTGTTAATGTGTTGCTGAGACATCTCGAAGATCTAACACAAACAATTCGAGTTTCAGTTCCCTTGGACTTGAAGAGTGAGGACACTCTTTGGTCAGGAAAGGCCGAATGTTAGCATCACCTTTTGGAGATGGTCTCTTAACGGGGTATGCAGGGACCGGGACGGCCTAATTGCTGCATTGGCAGGTTCAGGGAAGCTGAGGGAAGAGCTGGCATTCATGATTCAACCTTTGAATTATACTGAAGTATTCGTTACATAATCATTGTACCCGGTGATCAAATAAATTGTATTAACTTTGAGTTTAACTTTATTTTTTTTAATTAATAATTTCATTTTATTTTAATTAATTTAACATAATATTCTCTAATCGTGATAAAAGCAAATAAATAAAAAATAATTGTAAACGTAAAACATTTTTAAAAGAAAAAGTTAAAATTTCTCCGTTATAATAATTAAAATCTTTCAGTGCCCTCATGCCCTTCCACATTTCTCTATCATTTTCGTTAAGAAATTTTCCTTACTTTTTTTGCCAAGAAAAAGACATAATTGATAAATGCTTTTATAATAAGTATAGAATTATCAGGTTTATGTTCTAGAAACATTTAGATGTAGTAAACATATCAATATAATAGAAAAGAAAAACAAAGCTTGTTTACCATTATCATCATTTAATAGTCGTACTAAAAATATTTAACAGATACCTACCTATACACATACATTTTATATGTAGAAAATATACTCTTCCGAGTAATTATGGTGACATTTTAAACACATATTATGCATCATTATTATGATACTAGTCGAAGTAAATTAGGTTTTTCAAGAGAAATAATTTATAAAGTTTTAAAAATTTGGGTACGAACTCTCTAAAGGCAAGTGAATATAGATCAAAAGAGTCCACACCTCTCAGGAGGGTGCTTCGTCCCCTTTAGCTTAAGAAACCACCCTTCAATGTTACATCCTGCTAGTTTTTTACATTTATCTCGAAAATCGTTACCCTGACGTCAAAAATGAATAGGAATTAAATTATTCGCTATAAAATTCTACATAATTTATGTTCTATACAATTTTTCCCTATATGGCATCCTAATCTCACAAATTTAGATCAAATACTAAAGTTACGCAAAAACAAGTAATAAACAACTTAAAATACCTTGACCACAGAAAAATGTTACATAAAAAGCAGATTGTTGTTTACAAACCTAGCAATAAAAACAAAAAAAAGACTTCAAAAATGTTTTTATTACTACAATATAATACTACTAAAAACTAACAACTGCTTATTTAATAGTTGGATTAACTTCAGGTAATTCTTCCTCTACCAATGAATTAAGACACCCTTGTCCATCACAACTAGAGCACATTGTTGAACATTTTAATCCAACGTTAGCACAACCGCACCGTTTTCCGCAACCCTTTTTACAATTACAAGATATCAATTTAAGAATGAAAGTAGGAGCTGGTATCTCAGTTGTAGGATTAGGCACCAAAATTTTTCTGACTGATTTCCAACCCCAATCATTAGGCTTCAGAATCTTTCCACGCCAGGAGTGAATTTGTTGGAAAACGCGATACGAATGTTGTCCTAAAGCTGCAGATGTGGGTGGTAGTTTTGATAACAGCACCGCTTGATTAGATTGACCGACAAATTTGTTAAATGAAATGAATCTATATTGGTTTAATGATGTAACAGTACGAGGTGCCTTGTATAAAGCAAGTGTAATTTTTTCTCCAGCTCGAACAATGTCAGGCTTCATCGATGATGAATTGTTAAATATATTCAAAGCATCGTCCAAGTCCCTTCTAGTATTTATCAACTTTACAGTTTGTGCTTTTCCTTTGCCAAAAAATGCCGATGTAGTATCACATCCACTGAATGCGTGAGCAAATAATATGTTATTTTTACAGTTATAAATGACTTCCGAGTTCTGAATATCGAGAGAACTATATGCCCTTTCCTCGATATTTCCTTGAACATCTCTTAAAAATCGAACATCTTTATCAAGAGGACAAAGAGCAATTATAAGTATGAGAAGGTCAACATCCTGTCCCACGACAACAACCGTATGACTATTATATGCTTCCTTAATAGCGGTTTGGACAATTAGCATATCAGCGTCATCTATTGCAGAAAGAGCTTGAAAGCTGGCACATTCCAATTTTTCCTTCAGTTGATTAATTAAACGTTGTTTATTCGCCAGATTGCTCAGAAAATTTTTTTGTGAATCAGGAACAGGCGTCTTTTCGTTAAATATTATTTCAGGAGATATTCGTTTTAAAAGTCTTTGTTGTCGTTCGATGCCTTTTGTACTCTCCATATTTTCAGAATAACCGCCAAATACTACGATTACTCGTTGACCGTACCGTTTTTTAATGAAATTAATATAAGCGGTGTAGATGTCTGCAAATCTCCCTTGCTTCGGCCAAATCACTCGATGAATTAAATTGCCCCCATCTACAATATATGTACGTTCACCAGGATTAATAGGACGCTCTGTAACAGAGTTAAAAATGTGATACAGGGACGATTTTTTTGTCTTTCGCATTAAGCCGGTTTCGTTAAACAATGAAAGTTCATGCGTAAAACACAACTCTAAATCTTTGGGTGAGTGTATAGTACAGAGTATTCTCTGCAGCAATTGCGTGGTATCAACCTGAATTATTTCATCTCTTATTGTCACTAAATTGTTGGCTGTAGATACAGACTTAGCCATATCTGCTCGTTTTAATTTCAAGCTTCCAAATGTTGCATTCTCGGTTAGTAGTTTATCCAGGGATTTCTCGCCAATTTCTCTTGATTTATAACAATTTACTGAGTCATCGGCAACAAGCCCACTAGATAAAGAAATTAAATTGTCTGATGTTATAAATGGAGAATGCTGTCTCAGCCATAGTGTAAATTTTTTAACGTCTTTTTTCATCCTTTTTAATTCTTGCATCCCGTAACTCCACATGTCGGTAAGTGCTGTAGCTTTCGATTCCGCAAAATTTTTCCGTAGGTATACGGCAATGTTCTACCGACTCCCTCCTTGATAACGTACAATGGATCGTTCCAAGGCAACGAACAGCAGAGAATCGAGCTGAGCGTCACGATTAAGATTTTGTAAAAATATGCTTGCTTCTATCATCGTAATTTTAGGGAATTTGTCTTCTCTACCATCCTTAATTAACTTCAAACGCTATGTCTGCGATTAGGGTCGATGTAGGAAAAAAATGTATAGGATATAAAAGATGCAGAAGAATAAATAGAATAAATTAAGTTCTATACATTTTTCTCGCCAGGGTAACGGTTTTCGAGAAAAATTAAAAAAAACTGGCAGCATGTATCATTGGAGGGTGGTTTTTGAAGCAAAAGGGGATGAAGCACCCTTCTGAGAGGTGGGAACTCTTTTGATCTATATTTGGATGGCTATTAAGACTCTGTACCCAAATTTTTAAAACTTTATCAATTTTTTCTTCTAGATGCCATTATTATATCTAATTTACGTCGACTATACAGTTTTCCGCGATTAATTTTATGTACCTATTCATATTTGTATATTCTATTCGCATTCTTTTCTATTCAATTTGAGGTTTTCTAGATACTTTTACAAGCGTATAGTTTTAATGTTCCATGATTTGCATACAGAGTAGAAGAAAAATATTATTTCAAGCGGAAATGAGATATCTTAAATTCCGAACATAATGAATATAATGCAATATAATGAATCAATGAACCACTTATTAGGGTTGTACTTCCTGATTGAACAATGATTATTTTATAGGCAATCCCACAATTGTTCTCAGGTTAATGTGTTACTAGTGATTAACTTTACGCTTGGTATCAGCTGAAAGATGAGACGTACCGTACCTATTTCCTTGTAACGTGTATTTTTTCTCATAGTTTGATTTTTCTAGGAAAAATTTTTTTTCTGGAGGTGAGAATGTATTTATTATAAAATTTTGTCTCTATTATTAAATAATTATACTCTAATTACGAGTCTAATTATTGTTGATGTCAACTGTGAGTCTTTTTTATCTTCTAAACATTAACTTATATCAATAACATATTAATTATTTCCTCGTTATCCTTTCTTCGTTTCTTTTTGTAAATTTTTGTCTGTTGCCTAAATTCTTCTAAATCATGAATCATTTAAAACCATGGCTTCTTGTACCATGATATTTTTATAAGAACTTAAGCGGTTTGAAATAATTGCTGTGTCCAGAATTACTCGAATAAGGTTTTTTGGTTAGAGAATTTCCAGCATATCAAAATTACCAATATTTTTTAATATTAGTTTATTAGTATAAAATATTATTTTGGGTATTCAGCAGAAAACTTTCAAAGAAATCATTCGTTCATTTCATACATCATTGATCTAAATCTGACCAAGCTAGAATATCAACAAGAAGTCCCCTTACGAACTCAACTTCTTTCGTAAACCTACTATATATCTAACATTCAATATGAAAAACAAGGAAATAACCATTCTTTCTATATATTGAAGATGTAAGTCTGATCATGCCAATATATTATAAGAAATCCTCCCTTATGAGGATAAGCAGAAATACAAGATATTTATTTTTAAAAATTAGTTTATTAGGTTTTCAAATTTCATTACCACTTTGAATTTGCTCACCGCAGTAATGGTGTTTTAGTTTTTATCTATATAACTAATATATAATCTTCACCAATCGCTACTGTGTTTGTATGTTTACGTGGTTCCTGTACGCCGGAGGGAAGTGAAGTGAGGCGTTTTTTTTCTAAATGAGTGTCGAATTATTCTAGGTATTCGACACATAAAAAATAATAGGGAACTAATTTTTGATATGGATATTCCCTGAGGGTTCAGATCCAACAGGCTGAAAGTGCTGAAAAGTTCTCCTTCCACAACTCCCCTTTTCTCACCCCCCAAATGTATACGTTTCTTGGCTATTGTATCTAAAACGATTGATTTTATAAAAAAAAATCATAAAAGTACTTTTCCGTAGCAGTTAAAATTTCCTTTCCAACGATATCTAACGTAACGATGTATAATATTTGAAAATTTTATTTTTAAACCTTTCATGCAGGAATTGAGAATGTAGCACCCTATATGGAATTTGTAAGGGTGAAACATGTACCAATGCCGAAAGAAGTCCCGCTTTAATAATATAAGTTGTTGCTATTAAAAAAGTATTTTTATGATTTTTTAAATAAAATCAATCGTTTTCGAGAAAATAGCCTAAATATAAAAACATTTGGGGGTAAAGAAAGGGGAGGGCAGAAGGAGAACTTTTCAGGATTTTTAGTATGTTGGATCTGATCAGGGAATATTTATAAAAAACATTACCTCCCTAATATTTTTTTCTGGATTTAGGCAAAATATTGAATATATTGACTGGGGAGTGACAGGGGGCTGCTGGGAGAAGAGTCGGTTCTTTTATTCTTGCGGTTCACGGGACAGTCTCTGAAGGTTCAAGCTGTCGTACTCGTGGATAGTCTGGCCAACATAGTAGGTGCAAATTCAGTCGGTGATCTGCACCATTGAAATCGGGTTCCCAACTGAATATCTGAATGTTTGGTCCGATAACGGAGCTCATAAACTTCAGGGAATCGACGAAAATACGTTATGTGGCCTGAAATTACTGGAGGCCACGATCTCATGGAATGTGTTAACGTGATCCCTAGTCAGTCTATGATAGTTTCCCTGACGAAAGCTAATAGGACCAAGGATTTTACTATATTTTGTATAATTATTCTTTAATGTTATAACGTATGTTACACGCTAATTATTTTTAATACTTTATGCTGTGTTATACAGTAATATTGTTGGTGAAACGAATTACTCCATTTGCATCTCTTCAGCTTACAACATTTTTTCGAGGGGCCTAGGAATATACATCCAAAGTGTCAGAGACAATATGACAATATGAATTGAACGAAAAAAGTGTGGAAAGGTGGAGAAAAATACTTGCGCAACCTCAGTGTCGCATTCAAGACACCACCTTTAAGATTTATTTCAAATGTTCGGTATTTTTTTTTTTATTTTCTCCTGTTTTGATATTGAAAGTAAATTTGAACTTTAAGGAAGTCATTAATAAATACCATAGGTTAAGGCGATGAAAAATACTTGCACCCCTGTTTACTTTAGCCTTTATGGTTTAGCTGCTATGTTCCCTTTTAGTAATTTTAGACTTCTGGGAGCTGCTGCTATGATATGGACTCATTGAACCCCAAGAAATTCAAGTTTTCTACCTCTTGGGAGGAGTCAAAACTTGAGAAGCTGCCATTTTTAAAGATCTCTAAACTAGGTTCATCATTGAATTTTCCGGATTTGGTATTTTTCTTATCATCCATAAAAATGCCAAGGAATGTCTGCAGCAAATTTCAAGTTTCTAGGTGATCGGGAAGTACCAAAAAATGTTCCGTACATTTTTTGCTAGTAGACAGAACTACACGTCAGATATTCTATAATATAGATTATTCTTTAACTAATCCGTTCCTTCTCCGACTAGCCCTACGACTGCCACGGCACACCGTAGATGTCTGCCTGTCGCCGATTTGTATCGGAGATTCTTGTTGTATTTTTAAATATTAATAAATCATGTTTTTATTGATTGATTTAGTAATTGATTGCATTATGCCTGGGTTCGCCAGTCTTCTCGCAGTGGGTTGGACCACCAGTTGATCAGCAATAGAAAAATCTGAGGATTTTTCTGGTGAACCGTGAATGTTTGTGAACTTAAAGTGGCGGATAGCGTAAAATAGCGAATAGGTAAAAATGACTTGCAAGGGGCCTAATAGCCAGTAATCTGAGTACTTTTACCATAATGGCACGGTAACTCAGTTGCCTAAAGCGTATTATGTGAGAATATGCTGGTTACATGGTCTATCGTGTACAGGGTTCGAGACCCAGCCCCGGCTCCGACAGTGTCGGTAAGTATGGATGTATATATGCGTTCCTCCCAATATGTAACGGACAGCCTTGGCTTTAAATTTGAAGGTTGTCTACTTGTCTACTATATGTGGTGTGTTTATTTTTTAGTGTCAGTGTAATTTATTATTCTTTTGAAATAACTTTTTGTAGCAATCTTGCGCAATGCCATTAATTGATTTTTATTATAAAATTACTACGGCAGTGCAAATTATATTCCATGCGACAATTAGCATACATAATATAAAATTTAAATTTACATTTAACATTAAAAATAACTAAGTTTAATAAATACTGAATAAAGGAGCAGACATGTCGTATATAAATAAATTAAATATACTAAACATTTTAGAAATGTGTCAATTAAAATGTAAGGGACTAAATATTTAATACACACTAAACAAAAAATAAATGTTGGAATTTATTATTATCTCTTTAATTATTAAATATTGATACATTACATTATTATGTATTATATCCACGGTCTAAAAAGCTACATTTGGAAAGTTTCCAATATTTTTAATTCTATCATTTTTGAATGCGGTTATTATCAGTAATCTCATAATTTACGGTGTTTATATTTATATGATGAAACATGGCGTTAAACGCAGAAGAAAATAATTGAATTATGTAAAAGATCTAAAAGCCCGGTAACCATTAATTAGTTTAAAAGCACAATTATAGCAATTTAGAGTGTGCGTAGCTCTACTTTTACTATATTCGTGCTGGATACAATAAGTTAAGCAATAGGCGTCGCGGCTAGTATTTGGAAGGAAAGCAAAGCTACATCTCTCCACCTTTTAGTGGTTTTCCTCATTGTCCCACTGTTCCCACCATCTTTTCATACAAACTTCCCCTACCTTCCTCTATCTTCCAACTACCTCCGATATAAAGTAGTGCATTCTCTACGACACACAGTGGAAAAAAAGCCTTTTTTGGACAAGAATCAATTTCGATCTACCTTGGCTTAAAATGTAGGTTATTAGCTACACTTTCAGAGTATACTGCCTAAATTGCAATCCCCGATTTCCTGACCTCAAAAAATGTATCAAATATGACAGTAATCACTTTTTTCTATTTCTACAAGTCAAATCTCGATTAATTTTGACAATCCTGGGGTTCATAATTTAGGCAATATACGCTGAAATGGTAGGCTAATAACCTGCATTTTAAGCCCAGGATTGTCAAAATTGATCGAGATTTGACTTGTAGAAATAGAAAAAAGTGATTACTCTCATATTTGATACATTTTTTGAGGTTAGGAAATCGGGGTTTACAATTTAGGCGCATTTTAAGCCCAGGGTTGTCGATCAAGATTTGACTTGTAGGAATAGAAAAAAGTGAGTCATATTTGATACATTTTTTGAGGTTAGGAAATCGGGGTTTGTAATTTAGGCAGTATACTCTGAAAGTGTAGCCAATAACCTACATTTTAAGCCAAGGTAGATCAAAATTGATTAAGATTTGACTTGTAGGCAGATTTTTGTCCAAAAAGGCTTTTTTTTTCCACTGTGCGACAGGAGGGTATACAAATGGATTTAAGATGGCCGAAGGGGTAAGTGCGGGCGTAGCTGGGCTTAAATGCGGGCTATCTAAAGCCTTTGGCAACACCCCAACCATCTTCCAGATAGAAATCTATGCTATAGCTCTGTTTGCTCAGGAATGCTTTAACAAAGGGCAAATATGTACTTTCAGATAGCCAGGCAGCACTAAAGGCTCTCAGCTCTTATACCTTCGAGTCTAAATTGCCTGGGAATGCAGACAATCCCTGAAGCAACTGACAAAAATCAACAAGGTTACCTTGATGTGGGTGCCAGGACATGAGGGAATAGAAGGTAATGAACTAACTGTGAGCCTTGCAAGAAAAGAGACAGAGGCTCCATTTTTCGGACCCGAACCATTTTGCTGCTTATCTAAGGGACACATAACGGAGGAGGTCTAAAAATGGGAAAAGGAACAAGAAAAGTCCTATTGGAGGAATACTCCATGCCAAAGACAAGCGAAAAAGAATGCTACAAGGTTTCTCTAACTCGAAAAGTCCAGCCTACGGCTGATCACAGGCCTTCTCACTGGCTATGACCCCTCGAGATACCATCTGACGAACATGGGCATGGCAGAAGATGATAAATGCAGATACTGCGATGCTGCAACCGAGGCTGCGGAACATATACTCCGCGAATACAAGGTATTAATCCACATTAAGCTTAAGTACCTGGAACAGGCAGAATTGACGTCTGAAGACAGGGAAATTAGCCCCCGGGAAAATCACAAGTTTTGTAAAAATAGTCCAGTCATTGAAGGAAAAATACAGCGATACTGTATAATTTTGCCAAACAGCACCGATTTGCACAAAGATTTAGGTTCTACTTACCCTCTACTCCAAAGTTGACCCTGTACCGGGAGTTGCTTTTACCCTTCTCGAGGATGAAAAATGTTTCATTGAAAATAAGTCCGAGAATGGATAGATTGACTAATTCTAAGCAACTTTTGTTCTATAAAGTTTTTTCGACTTATTCGCGAGTGAATGTGTCAATTTTTCAACCAATAAACCCACGTTTTCAGACGATTTTTCGCGAATAACTCAAAAAGTAAGTATTTTATAGAAAAAATCATTCTTAGTAAAAAATGTAGCTAATAAAAAAAAACAAAAAGAATGGTGGATTTATGGTGTCTGTAGTCCCAATACAAACGGAGTAATAGCTTGTTGAAGGTTGGTTCTTATTCGTCAAACGCAAAAATTGAAAGTTTCAACGTGAAGTTGCCAAAAAAACAATGCATTTTTCGGGGAAACTCATGGAACCATTTTTGAAGTGCTTGAAAAAAACCTTTATTTTTGTTTTTTATGAATAGCTGTGCCTAAATATAGCTATAATATGTATTCATCAATGCTCCAATATACGTGTTCTGATATCTGCAAAAATATGTGATTGGTTTTTTACCCATAACTCGCTTAGTTTTTAAGCTATCAAGTCCTTCAAAAACCATTTTGTAGGTTTTTTCAAGAGCTATAAGCTATAATTTAATTTAATTTTCTTTGAGCCCTTATTTTTGAAAGGGTTTGAGCTGAAAGGGCTTGAACAAGTTACTATTTACGAACATATGCAAACTTTAAACGGCCATATCTTACTCAAGTTTTATCATATGTAATATCACTAGTGCTTAAAATTTTATCGAAAATTTTTTCGAAAGCGTGTTGCCTGGTAATATAAAGAGTGCAAATTGACAGTTTATTATCTGATTAAATCCCGATCGCTTTAGTGGGAGGGATTTAATCTTTGATAATAAACTGCCAATTTGCACGAGTTATATTAACTAGGGGCAACTTAGCTTGAGGAAAAATTTTTACATAAAATTTAAAGCACGAGTGGTATTTGAGGAGAATATTTCACGAATAAATAATTCATTAAGTACATCTTCAATATTATGTTTTCTCATTAATTGCCTTCAGACGTTTTCTTGTCACTTTTTAGAGTTTACTGACCTTTATTTTCAATTTCCTCATTAATTTGATATGCAGAAATATTTCCAAACCGACTCATATTGTCAAAACAGCAAATCAGAAACAAACGCAGTAGAAACAACGGAGATTCACTATATTTTAAAATAATCTAGTGACATTTCTATGTCAACTAGTAAATAAAACGAGTTGAAACCTTAGATATTATAATATATAGACTGGCTTAACACCTTTCAGGCGTTTCTGAGGTGCAATATGACGAGGAACGATAGAGGGAGCACTACTTTATTCCCAATATCCCGCCTATTTATTACTATACACTCATGGCTCCGAGATTGACATAGAGAGCGCCATCTAGCGCTACCGCTACTAGGTTTGCTTCGTTAGGCAAAGTGAATTTTAAATACAACAAATTAAAATATTACACAGCTTTGATTCAACTAGTTACTTTTTGATAGATTACCGTATGTAAGTAGGTACCTAGGTACATTATTAGTTTGTTTCCAGAGCGAATGTGTTTACTTGACATTTATAATAAATGATTTGCTTAACTTTGTAACTACATACTACATTATTGAGCTATTGAAAGCTGTGCTTGACTTGTTCCTGTATTATGAGCTAGATATATTAAGTACAATCTTTGTATATTATTGTTACCTGATTGAAAAGTAGGCAAATTGAAATAGTTACAGATAGGCAAGGGTTATAGCCTGTATATTTCAGACAGGCTTCTCTTTGGAACTGACAATTGTTTAATATATATGTGATTTGTTTATGTTTACTAGTACATAATACAATATTACAATTTACAAGGTAAGTTAACAATTAGTAATAAGCTAGAGAAGATATTTATAAATAAAATTTAAAAGGGCGAGTTGCCCTATTTGCGGAAAATATTTCACGAAACAAAACGTCAAAAAATTACCGCAGTATTTGCCGCTGCAGCGACATAAAAAATTAGAGCGATAAATTTTGCATGTTGGTACTGTCAAAAGCCGATCTAGCTTGAATTACCACTAATAATGACATTTGATTGGTGCAATGTTGTGAAAAAACGGGCCCTCATTGGCTATAGCGTTAATGAGTGAAATAATCCAAAAACTTTCAGAAAAGTAAAACCTACAATTTTGTACTCTACAAAATTTTGCGTATCATTAATAGTTTTTGAGTTATTTTGAAGAAAAGGCAATTTTTTGCAAAATTACAAAAATGCTTTTCACTTCAAGCTCAAATTGTTTCAAAACTAAGCACTTTAAACCGGTCAAACTTCTAAAGCATGTTACAAGTACATAAATAAAGTAAATTGTAAAGTGGTAACGATTATTTTCAATTGGGGTGGTAATTAGGGGGTGATTTTCACATTTTTTTGACGCCGAAAGAAATAGGGACCAACATTATTTTCGTCAAAACTCGCTTAGTTTTGATGCTAGAGACTTTTATAAAAAACAAAAATAAAGGTTTTTTCAAGCACTTCAGAAAAGGTTGCATAAGTTTCCCCGAAAAATACATTATTTTTTGGCAACTTCACGTTGAAACTTTCAATTTTGGCGTTTGACGAATAAGAACCAACCTTCAACAAGCTATTACTCCGTTTGTATTGGGACTACAGACAACATAAATACACCGTTCTTTTTTATTTTTTATAAGCTACATTTTTACTAAGATTGATTTTTTCCGTAAAATACTTACTTTTTTGAGTTATTCGCGAAAAACCGTCTGAAAACGTGGGTTTATTTGTTGAAAAATTGACACTTTCACTCGCGAATAAGTCGAAAAGTATTGACTTTCAGAAAAAACTTTATAGAACAAAAGTTATTTAGAATTAGTCAATATATCCATTCCCTTATTTTCAATGAAACATTTTTCACCCCCGAGAAGGGGTGGCAGGGTAAAAGCAAAAAAGCAACCCCGGAACAGGATCAACTTTGAAGTAGAGGGTAAGAAGAACCTAAATCCAAATTTTTATGAAAATCGGTGCTGTTTGGCAATATTATACGGGAAATAGGTCATTGACTGGACTAAAACTCTAGGAACCTTGGGCAACAATTAGTTATAGGGTAACTTACAAAAAATCTGTTAGGGCGAGGTGAAGAAAGGGCAATTTAGGGGCTTAAACAATCTACAAGATAGGAGTTATTATCATTGGTATCTTTAAATAGAATTCAAAATATCCAATGTTCTAAGAAAAAACAAAATTACAATTGTCTCAATAAATTCCTACGTAAACCTAAAAAGTGAACATTATATTAAATATATCAAAGTGTGTCATCGTTTATCATGCTCATATTAGAAAACCATCGGGACTCTCTTCGACATAAAATATCCTTGCCTGAACATTCAGTACTGGTGATATTGGTGCAAAAAATTATGAATTTAGTGTCTATGCAAGAAATCAGATGACTAGAATTTAATAAACTCAATGATACTTCAAGCAAAACGAGGACGCTAATGTGATTTAATTGTGAAATCGAATATTATGTACTGTATCAAGTAATATAAAAGGTAAAAAGTTAGTAAAAAAGTTTTAATTTTGCCCGAACACTGTCAATTACAATACAAGGTATACAAAATTTAAAGAACTATCTACAAAATTTTCAGATCAAATGCGACTGTTTTTTATTATATTATGTTCCACAAATTGCTTTATTATAATCGAACGAAGAAAGTTTCAATAAAAACATTATAGTAACTAATGCCTTTAAACTATAACGAGATTTTTATCTTTGAGATAAAAACAAAACTTTTATGAATATTAGACTCGTAAATACCAATATGTCTAGTCGTCCTGCCGTCTTATTCTATAACCATTAATCTTGTTTATTTCTTCTTAATTAATTTTCTGATGTCATTTCTTTAATTTAATATATATGTACATACATATATAGACATGAATAATTTTATCAATTAATATAATAGCAAGACTATACCGTCACTACTTCCACATCCAAATTTTTTATCCAAGTCACTCACAACGAAAAAAATTTGTATGTGGAAATAATTGTTTATGGAACTTTAATAATATAATATTTGAAATCCTCTACCCCAAAAACCCATAAAACGATACCCCACATCGGTAGCGGGGTGGGGGTGGTGATGGGGGGTGGTAGTGGGGGTGGTGATGGGGGGTGGTAGTGGGGGTGGATGAAGTAAAAAAGTATTTTGAGGTTTCTGGTTCTTGTACACACACTAAATCACAATTTTTTTTTATCCCATTTAATAATGGGGTGGGGGTGGTAATGGGGGTGGATAATGCCAAAACTTTTTTTGGGACCTTAGCTTCTCTTGTATATACTAAATACCAATTTTATGGACTCTTACCTGCTTGATTTACCTATTTTCCCAAATTTACCCCAATTTACCCCCCAACCCTTCGACGGAACAAGATGAAAATATAATCTAGTTCTAGATCTCGTTAAAGTACATATGAGTACCAAATTTCAAGTCAACATCTCAAACGGTTCCAGAGTAAACGTGCGCACAAAAAAGTTAGAGACAGACCGACAGACAGAAATTTTTTTTTCGTTCAAACTTAAAATCTCGACGTTTCGTGACATTCTAAGCCTATTTGAACAATAAAAATTTTAAAATTTTTTTTTGTCGTTACTATACTTCCACTGGATGTGGAAGTAAAATTAAAAGTTGACCCGGAACAAATTTGTAACAAGCTGATTTCTTAGGGATTGTATTCTGTGGCTATCCAGGAGTCTGACTAAAAATCCCAAAAAATCCGCCGTGCAGAAATAAAGAAAAAATGCGCCGCCATGTTGAAATTAGGCACTTTTTTTCCTTTAATCGGTAATAGCTCACACGAATAACACTTTAGGAAAAAATGTAGAGGCAAAATTTTGAGAGAAAGAGCTATAAAAAGGCGGCTACAGACGTAACTGCATACTGGAACAGTATGCATGCGCATGTTTATTGTACAAGTATACTGGAACGTGTGTTTTATAACACTTGTACAAGTATTGTAATTGTACAAGTGACATGGGGCTTGATGAAATTCTATATTGTATACTTGCAGAGCTGGGCAAATACTTTGAAAAAGTATTTAAATATTAAATACTAAATACTTTCAGAAAATTGAAAGTATTTAAATATTAAGTATTTTCAAAACACAAAGGTATTTAAATAATAAATAACAAAAGTAATTAAATAGTTTAAACTTAGTATTTAAATACTTTCTGAATATTTAAATATTTTGAAGCATAGTAGTCGGGGAGCCCTCCCTAGCTGTGTGTGCACCCCCCTCCCGATCCTTGGGGACAATATTTTTCATAAAGATTAAAGCCTAAGGAACAATTTAGGTCCTAAAAAATACTGGTTGTACTTTCAAAATGGCGGCCAGATGTTAAAAAAAAACTGTTGCCAATGGTGTTTTTGTCGTTTAACACAAAAACTAAAAAAGATGAAAAACTTTTTTCACAAAAAACAACGTGCTTAAAATTTTCTACAATTCTATACAATATTTTGATAGGAGTTACCATTTTCCAGATAAATGAGTCCAAAATTGAGAAAACATGGAAATTCATATATCGCTAAATCATTTAGAGGAAATAACTCTGATAATTATTGTAAGGTGTATAATATAACTTTATATTATTAACATAACAAAAAATAAAATAAACTGAAAAAAAATTAATAATAATAATATAATTTGTAGACATTTATCTCGAAAACGGTAACAACGGTATCTGGAAAATGGTAACTCCTATCCAAATATTGTATAGGAACAAAATTATGCACTTTGTGTTTTGTGCAGAAAGTTTTTCTCCATCTTTTTTAGTTTTTGTGTTAAATGACCAAAACAATATTTGCAATTTTTTTTTAAACGGACGCCATTTTGAAAGTACAGCCAGTTTTTCTTTTTGAGGACATGTCTTAAATTGTTCCTTAGGCTTTAAAGCATTGTCCCCAAGGATGGAGTGCACGGACAGTTAGGGTGGGCTCCCGTAGTGTTATGTTTGATATTGAATTTTATATTTTATTTTAAGAGTTGAATCGTTTATCTGAAAAATGGTAACTCCTATCCAAATATTGTATAGGAACAAAATTATAGAAAATTTTATGCACTTTGTTTTTTGTGCAGAAAGTTATGACAAAAACAATATTTGCAATTTTTTTTTTGGGACGTCCTAAATTGTTCCTTAGGCTTTAATCTTTATGAAAAACATTGTCCCCAAGGATCTGAGGGGAGGGGGGGAGGTGCACGGACACTTAGGGTGGAAAATAGTTCCTAATTTCATTATTAAAGTACAGCATTTAATATATAAAATTTATGATAGAGCAATGGGAAGTATCTATCTGAAACTATTTTAAAGATTATACCATTTATGATTTTTTAAATATTAATAATAATAAACCGAAAATAGACGCATATTTCCTTCTCACTTTGCAAAATCCTATCCTTTGGCTAAACTTTGCCAAATTGTATTTTCTACTTTTGTAGAAATGAATAAAGACTTATTATTATCATTATTATTATTATATTAAATACCATTTGACTATTTGAGGTTCTACGCGTCTTCTGCAAATACTCAAATAAAGCACAGAGACTATGGTACTAGTTCAACTGTTCTCTGTCACAATAAAAAAACATGTACATTAACAGTAACACTTACTGTCTATGTCTGCTGTCAACCAACTTTCTGGGAATTAAGACGTGAATGACTGAAGACTGAATGATGCAATATATTTCTTAACTACATAGTATAGTACATGTCTTGATTCTTGACGAATATCTGCCTGTCTGTATTTGATTTTATTTGTTGTATTTATTTAAATACTTTTTGGATTCAAATACTTCGAGGGTATTCAAATATTTCTGAAAGTATTTAAATACTGCCAGAAAAGGATTTAAATACTTTCAGAAGTATTTAAATACTTTTTAGAAGTATTTAAATACTTCCTAGTTATTTAAATAGTTTAAGTATTTATAAATACCTTTAGGATCATTTTCACAAATACTAAGAAGTAAATATTTCAGATAAAGTATTTGCAAGTATAAATACAAATACTTGCTGCAAGAAGTATTTAAATACTCGGTATTTAAATACTTTCTAGTATTTAAATACTTATGAGGTATTTGTAAGTACATATTTGCCCAGCTCTGTATACTTGTACATGTTGGGTTTGCGCAAGTATACTTGAGCGTGTGTACGGCAGGTCGGCAGACTTGTGTAAACACGTAATAGACTTGGTGAACCTGTGCGATGACGAGCGATTTGAGAAAAAGGAATTGCAAGATTTTCGAAGAATTTACAACGATATATGAAGTGAGCCATGTCTTTGGCTTACAAAATCGAAAGATTACCATGTTAAGGTGAAAAGAGAAGCGGTATCCAGTAAGTTGGCAGATAAACTAAAAGAAATAGAGCCAAATGCCGATCGGGAGAAAGTGGTAAAGAACAAATTACAGGAAGGAGAAGAAAAAAGTTGAAGAAACTCTGTGGTCAGGGACGGGTACAGAAGATGTTTATGAATCCACCTTGTGCTACTACCATTTTAAGATATTAATGTGCGAATACTCATTCTTTTTTCTTAACCACTTCTTACACCACATACTAGGTTGTTTTCGTTGTTTTTTGAGAATTAAAACAAACGCAGTTAAAGCAAGCGTCTCGTCTTCATCCGTTAATGACATTTTTATTCTTTATTCGCGATTAACTGTCACTGCACAACTGTTCAAGTATACTTTTGCGTGTGGCGGCGACGCAAATTTCAGTATACTTGTACAATAAACTTGTGCATGCATACCGTTCAATTATGCAGTTACGTCTGTAGCCATCTTAAGTTTTAATGTGATATAAAGTTTTTTGCAATCGGTTAAATATTAGCAAAGTTACGATTGTCAAAATGACAGATTTGTATAAAAGAATATTACTTTTTGTATTTTAATACCATAAAATGCAATAAAAGGCAACAATAATTAATATTAGTAATACTAATTAAATATGGTTTCTTTTAGAAATTGCACTTTTGAATGCCAAGTTGGCAGGTTGTATAAAATATTGACTTTTTTAATGAATAAGACATGCATACACAAAACTGATTTATAACGTGCTACAGTCAGATTACGAAATAATCGAAGAAAGTCATTTGTCACATCGATAGGTTGTATAAGAAATGCCATCGTTATTAATAGGTAATTAAAGTAATACATTCTCACAATAAAATCCATTCTAAAAACAAAAAAAACGTAACAACAAACACAACAGAACGCATGAATAAATAGGCATAAAAAACCCTCAAATATGAGCTTTGACTAAAAACTAGCCTCATTCTTAAAAAGTAACAACCTCTGATGCATTGTCACAGTGCTGTCCAATGCAATTTACACAGCTGGTATTGCACTTAAGGTTACATTTTTTACATGTTTGCAATTTTTCTTGCAACCACAGAATAAAACATTTAAAATGAAATCAGGGGCACACTTTTGTACTGTTTTTATTGGTTCTAGATAACCTCTGTTTTTCCAACCCCAGTTCTTTGAATTAAGGTTGTCGCCTAACCAGACTTGAATTAGCCAATACACATAAATATGATATTTAGTGGCATCGGATGTTGATGGAAGAACTGCTAGATCGAAGTGTTAGAAAATATTTTGCCTAGCAGAAATCTGATTATACCTGACGAACCTGTAATCATTTAAACTATTAGTTCTTGTACTACCATCTTAAAATAAATTCCTCCCCAATTACTGTAAGCTGATTTTCTTTAGCAAATTTACTTCAGTATTATTTTTTAAAACTGAAAATACTGTTATTTTGCCCTTTTTATGGAATGCAGAGGTGGTCTCGCATCCGGAGATGGCATGTGCAAATAGAATATTTTTTACCACATTTTCACTTAGTTCTGAACGTAACTTACATATATTCGTTATTTTATCAGATTTACCTCTATCATGTGTACATTTTTTGTTTTGTAATGCTCAATGAGTAACGTTATTAAGTCTGTACCTTGACCAACAATTATAACGGAGTTACACATATCAGCTGAGCAATCAATAGCAGCTTTTACAATTAAATAATCAGGGAAAAATTTTTATGTTAGAAGTTTAATTAACTGATCTTTATTTGACGAGATATCTCTGCTATTTTTTTGTCGGTCAATATTAATTTCTTTCTGAAATGTATCTTCTTTGATGTTCTGCAAATTTAACGGAAGTGCTGTCATTAGAATACCCATCGAGAATAATACTATAATTTAAACCATAATGATAACGAATGAATGAAATGAACAATATCTTTATATTGAGCCGGGCGTTGCCACACAACTTTTCTATTGTACAAATTGTTTAGCACTTTCAGGCAAAGTTGGATCTGATGTAAGTTTTTTGTCAAAATAAGAAGAAGGAGATAATTTTATTGTTTTTCGAAACGAAATATCGTCAAATAAACTAACCGGTATATGATTTAATTCATATTTAAAACACTCCTTTAAATCATTTTGATCTCGAGAGCAACACAAGTAATCCTATCGAAAAGTTGTGTAGGATTAATGACTGCTGATGCTTTTTTTATATAATAATTGTCCTATTTGTAAATGTGATTGATTTTACTCTATCGTTCCTTTTTAGTTTTAAGTTCTCAAATGAAGTATTATTTAATAACATTAGTTTCTTATTGCTGGGGATGTTTGGTAAACTGGTTGTAAAGAACGCAATCAGTCAGTTTTGTAGGTGCATGTACCGTCAGTTTATTACAGATGTCAATATTTCATACTACTTGTCAACTTGATATTTAGAAATTTGTCTAAAATAAACCATATTTAATTAGTATTACCAACAAAAGTTTTTGTTGACTATTTTTACATTTTTACGGTGCTAAAATATAAAAAATATAAGAATCTGTCATTTTGACAATCATAACTTTGTTAATATTCAACCGATTTATACCATATTGAAGCTTAGCTCTTTCTCTTAAAATTTTGCCTCTTTACTTTTTTCCTAAACTGTTATTCGTGTGGGCTATTACCGATTAAAGGAAAAAAGTGCCTAATTTCAACATGGCGGCGCATTTTTTCTATATCACGGCATATTTTTTTTTTCATTCAGAGACTCCTGAATAGCCATAGAATACAATTCCGAAGAAATTAGCTTGGTACAAATTTGTTCCGGGTTGGTCCAAATTTAATTCTATTTTACTGAAGACCGTCTCGTATTAATTAATAGTCGGACAAAGGTTAAAACTTCAGCTATAATACTTTAATGTTTTACATGTTTTGCTGAAAGAACCATTCTATTTTAATATTTATATTACGTTCATATTATTCATATCGTAATATATGTATACATAAATTTGTTTCAAATTTTTTTGCAAATAAAAAAACCAACTAGTTGGCCTCCATTTTATGGACTGCTCTTACTCAGTAATGCGGAAATTATTCATATGATTTACATTTAGGAACGTCATTTGTTGTTGAAAGAATAAATACATAAAATTTTGCACTTAAGGAACTTCCGACTTTGGTTCATTGCATTTTAACATTGACATTTAGGTACCATAAACTAAAGTGACTTTTCTCCTGCAAACTTTATTAGAATTAGTCATACTGTATCCAATTTTTACGTGTATTAATTGGTTTTAATGACGACAAAACTCGAGACAAAACTGCAACTGCAAATAAGTATTTACTTATTTGCATTTAGTTCATTATGGCGAGAGCGAGGGTCCAGAAAAAAAACGGAGGCTAGTGGCCTATGCAAGTGTAATCGTAAGGCTTAGATTGATGCATTATTTAAATCTTCACTATCATCTTAATGCCAGCAAGCGAGAATGAGCTCATGCATGCGCGCCAATATCCTTTCTCAGGGACCGCTTTAGCTCTTTTGTCGCTCTGGGCCAAATAGCATTTTGCCGTTCCTCTCTGCACTTTTGTCTTGACGATTTGCGATTCTTAAAATATTCGTATCGCTATGCCGAAAATGCCGCCCTTACAATTTTGGCGCCCTGGGCAACCGCCCACTGTCCTTTGGCATTGCTGACGGTCTGGGATAACCCTAATCATCACTGTAGACCTAGACCGTCCTCGTGAGAAGCAGGCGAGCTTACTTTTCAACAACTCCACTCACAAATGTGAACGGTGTTGAGGATTTGGCCCACCTCCCCTGGCCCTGGCTGATCGATCTAGCTTGCTAAGGCCTCTTCTGGCGCTCTTCTGTCTTGGTGTTCTTTCTTCGCCAGCTTGTCACCCCCGGGGGTATGTACGCACTTGTAACAGAACTTCATTGCGAGCCTCGTCGTGTAACCGTGTAGACGGGATCCTGTAACCTCGTTGCGTAACGTAAGAGCGAACATGGATGTTCGCGCCGAGGTTCGCAGCTTTCCCATCACTTGTCGGTATTCCTGCGTCACTTCAAAGGATGTCACTGTATGCGGTTACGCAAAGTTTGGACGTGTCCAAGCTTCTTCGTGAATCGTCTTATGAGGTGTTTAAATATTTTCATATTCTTTACGTGTAGAATAGACAGTCGCGTTGTAAATATGGAGTGGACGGAAGAAAATTCGATTCTTTTTTTGTATAGGCCGCTGATATGTTGAAACTTTAAATCAGTCGGCAACGTACAACCACTATACTCCATTTCTAGAACACAAACGTGTTTGCCACCATCTTTTCGGCTTTTTCTTTTTGTCGCATGATGAATATGAATATATGCCGCAGTCGCAATTTGCAGTTTATTATTGTCCATGGTTTCGATAAATGTCTGTTTTCGCCTCTTTTCCAAACACAAAGTAACTGACAGAACTGCGAACAACATGGAAAACGGAATGTTCGCGACGCAACGGAGTTTTGTTCGGGGATAATTTTTTCGTCACATGTTAACGCGTATCATGATCCAGCTTTGACACTGTTAGCGACGAAGTTACGCATCGAGGTTCTGTTACAAGTGCGTACGTACCTTTATATTATGAACTCTTAGAGCTTCTAGAGCTGGCAACTCTCTTCTCCTTAGGTTATTGAATAGAATAGGGAATAACGTGCAAATTTGACGACGAGTGTGGTTACCGTCTGCCAGTCGGTAATCGAAGAGACCATATAAATACAATTTTTTTTTCTCTCTGGAACTTTTTGGTATAATATGGGGATAGGGAGGGTAGGCATTTATTTTTAAATCGATTGATTATCGATATCTGTCCGCATAGGTAGTTAGTAAATGTACTTCACATACCCCAATTACGCTGGCAGACGAAACTTCCGAACGGCGCGCGCGCTAACCGGAAAAAGAAAAAAATTTTAGTTTCTTTTTCCGGTTAGCGCGCGCGCCGTTCGGAAGTTTCGTCTGCCAGCGTAATTGGGGTATGTGAAGTATATATACTAACTACCTTTGCGGACAGATATCGATAATCATTCGATTTAAAAATAAATGCCCCCCCCCCCCCCTCCCCACCATACCAAAAAGTTCCAGAGAGAAAAATTTTTTGTATTTATATAGTCTCTTCGATTACCGACTGGCAGACGGTAACCACTCGTCGTCGAATTTGCACGCTATTTTCTAGACTAGAAGGATTCAAGAGTTTCCTAACCCACACATAAAATGTGATGTTGCTCCGAGGTTAAAGTTAGCCCAGGACTAGCTAACACGCAAATTTACATTGGTAGACGGTAAACGGGTCCTTAGTTAATTTACAATAATTGTTAAGTAAGCTTCATTTTGATAAAAGTATATTATTAAATTAGATTAGTTTATAGAAAATAAATCTTTAGAAATGTCGTCATTTATAGTTGCTAACTTTTATTATTTATTTGATATAATATGAAGCTGTTTATCAGTGTCCGATTAAGATCCAATTTCTTTCTAGCTCAAGGAAATATGTTACATGTAATTCAGCACGTGTATTCATTCGTACGAGGGAAACTACATTTTTATTGAAATACTGTCACTAAGCATTAAACTTACGAAATTAAAATTGAATTTAATATAAATATTTTATCACAAGGATAACAAACTGATTTCTAAAATAAATAAATAAATTCAAGTTTCAGCAATTTCAGTCCACCAAGGTCACGTGTGATCATTTACTTTTAATGTTCTCGTTTTTATTTTATTTCAATAATTTACGACCTTTTAAAATTACTTACCGCCTAGCAAACATTATTAACCAATACAATTTTACCATTTTTACAATTTTACATAAAAAACCGCTGCCTAAAGAATCACTACTTCCGCATTCAGAATTCCTATCCAAGTCCCCACAATACCATCCCTCCCAATTGTTAAAGAGTGTGATTGATGCCAAAAAAACTAAGGCCTTTGGTTCTTTTACAAAATCACAATTTTATCTAACCCCTTTAATAATGGGGTGGGAGTGATGGTGGGGGTGGCTGATGTCAAAAGAAAATCGAAACCTTGACTTCTCGTGCATGCACTAAATTCCAATATTATGGGCTGGTGCTCGCTTTAACGGAATAAGATCAAAATATAATCTAGTTCCAGATCTCGTTATGTTATAATACATAGGTGTACCAAATTTCAAGTTAATATCATAAATCGTTCCAAAGTAGGTATTGGGCGCACAAAAAAAAGTTACAGACAGACAGATTTTTTGCTCAAATTTATAATCTCGACGTTTCGTGTCGTTAGCCTATTTGAACAGAAAATAATTTCAATTTTCTTTTCCATTACTCCTTATACTTCCACTCTACTACGTAGATGTGGATGTAAATATATTAATTTTTAATCAGAAAATTCTACAACTCTCGCGTTTTCGTAGTGAACATTAACAGAACAGCGTTAAAAACAGTGAAAGATAAATATACCCGAGATGAATTTTCAAGTACTTGAAAAATATAGGTGGATATGGAGGTGTCAATACTTTTTAATCATAGACCGGTCCAGTAGCGGATCCAGAATAAATTAACAGAGGGACAGAACCATTACAAATGTGCCGCCGCAAACGAACAGACATTTTTTTAGAAATGAAAATTGATGAGAGCATGGGGGGGGGGGTAGAAAATCACCAAAAACTTTTTTCACCCAGATAAACAGTCAACAAATTTTGTATGCTCCGGCCTTTTTGTCAAAATACACGACAAGGGGGGGCACATATATGTATATATAATATAATAAGATAATATTGTTGTTCATAAATCACTATTATTTAATAAAAAACGAATACCAAAATAAACAACAGGAGGGAGGGGCACGTGCCCCTGTGCCCTCCCCCCTGGATCCGCCTATGGACCGGTCTGGTTTAGTTTCCATTCGATAACACTGGCGCCGATACCGGCACCGACTCCGGTTTTGCCCAATTTTGCGAAAACTGTTTTATTGGCGTAGATTCATGATAGAGAAACATTTTGCAACTGTTATCAATTCCTTGTAAACTGTACTTGACGTGTAGTATGTTTCATTGAGTAAGATTTTAATATTGTTTATTAATATATTAATACTCACTGCAAATACTAACTCATTGGGAATGTTGGTTTTCATTTCCGGTAAAAGAGTTTCAAATCTATTATATTAGGTAAGGTAAACGCGGAAATAGGATCCAGGATGAGCCCTACAGAAACAGAGCCTTATAGTGAGCCGTTTTATGTTATTTTGATCTATACAAATTTATACTAAATTTTTGTAAAGGAATCCTTCCCTCAATTTGATATGAAGTCAAGAAAACATTCCGTATATGTACTTTTATATGTACATTTAATTCTTTAACGACTCGAATAAGAATTTTACGATAACGCCATTTCATAAACAATATAGGCACACAAAAAAAGGTAGTATGGTTTCTGGGATTCCATTGGGTAACGCCTATATATTTTGACGTGCTTAACACGAATTAGGTGTCCATTTAGCTCCATCACCAGCAGTTTTTATGAGGTTTTTGTAAGATTTTCTATGAGGTTCTTTAGGTTTTCCACTATTTTCTAAAAATTGGTGTGTGATGGAACTAGACGGGCACCTGATTCATGTTCAGCACGCCGAAATACATCGAGGTTACTCAATGGAGTCTCAGAAACAGACCAATTTTTTGTGCACAGCGCCCCCCTGCCCCCAAAAAAGTGCCTGCGTAATGAGAAACGCCACGATAGAGACAGTTGCCATCACCCAGAATGAGAATATCATTATCATAGTGTTAGTGAATATCATAGTAATGAAATAAAAATTTTCCCAGAATTCCTAATATAATAAAACTAAAAATATTCTCATAGTAGCAAAACAAACCAACCTTTTTGACCAGTAAGCTTAAACACGTTGAGAAAAATCGGAGCTTCCAAGCCGCCTCTGTTCTAATTAATTTTGAAGTTTAGTTTCAGCTGCAATGCAAGTTTGATTTAAAATGACCATGAGCCCTTATAGTCCATACGAAACTTGCAAAAAAAGTGTAAAACCCCAAAAGTGCAGGGGTAGCGACCAAACATGACTACCCCCCCCCCCTTTTCTAGGACGGCCAACATGATGGTGATAGTCGCCAGGTCCCTACCCCCCTCGAACTACGCACCACCTTTTTTAGATTTTTCCTCGGATTTTTCGTTGTCAGGCATGCGACGACTTGTTGGATCGGTTATTTTTGAGGAAACTCAATATGTCCTGTAACACTTTGCAACCAGATATCCTAACGATCGACGGGGGTTGAAACCAGCCCCTCCCTCAATACCGGAATAAGCAAAAAACATCCAAACATGCTGAAAATTGTTTTCTACACGTTTTCAAGGCCGAGGAATACAATGCTGATATTATTTAGCCTCCCACCCCCAACCAGCATAATGCCACATTTTTCCCATTTTTCGTTATCAGGCATGCGAGGACTTGTTGGATCGGGGTTTTCCAATACCTACGTATGCGTACAGTTAGTCCTTAACCCATATATATTGCATTTAATTATATTTCCCAAGGGTCCTCAATACTGAGGACGTAACAAATGGAAGGTATATGCCGAGAATACACAACCGACGGCTACGGCACATATGTTGTGCGTCGGTCCTCGCTGAATCGCTGTATGAAGGCCGCCTAAGAGGAAGACTATTCCTTCTCTCTATGATTTAATTTGTAAACACTGAGGATTAAATTAAAATTTAATAATAGTAATATATAATGCATGTCTTGAGTAAGAATAACAATCATGTTGTACATAATGTGAAAAGAATCATGTACATAATATATAATAAAAAGTGGACTATGCGCATACACGAACATATATACATGCGCATAGCCCGTTCTGTCAAACTCCTTTTAAGCTGCAATAAAAAAATATTTCTCCATAGAAAACCTTATCCATTGAGCGCTTGTGATCTCACTATAAGAAAAACCGATAGTTTTGAGCATGCAAGGGTAGTTCTTGAAGACTAAGATGCAACTGTCGTGTTCTCAACCCTTGAAAACGGGGGATACCTTCTTCTCCTTGACGGACACTTCAGGATTCAGAGAGGGGTCGTTAGAATGTCTGGTGGCAACATTTTACAGAACATATTGAGTTTCTTAAAAAAAAACTCAATCCAGCAAGTCCTCGCATGACTGAAAACGAAAAATGGGAGGAAGGGGTGGTTTATGCATTTAGGGTTGGGAGGCTAAATAATATCACCATCGTGTTCCCCGCCCTTGAAAACGTGTAGAAAACAATGTACAGCACGTTTGGAAGTTTTTGGCATGTTTCGGCATTGAGGGAGGGGGTGGTTTCAACCCCCGTGGGTCGTTAAGATGTCTGGTTGTGAAATTTTACACGACATATTCAGATTCCTTAATAGAAACCCGATCCAACAAGTTCTCGCATGCCTGACAACGAAAAATCGAAAACAGGGGTGGTTTTTTTCATTTAGGGGGTAGTTCGAGGGCGATAGGGACCGCGCAATTATCACCATCGTGTTGGCCGTCCTCGAAAACGGGGGGTTGTCATGTTTGGTCGCTGCACTTTTGGGGTTTTTGCAACTTTGGCATGGACTATTACTTCCGATCTCTGCCAACGGATTTAAAGCAAATCTCGCGGCAAATCCGAATTTGGAGCATATATGGACATAATAATAATAGAAATAAAAGCTGTCAATAACGAGTCTGTTGGTCAGTAGCTTTATATTAACTTTAGAAATAAAGCATCTTGTGTTTTAAATATATAGTTGTAATGTTGCTTTTATGAGTTTTGAACTAGACAATTTAAACATTATAAATACGTAGATCCTTCTACGCAGTATATAATATTACATTTGTACTAAAATGGAATAATGTAAAAAGTAGTAGACAACACAATTTAGTTATTATTTTTTTAATCGGTTTAATTAAAGTGATAAAATTAAGCTACTTAATATCTACTTTATGTTTTCTTCTGATGAGTAAAAAAAAATTGCGAATGTTATTTCAGACATGTATATCTAAATATTTAATTGTCATGTTTACCTTGAAAACCTCGTTGAAAACCTTTTAAACTGCCTTAAGCTTAATTAGAATAATTTGTTTTTCTACTAGATGACTAAGTTTGTCTAATAATAACTGTAAGAGGTTAAAAGAATAATAATTACACTATGAGTATTTTCTTTAAACATTTCCTAGTGGCGTCTTGTAAAAGGAGCTCTCACTAGTTTGTTTAGCAAACCTATAAACTTTACTCATATTGTAAGTAATAGTTTAAATAACGGTATTTTCCCAGACACCTGGAAAAACGCTAATGGTTTGCCAATTTTTAAAATTAATAATCCTACCGAACTTTCTTAGTTCAGGCCGACTAGCATTCTGCCAACGTTATCGAAGAGGAAGAATTGTTTCTGCTCTAAATAAATATTTAGCTACATCCATCCATCTATGCAATAAGGTTTCAGAGATAACCATAGTACAACCAGCATTATTGAACGTTGCAGACACTTTAGAACTAATGACAGAAAACATAATACATGTTTATTCTTATTTTATCTTGATAAAGCATTTGATATAAAGCAGAAGACCTTACGTAAAAAGCTTAAATATTTCGGTCTAGGCGGCAGTGCTTTATTATTTTTTCAAAATCGTTTAAATGACAGATATCAACGTACAGTGAATAATGGGTCTATTTTTTAATTTTAAATCTGTTGCTGCTGACGTTCTGCAGGGTAGTAGTATCTTAAGTCTACCTATATCTTCGACTTTAACAATCCTCTCCGTGTATGTAATATTCATCAATATGTAGACTATATTCAAGTTTACTTTTCATTCGACTTCAACAAAATCGGTTCTGCAATAAATAATATTAACTCCAATTTAAACACTATTATTGATTTACTAGTGAAATATTTTGTCGAACTCCTCTATACGTTTCCTTAAATATCTAAGGAATGAAAAATCAGGCTGCAACCAACAGCTATTCTCCGAACTAATGCCCCGCCGAGCGCTGGATTACGAATTATAAGCCTGGCCGCGTTAAGTGCAATAACTCTATGTATTGCCACAAAAAGCTGAAGTTTCGATTGCAACAGACACTGGCCGAAAGACTCATTCCTACTCAAAGGAGCTCTCGTGCCAGCCACTCCACACCACTTGCAGACTGCAGTTTCGAGCTAATGGCTCTAAACTATAAAGTTATATACTTTCTCTCTCTGGCGCAGAAAATTCGAGTTTATGGCGGAGTCGCCGGTGCTACGCCCATGAGGAGTCCCTACCACTATCGATACGACAATCGATACGACATTTAGAAGTGGGTGAAAAGTGAGTTGAAAAATTTGCTCACAATCTTACAACTCAAGCTAATAGAAGCGGGTTAAAAATAAACTACATAGTGCACATCGTGAACTATAATGGTATTCCTATGTTCAATTCTATTTTATTATTATTAGTGATGCATAATTACGCATGGTATTTAAGCATTTTTTAAATTTATTCATAAATTTAAAAAGTGTTTTCCACTCTTGATGCAATAACTTTCTATCAAATAGTAATTGAATAATTATATTTAAATTAGTTTCGCTTGTTACAGTATGTTAAATATTATGTTAATATATTTTTAAATATGATAAATATGTCTAGATTGTGTGCAGTAAGACAATAGAAAGTATTTAGTGAAAATCGTTTTGTATTGTGATATTTAAATTTCTCATTCTGAGTTAGGATTATAGATTTTTGCAATAAAAATTTTTAAACAAAATAATACAGTCAACAAAATATATAAAGTAACATTCACGGTAGAAAATCATACATCAAAGCTTGTAAAATATTTATCTAACAGATAATTGAAGACCTAAGTGGATAAAGATGTTATGTCGCATTTTTTTTAAAAATCACTTTATGCAATTTTTGAACACCCCTGATATAGATTTAACACCCAATAAACGGTGAATTCTAAATTTGTAATATTTTATAGAAACTTTTTAATTATAAAGGCGCCATGTCATACATACAACCAGTAATTTTAGTGGATGTACACAGTTTTGGACAGAAAAATCTAGTTTCATAACAGCTTGATATTGTTCTTTAATATTAGTGTAAACAAAAGAACATAACCCAAAATTATCTATTTTATGAGGTATTATTTATTTGAATCGAAGACAAAATAAATAAGTTCCAACTCAAAACCGTTTTATTTAATTTACTCAAAACTTTAAAAGTGTGACATAACAACTTTATCCACTTAGCTCTTCAATTGCTTGGTGGTGAAATTACGATATTTTTTAAAGAAAGTATTGTAAATGACCTTGAATAATTATATCTTGAAAAGGTACTAAACTAAGGTACTTTGAATTATCTGTAATACGAGGCGCTGCAGAGAGGAATAATTGCGGTAAAGCGAGCGTAGTAGTCATTTGAAGAACTAAATAAAACCTTTTACAATACTAATGTTCCGGGTTCAATCTTGATTACTGTAACTTTTTTTTTTTTTTTGTTTTTTCTGTGTCCGAGATATTTTTTCCTTGCTCTAAATTATTTTCATATCCGAATGTGCAAATTTCAGTAGGATAAAAAACAATCAGTTTCAAAAACATTATAAAATGTATTTAAAAGTCCAAACACACGAAAGAGAACATCTTTTGCGCGGCCACACAATGATATCCGGGGGCTAGAGTCTAGTATTAAACGTCACTTGTTAAATCATTATTTGTATGTAGTTTTTTTTTAATGGATTTATTCCTTGCCCTAAAATGCCGAAAGTAAGAAATTAGATATAAATTTTATAGTTCTTCAAATGACTACTATGCACTCATTATCGCTACCGTTTCTCTCTGCAGCGGCTTGTTCTGGAATAGTTTAAGATGTCTGAAATATTGAAGTTCGTAATGTCGGTTAAAATCTACCCTATTGACGAAACATGATTTAAACTATTACACAGTTTAATTTTTTCATGCTAAAATCACCATTTTTTGTAAAAAGGAAATGGAATTTAATAAATGAATAACTTGATTTAGCGTAACTCCGGTCACACACCGCAAACACACATTTTCCTCCATCGTGAGCGTATATTTTACAGGATGACCTCTACTCTACTCAAAAAGCTCTTTCCAACGATGATATTAAAAATATCTCTAAATTTTGCATATGCAGGAATCACTGTAGACGATCCTTAATTATTTTTTTGCAAAATAACACCTACTCTGATTTTAGGTCAATATTTTACACAATTGGTCTTTTGATGCATACATAATTTATAGTTTAAAAGCTAGAAGGCGGTGATAGACGGACGAACGCGTGAGTGGAACATCAGGAACATCATCGATATTATTTATCACAAAATCTAGCGTTTAAATTTTGAGTTCTTAATTTTGTGTTATGATTCATCACATTTAAGTCAATTCAAATTTATTGTTGAAAACATGTTTGTGTCAAGAAAAACGAAAATATGGTCTAAAAAACACGTAGAAAATTTTAATAATAGTGATGGCGACATTACTAAAATATGTAGATACCAATTAAGACTTAAACTAGTATCATAAATGATTACTGCGTTTCTTAGTGGGAAACAGTCGCCATAATTATTGTTACTAAGAAATATAGCAATTAAGAGCTAAATTAGGAAAGTAAACGAATTATGTGTTTTTTTTTTGGTGACAAACGGTCATTAAGATTACGACCTTAACCTATTTCCGAGTGAAATAAAATACAGTTACCTAGTTCACTATATAATTTACAGAATTCGCTATTGTTATGTGAAAATAGTACAGTTTTCTCCCATTCAATTTGTAGACATGAACAATGTTACATGGATGACATTGTTATTATTTAATTTACCTACTATTATAATATTCATTATCTTGCAAATACTAATATAAAAATAATTCTTTCTAACTACAAGGATGAACTAAATTTATTGTGTTACAACGATGTCTTAAAATAAATACTAGTCCAGTCAACGGAGCGCTAAAATGATCAAAATCTCCAACTTGAGTGCTAATGAATGGATTTTGATGAAACCTTGAGCAATGTGTTTGTAATGACGTTAATTTAAAAGTTGGAAAAAAAAGATTAGAGTAGGAAATGATCACGGGTTCCATAATTTGTAGAATTAGGTCAAAAATAAAAAAAATGTATTTACCTTTTTTGGTCCAAAATAAAATTTTTTTACTCTTGTGAATTTTTTCGAAAAATGCATATTTTTTGAGATATGGCCACTCTAAAATTCCAAGAAGTGGGGGAGGGGAAATGTAAAAGTTGAAAAAGAAAATCTGAAAAAATTCAGGTGAATATACCATCGAAATACAAGACTTTTTTATTTGCAACTTTTCTGTAAAGTACGTTTTCACCGAGTTTTTCCGGAAAAACATGAAAAACTACCCCTTTCGTTGAAATTGTAGTGCTTTAAAAATATATAATTTAAAATTTTGAAAAACTTCAAACGTATAACCTTATAAACATTTTTTGTCTCTTGGAATTTTCTGTAGCTTGCCAATTCTCCGAGTTACAGGCAGTTTTTTACGATAAATAATGTACTACATTTTTGCACATTCAAAAATACATGAAAATTTAAAAAATGAACGTAATTTGTAATATTATTATAAAAAAATATGAAACCTATATAGTTATACCATTTTTAAAGGTTCAAAAAAGGATAGTTTTTCATGTTTTTCCGGAAAAACTCGGCAAAAAGGAGCTTTACAGAAAAGTAAATAAAAAAAAGTCTTGTATTTCGATGATATATTCACCTGAATTTTTCAGATTATTTTTCCAACTTTTACATTTCCCCTCCCCCACTTTTTGGAATTTTAGAGTGGCCATATCTCGAAAACCATGCATTTTTCGAAAAAATTCACAAGAGTAAAAACATCTTATTTTGGGCCAAAAAAGGTGAATACATTGTTATTTTTTCATTTTTGACCTAATTCAACAAGTTACGGAACCCGTGATAAAAGGGTGTTTTCTACCCCTTCCGATCATTTCCTGCACTAACCTTTTTTCAACTTTTTTATTAACGTCATTATAAACACATTTCACAAGTTTTCATCAAAATCCATTCATTAGCACTCAAGTTCGAGGTGAAACGTGAAACCCCCCGATGACTGGACTATACGAAATTATGAATCTTTTATTCTCATTATTTATCCCTTTCTTTTAATTGTAGTCAAACTGTTTATGAGGTATTTAGTATATATTACCTAAGAGGCAAAATCTGAGTTGTAAAACTGTAAATAAAAATGACAAATGTATTACCCGGTAAATTATCGTAAATTATGATAAGTAATATACATAAATGACCGGTAAATTATTTAGATCGTGAATTACTTTACTGCAAATTAACGGTAAATTAACTAATCATGTAACTACAGTTTGAAATGGTTATAAACAAGGAAAGTTTATCTAAAAAATTGTAACCAAAAACAATAAATCAATAAATATATACCTAAAGAATATACGCAATACATAATATTTAAATATTTTTTAATACAACTTAGTGTCCAAGACATTTTAAGGTCTCAAATGTGCCTGATACTTTTTGTTAAACGATGCGTTACTTTACTGATTAAGGGAAGGTTCCTAGTTATACTGTTTGATTAAATTTTGTTTTTTCGATATTTTGTTGTAATTTGATGGATACGCAATAAATTACTTAACTTACCAGTGTATATTGGTAATGTATATTGGTATAGTAATTTAAAGTAATTAACCAGACAAATAAATGACCAGGACTGGTAAAAATCCGAGGATTAAAAGATATATTGTAATGGTAATTTACACAAAAAAATACTTATCAATGATAATTTACCGGTAATTTACTTAGTAATCTACCAGCCAAATAAATTAACAGGGTCGGTAAAAATCCGAGAAATACAAGATAAATTACAACGGTAATTTACACAAAAAATAAATCCATAATTTACGCTACCATTTCTTCAGTATCATTATTCAACAGTTTGCAGTTTATGATTACAATAATGCTCATTATTGCAATGTATACTTTATTTAATTATCGTTCTCTATAATTTAAAACAAAATTATAAATTATTACCTGTAAATATTATAATTTACTTTTTGTTTCAGGTCATCCATGCAATTATAACTAGTCAAAATGTCTTTGGAAAATCGAGATAATGAGGGAGATTTGATAGACTTCCATGTAAGATCACCAGTTCTTCCCAGAGCATCATCACCTAGTTTTCAGCCATACACCGAAGAATCTGACAATCTCATAGACACCGAACTCCCAATTTTGGAGCAGAAACTCCAAACTGCCAGCCAAACAATCAATCCCATCAGCGATTCAAGGAGAACTAGTGTAGATGTAGAAGATATTTTAATTACAATTGATGACGATGAAGTTGACACACCACAACCGATTATTAGTGACCATTTTTTGGATTTGTGCCAGATTAATTTGGTTGATAATTTAGAGGCTTTAAGTGTATTAAGAAATCTCGACGATGTACTAAATGCTTCTTTATTAGAATCTAACACTCTTTTAAAAGAAAATGGAGAAGAGGTGAATAGTAATCAATCGCAACAAGAGGTAGTAAGAAATCTCGACGATGTACTAAACTCTTCTTTATTAGAATCTAACACTCTTTTAAAAGAAAGTGGAGAAGAATTGAATAGTAATCAATCACAACAAGAGATATTAAGAAATCTCGACGATGTACTAAATTCTTCTTTGTTAGAATCTACCACTGTTCTGAAGGAAAGTGGAGAAGAAGTGAATAGTAATCAATCGCAACAAGATGTTGAAGCCTGCCTAAAAGATTTAGATAATTATCTTAAGACGATGGACAGCAGCGTTAGTGAAGATTATAGCGAGAGTTCCAATGAATCTAATTCATTCGTTTGTGTTGAGGATCAGCCAAGCACTCAAAGTGACGTGAGTTCATCGGACCAGGCAGGAAATCAGAGTTTAGCAGATGCCATTGAAACCACTACAGAGAGCACGGATGAGGAGACCCTCAGAAATAAATTGCGGCAGATGGAAGAAAATTACACCAAATTCCTCGCTTCCGGGTGTGTGAATAGAGGGTTTGTTGACACTGAAACAAATGAAAATGAGCGTAGGCCTTTATCTGCATGCGGTGTACCCATTGATGCATTAAGCAGAAATCATCCTGCTCGGGCTACCGTGGCAGTGGTCAGAAGGGAGCGCCCTGCGCTACGTAAAGCCATGGAGAACGGTAGTCGATCCAGGTGTACGTCAGAACGGACGTCCGGAACAGCTGGCGATTCGGACGAAGACATAGACTGGAGTTGGGTGCAGGATATAGCTCGTGATGTAACAATGGAGAGGCGCGCACACGCTGCTGGTGACTGCTGTACTGGAACCGTTGTTGTTGAGCCCCATAGACCGGCAAAGCCCAGCAGTTCTTCAGAGCCCGCTATGAATGAAGAACCGAAAGAAGACGCCCGTAGTAGCACGTGGCTGCGCACTTCTATGCGCCGTCTTCGGCATCTCAGGTTGCCTAGCAACGAAGCACCCCCCGAGACTGACAATAACGTTGTGCCTAATTCTGAAATACGAATTTCCAGGCTTGAACAACCACAGGCGACAGCTATATTAAGGCCTGTTAGTGCTCCCTCTCGACTTCCACCAAGTGTAGTGCGAACATCAACACGTTCATCGCGGCCGAGGTCTCGTGAATCGCGGGAAAGTGCAGTGTCTCTAGAACCTAGTGGTCGTGCCCGAAGCAGTTCTTCATCAAGGTCCAGGAGGCCCAGAAGTCTATCATCTAGTGAATCGAGCATTGCATCGAGTGTAGATTCTACACCTAGTGCTGGGTCGCCCACACAAAATACTCAGGAGCAGACAGCTTCGACCGCTAGTCCTAGAAGGTAGGTGCTCACCTTACATGTAAATGATGTTTTTATGATATAGAATCTTAATTTAGAGAAAGTAAACAATGAATTGTTATTCTCTATTCGTAAAATTGTATATTATATTTGTATTTGTTTATCATATTATTATCTACAATATGGTTTCTGGATTCTTATTTGTGATAAAATGAATCATTTACTAATCTAATTTCCAACATGCTTAAACTTCTAATCTTCAGATTTATATAATTTGAAGTTTCTAAAGCGAAGGTCACGAGGCAACTTCAATTGTTTTCAATGCACTCTTATGATTTGGCTATAACTACGCCAGAGTGAAGTAACGTTACTTTCTTTTATACTTTTTACTTATTTTCACTATTACCATGAACATATGTTTTGCGCACAAAAAATAATAAAATTATATAAAAAAAATATTTAAGAAAAAGCTTTTATTTGAAACAACTACTAAAAAGTAAAAATATATTTTTTAAATTCATACACCTGGAAACCAAAAGCTTTGCTGACGGTCATATAGCACTATTGCATAGTTACTTTGCTGAATTGACCGCCTTCAAAGCTTTTGGTTTCCAAGTGTATGAATTTAAAAAAAATATTTTTACTTTTTAGTACAGTTTTTTCAAATAAAAGTTTTTTCTTAAAAATAATTTTTTTATATAATTTTATTTTTACTTCTTAGTCTACTCATTTTACAGACAAACAGACAGACAAAACCCTTTCATTTGATACAAATGGCAAGGGAGTCGTGAAGAAAAAGATAATTTGCCATCCTAGGGCGTCCGCCATATTGGATTTATAATGGCGTTACATAGTTTATCGTATTTTACTCGTCAAACCCTTTCATTTGATACCCATATCAAGGGGATTGTGAAGAAAAAGATACTCCGTCATCTTATTTAGAATGACGTCACATATTTTATCGTATTTTACTCGTCAAACCCTTTCATTTGATACCCTTATCAAGGGGGTTGTGAAGAAACAGGCGATCCGCCATCTTGGGACGTCCGCCATATTGAATTTAGAATGACGTCACATAGTTTGTCGTATTTTACTCGTCAAACCATTTATTTCATTTGATACCCATATCAAGGGGGTTGTGAAGAAAAAGACGATCCGCCATCTTGGGACGTCTGCCATATTGAATTTAGAATGACGTCACATTGTTTATCGTATTTTACTCGTCACTACTACCCCCATTTGATACCTATATCAAGGGGGTTGTGAAGAAAAAGGCGATCCGTCAGCTTGGGACGTCCGCCATATTAAATTTAGAATGACGTCACATTGTTTCTCGTATTTTACTCGTCACTACTACCCCCATTTGATACCCATATCAAGGGTTGTGAAGAAAAAGGCGATCCGTCAGCTTGGAACGTCCGCCATATTGAATTTAAAATGACGTCACATTGTTTATCGTATTTTACTCGTCAGACTCTTTCATTTGATACCCATATCAAGGGGGTTGTGAAGAAAAAGACGGTCCGCCATCTTGGGACGTCTGCCATATTGAATTTAGAATTACTTCACATTGTTTATCATATTTTACTCGTCAAACTGTTTCATTTGATATCCATATCAAATGGGTTGTGAAGAAAAAGGCGATCCGCCATCTTGGGACGTCTGCCATATTGAATTTAGAATGACGTCACATAGTTTATCGTATTTTACTCGTCACTACTACCCCCATTTGATACCCGTATCAAGGGGGTTGTGAAGAAAAAGGCGATCCGTCAGCTTGGGACGTCCGCCACATTGAATTTAGAATGACGTCACATTGTTTATCGTATTTTACCCGTCAAACTCTTTCATTTGATACCCATATCAAGGGGGTTGAGAAGGAAAAGGCGATCCGTCATCTTGGGACCTCTGCCATATTGAATTTAGAATGACGTCACATTATTTATCGTATTTGACTCGTCAAACTCTTTCATTTAATACCCATATCAAGGGGGTTGTGACTAAAAAGCCGATCCGCCATATTGAATTTAGACCGATAATGGCTATACTATGTTGCCTTGTCACCAGACTTATACACGTGTGCCAAATTTCTAGCTTAGTTAAAAATAGCCGAAATTTTGATTGCAAGATTTGACCTAAACAAACACATACATACAGACATTGCAAGTTAAATAAAAGCTTTTAATAATAAAAAAGTACAGCTTTTTTAACATAAAAAAAACTTGGAAATTTTACAAACAGTAAAGATGTAGAGTAAACTAACAGAATAAGTCATAACGGGTAGAGATTATGGATAGATAACGAACTAATTTATTAATAAAACAATTGTCAGTGTTGATAAGAGAATATCTCAAAAACTAAAGATACAGTTCATCTCAGTTATAGCAACCTAAGGGCCGGTCTTTCAATGCAAGGTTAAGCACTTTATCATACAGATAAACTAACTAGAAGTTTAGATTGTGCTTCTATTAATAATTTTAATATCGCAACTTCAGATTCTAAACTTCTAGTTAGTTTATCTGCATGATAAAGTGCTTAACCTTGCATTGAAAAACCGGCCCTTAGGTTGCTATAAATTTGAGATGAACTGTAATTATCTGGCGCTGTCAACGTGTCAACTAAAGTATTAAAAAATTTGATGTGTTTGTATATTTCTATGCATATATTTCGAAAACGAAAATGGCGTGTTTTCTTCTTGTATGATCATTTTTTTCTATTGTCGATCACGCCACTTCAAACCTATTTATTACCAACCTTCAACCTTTAAGCGGTGGTAATAAATAGGTGGAAGTTACGACCCAGAGAAATGAAATGTCCTTGTGTTCCACGTATTATATTTAAGTAATTTCAATAAGTGCAGTCAACCTATGTAAAAACCGCTGCCCAAGGAATCATTACTTCCACATCCAGATTTGCCACCCAAGTCTCTCACAACGAAAAAAATGTGTATGTGGAAATAATTGTTTATGAAACTTCAATAATACAATATTTGAAATCGTCTACTTGGGGTAGACGATTTCAAATCCATAAACCGATATCCCACATCGGTAGTGGGGTGAGGGTAGTGATGGGGGGGGGTAGTAGTGGGGAGAGATGAAGTAAAAAATATTTTGAGGCCTTTAGTTCTTGTACACAAACTAAATCACAATTTTTCCCCTTTGACAAAAGGGTGGGGGTAGTCATGGGGGTGGCTAATGCTAAATATTTTTTGGAAGACATTAGCTTCTCTTGTATACACTAAATATCAATTTTATGAACTCTTACCTGCTTGATTTGCCTATTTACTCCCATTTACCTCAATTTACTCCCAACCCTTCAACGGAATTAGATGAAATATAATCTAGTTCCAGATCTCGTTAAAATACATACGTGTACCAAATTTCAAGTCAATATCTTAAACGGTTGCAGAGTAATTGTGCGCACAAAAAAAGTTACAGACAGATAGACAGACCAACAGAACGACAGACAGACGTTTTTTTTCAAACTTAAAATCTCGACGTTTCATGACAGTCTAAGCTTATTTGAACAATAAAAATAAAAATAAAAAATTATCGTTACTATACCTACTTCCACTGGATGTAGAAGTAATATAAATAAGGAGAGAGACATATTTAGAAAAAGACATATTGTGAGTATGTCTTTTTCTAAATATGTCTCTCCCGGAACTCATGTTTTATGTTCGCAATTCTAAGGAGGAACAATAACTTCGAAACAGCAGTATTCGCGATTTCATGCCGCTTTACTCCCTGGGATAATTATATTAATTAATATTTTGTTTGTTTGATGTTTAACTCCACAAATTATCAACCCCATAAAATGTAAAAATCACTAATATTATTAAATAATCCTTTTTGGTAGATTACATTTTAAAACTTATCCATCTTATTTAAACAAGACTTTTCTACTAACGTATCTCAATCTGATGATATTAAGGCTTACATACGAGAACATGTGTGAAATGATTATAATTTATTGTGTACAATTTTAAATTAACTAGGTACATGGAAAAAATCTTATGTGATATGGTTTAATTGATTTATTAGTTTTATAACTGTACATAACCTTACACTTAAAATTAATTCAATACTCAGATTTTGTTTATAATCAGGATATACGCTTTACTGCAGGAAATGACTAATTTAGCATTTATCAATTTTTTTGCAAACTCAACAATAAATATTTACATTTTTGAAATAGACTAATAGTATTTTTTTGTCGAAATATGACATTTTTAAAATATAACCAGAAGGTAAATGACGATTTAAAAAAAAATCTAAAATCTCTCAAAAATGTGTAATAGTAGGATGTGGAATAGTTAGTTGAATAAAATGTTTTTTTTTTTGAAAATTCCGTATTTAAGCTTTTGTTCGCTTTTCTTCGTAATTGAAAAAACTTTATTATATAAAATTTTCAACAAAAATGTAAAAGAAAGGTAGTTTATTTAAAGTCAATTTCATGTTTTCTAATTATCAGAGTACCTTGTATAATGTATCTTAAGTTTGACAACTGTTTATGTTCCTAATACAAGCAAAATTTTTTTATAAAGAACGACTTTTTCTCGGTAAATCAAAAACAAGAAAGTTTACAAGGTGGTACCCCATCCGTGGACACATTGTATATATTTTTTTTATGTACAGCTTATCCCACTTTTAATCACCCTCTCAATTCATATTTCAGTTATTAATCATCCGATTTCAACCAAATTTGTATTGGTATAAAATACTGTTACCAGAGACAATACGTATAACAAAACCGACTAAACGAATTTCACATGAAAAGGAAAAATTAACCGACTTAGACATACAGTTTTTCTGATAATATTTGTGGCGACAAAATTGTACGTCTAAGTCGATTTGTAGGAATCACTACTTCCACATCCAGATTTTCCATCCAAGTCTCTCACAACGAAAAAAGAAAATCATAGAAACAAATCTTTTAAGTTATCCTGTACTTATATTAAATATTTCATTACAAAAATCGCACTTATTATATGATTTGTTTTTATGAATATTAGCGTGGCGGCTTAACCCGCAAGACCAAGTAACAAGTGAACATGTTTACACTTTCATAATATGACACCAAATATTAATAAGTAGTAGTATTTATCCATATTTTAATTTTGTTTTATACCTCACCTCGTCCCACTTTGTCCCTTCCTAATCACCATTAATTACCTTTAATTATTCTTAATCACCCGCTAATTACCTTTAATTACCCTTAATTTCCCGCTAATTACCCCCACTAATTCCCACTTTGGCCCACCTTCCCCTAATTATCTTTAATTACCTGTAATTACCCGTAATTACCCTTCTACTATTAACCCGCTAATTACCCCCTCAAGTCACGCCCCCCCGTGACGTCACAAAAAGGGTGTAGGAAGGAGACCTAGGACCCATTATAATACCTACTTCTTGCTAAAATTTGTGGAAATAATTGTTCATGGAACTTTAATAACATAATATATGAAATCGCCTACCCCAAAAACCTATAAAACCATATGCCACTTCGGTAGTGTGGGTGGAGGTGGTGGTAGGAGGGTTGTAGTGGGGGTGGATGAAGTAAAAAAATATATTGATGCCTTTGGTTCTTGTACACACACTTCAACAGAATGACATCAAAATATAATCTAATTCCAGATCTCGTTAGAATAGATACGTGTACCAAATTTCAAGTCAATATCTTAAACGGTTCCAGAGTAATCATGTGCACAAAAAAGTTACGGACAGACCGACAGACAAACAACATTTTTTTGCTCAAACTTAAAATCTTGACGTTTCGTGACATTCGAACAATACAAATTTCCAAAATTTTCCATTGGGTGTGAAAGTAAAAGGTGTCAATTTTTTTAGAAGTCGTCATTTTTTTATTGAACTGAAATTTATAATTGAAATTTTTATTTATGGTTTTCAAAGTACCTTTTAAAATTGCATTTCGAAAATATTAACCAATTAATGACTCGGAAACGAATAATTTTTCGGAAACAAGTCATTCCTCATTTTCTATTTAAATTCACTTTTTTGCCACCAAATGTCTTCGATACTTTCAAATTCGGCAATCGTTAATTCCCGAATAATTAATTACAGGACTATTGGTTCCAAATTATTGGTAATTTTTTAATGAAAGTTCTAGGCCTACGAAATTTGAAAGCTTTCAGGATTCTTTGATAACAAACCTGAAGTTAAAGCTTAAACATCCAAAACGAAGAATACTTTCCTTTATATTGTAAGAAGCTATATAACGACGGAATAGGCCAGGCAACATAGGCCAAAAATGGTGGTGTAGACGAAATAATTGTCGGAAAGCTGGAAATCATTTTAATCTCTTTAATTGCATGTGAAAGGAGTTTTTTGAAGTTTGCACCAATTTTCGGGTTGTGCTGTATAAGGGGTGTACCAAAAACCTCTACATTTTCTGACTTTTTTCAGTTCTTCACTAATTCCTAAAGGATGCACTTCTAAAAAAATTTTACTCTTTTATAAAGTAAAGTACACAAAATTCTACATCCAATGAGCACCACATATTAGAAATTAAGTCAAGTAGTATGGACGATATGCATGTTCAAAAAACAACCATTTTTTAATTTTTAAAGGAAAAATCATATATTGGACTTTTAAACCTTATTTCCATTACGTAATAGTTATTTACGGAACCAGTTATGAAAAGAGTAATTTTACATGACGAATGTAATATTTGCCAAAACGAGCGAGCGAAGCGAGCGAGTTTTGCAAATTACATGAGTCAAGTAAAACTACTGTTTTCATAACATGTTTTATCTAATCCCGCTCTAAATTAGAAAAGAAATGACAATTTATTTTAAATACTATTTTACGGTTCCCATCATAGCTACCGCTTGCAGCCGTACAAATAAATTCTGTGTTTATCGCTTTACCTGAGCGTTAGTACGGATTGACGTTTGGATAAACAAACTTTACTATACGTTGATTCAGTTTTACGCCGTTATTTCACAGAGAAGTATCTTGCTCGCTGTTTGCCGTTTTTCAAGATTTAGTTTTCCATGCATTTCAGTGTGCGTTGTAGTAATATTTTGTGAAAAGTGATGGCGAATTAGAATATTTTATCTGTGGTGGTAGTTTACAAGGACAAGTGAGTAGGGATGGCAACGATGGTGTTCCATCTCAAAATATCGTCAATGTAGCGTCAAGATCGGCTATCTCATTTTCGCAAACCGAGAAACTGAGCCCAGGAAACGATTTAATTTAATTTTATTTTTTATTTTAAGGAAATTTATTTTAACGATTATTTAAGAAAAGAGTGTTACCATTGCGAGGTTTCACCAGCAGTGTAAAGTTGCATGACGAAGTAGTGCCAGTAGACCTATACACTATTTTCAGGAGAATCTCATTTCATAAAAAATGAATTGGCTCCATACCCACCATCTTTATTTGTTGAACAAGGAATGATGAGAAAATCACGTTAAACTATTTTCTATGATTTGTTTGATCCAGTGGATACTCCGTCAAACATCGAAAGTGCTCTCTATGTGATTGACGATGGATTCCTACTTCATCGAGTGTCGTGGGAGTTGAGAGAAAGGTTCTCTTCAGTTCTCAACAAATACGTAGATATGTCAAAAAATACTTTCCCAGGTAGCAAAGGCACGTGAAAATGACGTGAAAAAATGGTCAGGAGTGACGAGAAATGACGAGTTAGATGACGTAAATGAAACGTGAAAATGACTTCCTAATGTCTCAGATGAATGACGTCTTATGATAGACGTTAATTTGACGTCTTTTTCAGGTTATATTTGGTAATCCCCACAGGTTTTTAGTAATAGGAATATATATATAAAACTACATATTAGTTAGTTAGTAGTCTGCTTGATAAAAATGAAGTAATTGATGCATATAAGTAAGTATTGTCCTCTATGTATTTGTTTGTTAGCCATCCGTATATTTTATTTACATTAACATATCTAATATTGTTTACCATCACTCCAATTTTTTCTCACAAGGGTTGCCTGCAAATTATAATACGTTTATTAAGAGTTATTAAATTCATTTTTACTTACCTTTACCAATTGCGGTCGGTAGGGATCGAACCTATTGGGGCGCGATCAATCATAGTATTTGATGGCTATCCAGACGACAAAGAAAAGCACAAAATCTGTAGAACACCTTAGAAGGAACAAAATTATTGCAGCCAACGTTGAATTTGACGAAACCATGTTTTCGACAGTTTCAAAAGATAAATTTCTCTCGATTGAAGGGAACAAAAATGATTCATCCAATGCTGATTCGGAAATTTGCAGATGAAAACATCGCTGGCGAACAAGCTGCAGAGGATGCCGTCACAACCATTGTCAGAAGGGCTACAGAAAATTCTACACACTCTGAATGTGTGATTGTGGTAGGAGAAGATATAGATCTTTTAGTACTTATTACTGCGTTAGCTCCTAATAGTGATCGGTTGTTTGTCATGAAGCCTGGAAAAGGAAACTCAGAGACCGTTTTCTGTTCCCCGACACACTTTAAAATGTCAAATAAAGTGAAGGAAAATATATTATTCCTTGACGCGTTCAGCGGATGCGATTCAACATCGGCCGTTTTCAGACAGGGTAAGATGAAATTCGTAAAGCTACTCGACAAAGATGCGGAGGTACAAAGGATGGTTGAGATATTCAAAAACCTTGACGCGACTACAGATGAAATTGGTGCTGCTGGCGAAAAAGTAATTGCTGCTTTGTATGCCGGATCGCTTCTTCAATCTCGTTCCCTGAATGAAACACGCTTTAAACTGTTCACCAAATTCTTAGTACAGAATAATTTTAACTTGGCTACTCTTCCTCCAACTGAAGAAGCTGCTAGACAATTGGGGTTTTCCTACAAGTTAATTTGTGGAAGGGTCATTTGATGGACCCAGTTCACTGAAGTTGGAAGGTCACTAAGCATGGGCTACTCCCAGTGCCATCAACAGCCGAACAAGCCCCGCAGGAACTATTCAATAACACTGCGTGCAAATGCTTAAAGGGGTGCCGAAATGCTTGTGGTTGCAGGAAGCAAGAAATGAAATGTTCTCCAATATCCTATAATTGCAGAGGTGCGTCCTGTTTTTTTTTCAGAAAAATTGGACCACCTTCAAAAAGGGTCGCTAGAAATAGGAAATATAGGTAAGGTATTTCAAAACATTTTCAAGTTTGTGATAACCTTAAGGCACATGTAAATACACAGGAAAATAGTGTATTCAGATCGTGTTACAATTTTTGGTAATAATAAATGATTATTAACCTTAATCGATACCAAATGATAGGGCTACACTCTAATTCTACTAATATGTCGTTGATAAAGTTAAAAAACAAAAGTGGACCTAGTTGAGACCCCTGGGGGGTACCGAATAATGAACAAAATGGCATGGAGTTTTAATTTTCTGTTTTACCTATGAAAGTTCTACCGTCTAAGTAACTACGAAACCACTGAACAAGGAACTTAGTAATGCCGTGCCGTACTATGACCTGTCTTTAGGTTTCATGTGACGATTCTTGTAATTAATGAAGTCAAGTCTTAGTTTGGGTAATTTAGAAAAAAATGTGAACGTAAGTTTAATTGAATTGAGCTACGTTTCGACTTTCGACGAATATTTTTAAAAGAAAAGATAAGAATTTCACATAAATTATTTGACAACTAGTTGAACAGAAGCAGGACATTTTTACAAGTTTTTATTTAACTTGCAATGTTTATAACCATGTCTTTCTTTCCGGTTCAAAATTTGTGATGGAATTTTATCGCACTTTGTAATATCATATCAAGCTGAAATTTTGCGCACTTGTATAAGCCCTGTGACAATGCAATGTTATTGAAAAAAATAGAAAAATAAAAATGGCGGCGTAAAGATGGCGGACCATTTATCTTAATTTATGGTGCGATATGACTAAAATTCGATATCTGGGCGTTTTCGGGGATGCGGATTACGATTTTTCTTATCAAAATTGAAAAGCTAAAATGGCGGCGCAAAGATGGCGGACCATTTTTTCATTTATAATCCGATACGACTGAAAATTGAAATCTGGGGGTTTTCGTACGCAAATTACGATTTTTTGATCAAACTTGAAAAATCAAAATGTTTTCGCCGCTGGGCAAGCTTATGTCACACTCAACAGAGTTCAATCATTAAACAATCTTATGATTCAAGAGTTAGATTGTTCCAAATTATCAGGGAAAACACCATGCATCAACAATGCTGTAGCAAAAATGAATAGGATGAGAAACATAACTAAAAATTCAGATTGAAAAGTATAAAATAAAAACATGTATAAGTAAAATAAATAAATATTTTTTGTTTAATAAAAACGTACTAAAAAGTAAAATATAACTTAAAATTTAATATTCAAACCTTCTTCGCTACGCCTCCTTGGTCACCGATCATAGGCAAAGATAGAAAATTCATTGGTAGGTAAAATATACATTTTTTAAATGACAATAAATAAAAGCTTGAGGCATTACGACTTCGTTTCATTAAAGACAAAAGTAATCAAATACGACGTCTAATTCCATGGTACTCAACTATCTAAGTTAAACGCCTCAAGCTTTTATGTATTGTATGTTATTTAAAAAATGTATGTTATTCCTACCTATGAATCTTTTATCTTCACCTATGATCGGTGACCAAGAAGGGGCTAATAGCGAAGAAGGTTTGAATTTTAAAGTTTAAGTTATTTTTTACCTTTTAGTAAGTTTTTATTAAATAAGAGCTTGGTTTTAAAATGTTTTTTTACTTATATTTTTTAAATAGTAGTACTCGAATGGGTTTAACATTAGTTCCTATTAAAAGTAAAGTCACTTTGTGTTTTACATACATTATTTGCATATTTATGCTTTGAATAAAATTTTGCAATATTATGAAATGTTGTTAATGGTTATTCAATGCCGGCTGTGAATATGTTTTACGCCAGTGAGTGAGTAAACAAAGGTACGAGAGAACAAGTTGTTATCCTTAACATTTATGAGGACTGAACTATAAATAGCTTGGCTAATAATGCATTTGACTACAAGCACTGAAAAGTTATTATGTTAGATGATAATATCTTCTGCTTTATTCTTGTTCCGCAAAGCGGTTTTATGAAACCAGTCTTCTGTATTTCCGTTCCAATTTATACACTTTTGTTTTAATTTACACAAGAACTTAGCCAATATCTGTTAAAACCTGTCCTAGTAATCTCAGTATGCCGAGATTTTATCAGATTTTCCTCTTTTAATATGAGTATTTCATGTTTTGCGATATATTTCCTGCTCTGTATGTTACGCACTGTTCAGACTAAAGAGATTGCAAACAACTAGAGTAAACATTATACACTTCGCCGTTTTATTGACGTTTTTATATAACTGTTGTCCATTCTAATACTCTTCAAATTTTTTATTTCTAAATAATGCTTAGAATTTTTTAATTTTATGATGCCGACTGAGTTGTTGAAAAATTTTTTTAGTGTAAAATAAAGTTAATAGCAATTGGCTATGGTTAAAATTTTCTATAACCATAAAACTGGGATGTTGAGAGCCGTGAAGCGCGATAGTGTTATGTGCACTAGATAATTATACAGGGTGAGGCACCAGTGCGTCGGACTTCGATAGTTCGAGTTCTAAGATAGCTAGAAAACAAAATACAAGTAAACTAAATAAAAAATTCTATAACTGGAAATTATTTTCGAATATATAGGGCGAGTCAAAACGATTCTACAGGATCAAGTCTTTTTTTTAAATGAAATGTAGGTAGATTTTTTAAACAACTTTCTAGACACCTTTCACTCCTATATTATTATCGACTATCTCCCAACCACTTGGATGTAATGAATTTTTTTATTGAAATAATGCTATCTGCAGATGCATATTGAAAAAACCACTACAGTCACAATTATGGGTTTTAAAAAAATGTGAATACTAGTTATGAGGCATCTAATTAATGTTTTTGAATCATTTCCACTTCCTAAACATATACAGGGTGACCAAAAATTATTTTTCAATTTACAACTTTTTAAATTGAATTTTTTCAATTTTTTTCAAATGGAACACTGTATATTTTTCGACGATGTGATGTAGAAATGAAAAAATGAACATTTTTTGTATGTACATCCTTACAGCTCTTTGTAACCATTTTCGATTTATTGAGCAATAAGTACAAGTTATACGTTATCACTTGTTTACTCGTTATTTTTATTTTGATAACGATACTAGTAAATGTCATAATAAATATAGTTATAAATAATATTGATAGTTTTACGCTATCACTTGTTTACCCATTATTTTATTTTGATTATTAAACGTCTAATAAATATAGTTATAAATATTATCGAATGGCCACAAGTTTGATAAACCGGACATATAAATATCCGTACCAAACTCGCAGCCATTAGAAAGTGTTGTAAGCTGTTCTAATAAAGAAGTTAGTCCAATATTGCAGTTTTCTTCTACCCAGAAATCCTCGTAAACTTATTTGGCGCAGTCGGTAGGATAGTGCCCTTTTGGCAAGTTGTTCGGTGCATCGAGTCACCCCCTGAGAAAAATCCTGCATCGAGCAAGAAGTCCCAGAGGTACGACGCCAGAAGTCAATCTTTATTGTTGAGGCCTATCCAAACAACCTACGTGGAGGAGAAGAAAAACGTAAGTCAATACTCAGCTCCTTAGAACGCTTCCCTTTCTCAAATTCAAATTGAAAGTCACTTAATTGTTTAATTTTCAAACTCTTGTGATCTTTTCGGTCTTGAAATTAAATTTTTCTAAATTCACTTATTATCTCTTAATAGAATTTGTGTGATATTTGGAAAAAAAAAATATTAGTTGCTAAGTCAGTCTATCGTAGACAACTAAAGAATTAAGTTGCTGTTTATTACATTCTGTAATTTACAAACAGGGAAGAGTCAGATCCTCGACCCTATAATTAAGTAAATCACTCATATGTCATTCACTGATTTACTCGAAAGCCTAGAGGAAGCTATTGCATCTCCTGGCACAAGTAACGAACCAGAAAATAATACTTATACACCCATCCAAGCAAGATTAAGACCCAGTAAATTAAATCCTATTCTTTCTGTTAGTACTCAAAATACAGAGATGGCTCAGGTTAATTATCAATTATTACGAATGTATGTTGATACCATAAGACCATTTGACGGCAATGACGACCATTTCTCAAACCCAAGATCAATTGCAAATCTTGAACATGACCTAAGACAAACGACCCGACACAATAATGAATCACTACACGACATTGGGTTAAGATTGCAAAACTTACAAAGTTTACTATTAGCAAAACTTTCCCAATCAAACGACGGAGCTGCAGAAAAAACAGCTTATACCAAAATTTACGAAAAACTAACACTTGATACATACACCCATTCCTTACCACAAAACTACCAGGTCATGATACGTTTAAGCCCCTTCACAAAACTGGAGGAAGCTATAAATTTGATAGCCCGAGAAGAACAATTTAACAAAACATCAAGACAGACATCGTCGCAAAATTTCATAAAATATAACTTCCATATCAACCAAAATCATAGCTTTCCATCTCAACCAATGAATTTACCCCCACGTCAAACTATTCAAACACATTTCCCTACTAACCAACAAGTATTCGGAAGATAGAATACAAATCAAAATCAAAACGCCTTTAAACCAAGACCACAAAACACTCAGTCATATAAACCCACTCCAATGTCTGGTGTTTCTGTCCAACCTAGACAAAATTTTGCCAACCCTTCAACGAGCAAACAGAATTTTTCGCCCCAATTTCGACCACACACGAACTCCCAAATTAAACGACAATTCCCATGGTTCAAACAATCGAGTCCCCAAAACTTCGTAGCCCAAGAACTACACACAGCTGAACTTGATCCAACAGTAGGATACTACTATTACCCAGAAGAATCTCCTGAGATTCCTAACCCTCGATTTGCAGACTTATATATTTCCGAAAACATCAATCTCACTCCAGAAGAGCCAGAAGAGTTCCAAAATCAAAATGAAGAATACAATGAGGACGTAAATTTTCTCAACGATCCTCGGAACGATCAATCGTCGAATTGAATTCAGTACTCGCCCCTTGTAGCTTACCATATATACAAATTCGAAACCCAACAATGAAACTTCTTATAGATACAGGTTGCTCCAAAACTATCATTAGACCCCACATAATTGAAAACTTCTATCCCGATTGTATGTACACTAGCTCTACAAAAATTAAAACGTGTCACGGAGAGACAGACATACAGTTTCATGCTGAAATCCCCGCCTTTGACGAATTTAACTCAGACGACACACTTGACGTATTAGTATACAACTTTCACGAATTTTACGACGGTCTAATAGGATTTGAAGACTTATCAAAATTTAAATTTCTATTAGATTTCAAAAATAACGCCCTCTTTAACCATGATGTTTGCATACCCCTATTATTGAGAACTCCTAACGAGACATCATGCACCTATGATTTAAATTCACATGACGTGCTTGTAAAACAGATACCTGTAGATATTTACAGTGGAGAAATTCCAGTTCCATCATTCTCAAACGGCACAGTTACTATCCCTGAAACCATAACCACTGCAAAAAATGGGTTAGCGACAGTAGAACTTCATAACATGAAGGAATTCTCTACACAAGCTACCTTCGACCAGCCTTTCGATGTTCCATCATATCCAGATTTCGAAACTTTCATACGTCCCCTAGAAAACTCTTAACAAAAAATCGATCTAAATAAAAACTATCCGCACAGATCATTTAAATTTCGAAGAAAAATGCACTCGTTTCAGAAAGATCCCAACATACTTTACTTTTCTGACGACAAACCTTCTTTCGCTAACCAGGCAAAACTCAACGTAAACGCAGATGGTCTCTCATGACCCCCTATACAAGAACTTAATGCCATCAACAATGATGACACTAATTCGATGATTGTAAATTCTCCAGATCTACAATCAATTCTAGATGAATTACCCGAAGTAGACCCAGAAATCGCAGACAATTTAATAAAAGACATTGACGAACATACTTTCGACAACAACACTGTACATACAGCTCTTTCAAGTTCCACATTCACAATGCCTTACTCAAAATCAGCCATCAATATTTATAAAAACCAGATTTTTATAAAAGAAAGCGACAATGCAGTCACTAACACCCATATCTTAGAAACGCCTTTCCCCGGATACAAGAGACACAGAATTGTACTAAAATCACGAACATCCGATGAGTAGGTATTTAAATTTGTAAAACAGTTCTTACGTTCCACTCAAAATTCTCAAAATTGTTTTAATTTCAACGACGAATCTATCAAACACAAAATAATTAGAATATTTCAAAGGTTCTTAAACTCCAACGACTCAATGAGTTGTATAATTTCAAATAAAGTTCTTGAAGATATTTCTCAAGAAGATAAACAGAATCAAATAATAAAATATATGCACGAAGGAAAAACTGTACACCGAGGAACCAAAGTCACAACTAGTTTAATAATGAGAAAATACTATTGGCCTAATATCAACTATCAAGTTGCCCAATATATAAAAAAATTGTCACACGTGTAACACTTGTAAATACGACAGGCACCCACAGAAAATTAAATTCCAAAATACACCAATACCCAAGAAACCTCTAGATGTTATTCACATAGACCTTTTTCACTTTTCAAATGAATGTTACCTTACTATCTTCGACCCTTTCTCGAAAATCGGACAAAGCTATCCCTTAAAGTCTAAAACAGGAATGGAAATACAACAAAACCTCTTAACCTTTATTCAACACTACGGAAAACCTTACAAAATAATTTGTGACAAAGGAAAAGAATTCAATAACACCATGATCATTGACTACTGTGACCTGCATAAAATATCTTTACATTTTACCAGTACCGACAGTCATACATCCAACAGCCCTGTTGAACGCTTCCATAGTTCATTAATAGATAGCATGCGATGCCTAACCTCAGAAAATCCTAATTTCCCCAACTACTACCTAATGAAATTGGCTACTATCGGATACAACGAGTCGATACACTCCCTTACTAAACACACCCCTTTCGAAGTTCTTTTTGGACATTTAGACAAACCCTCTCCGTTTGAAATATCAGACGAAATTATCACCTCAGACTATATACAGGAACACAAAAACCTTACTCAAGAGCTATACGAACAGCTCCGAATAAACCAAGTTCTAGACAAAGAAAACATAATAGCAAAAATCAATAAAAAACGCAAAGAACCAAAAATTTATAATCCGAACGATATAGTCTATATTAGAAATTCCCAAGCTACACGCGCAAAGAATCTCCCAAAATTTATATCGGCAACAGTAATAAAAGACGAAGGACCCATTATCATCACTAATAGAGGACGATTTACAAAAAATCAAGTACGTGACAATACACTCGAACAAACCCCAGACAATGATTCTGACGATGAACTCTTGTTTCAGGTAAAACAGAGACTAATCCAGGACAAGATCAACAAACATGTCACCACTCCTATTAGTACTACTGTTGATTTTGAGGACATATTGCCTAAAAATCAAGTCCATTCATAACCCCATCTACCTAATGACTTACCAACCAACCCGACTTATTAATAACTATCACTCATTCTCTTACATCATCGACTTAAACGTAGTCGAAAATCAAATCCAACAGACTACCGAAAATATGTTAGATTTCCCGAATATATGTACTAATTATTCAAACACCCGTTTAATCCAACTATCGAAACTAGTATATTCAAAATTCCTAAACTTTCAATCCATGAATCGAAAAAACGAGGACTAGTTAATGCTAATGGAAAAATTAATAAATTCTTATACGGTACTCCTGACGCAGATGACTTAGAAGACATAAATTCAAAGTTAAATACTCTTATGAGGAATCAACATTCTTTAACGGCTCAACTAAACCTAAGAACCTCCCTGTATACGCAACTAATGGATAGAATAAACAAAATTTAGGGGTCATTGAAACAAATGAAAAATCAATCATGTTTCACTTGAACACGACAATAAACCAACTTAATAATTTAGGAAAAAACGTATATTGCCAAAGCTTAGCAAACCAAATATCACAGAACTTTCTACTCATTTTATATCACTTAGAAACTTTAGAAAATGCACTAGTAAACTCCTATTCAGGAATTATACATCATTTCTTCATGTCTCACTCAGACTTAATACATATTTTGAAGACTTTAGTAACTCTTTATAACTCTAGAAACCTCTTAAAAATAGACACTGATGAATATTACAGATTATTTCACATTCAGACTAAAGTTAACAAGAATTTGATTTATGTTCAATTAACTATCCCACTCTTTGACATTACAGACTTTCAATTAGCCCAGTTAATTCCTATTCCCTTAAATAACACTATCCTCATACCACTAAAACCCTACCTAGTACTGAGTATTGATCATTCTGCCCATTTATGGAAAGACACTGCCTGCCAAACGATCAACAAATACCATATTTGTGATGGAGAACCTCCACCTTGTACTTCCAGTTGCTTCCTTAACTTGTTAGAAGGGAAACAACCTAACGACTGTGTCCTACAATAGATCAAAGTAAATACCGATCTTCTATTAAGGATTTCCAAAGATAAAATTATTTGCTTCCCTCGAGAAGAAGTTGTTATTAAAAGCTCATGCCCAGAACAAGAAATAATTCAACTAAATACTCTCAGCGAAGTTACACTCGAACACAACTGTAGCATTTTATTAAAAACACTACCTACTCGATAGATAGTACTAGACTTGAAGGACGTCCATTCTATCTACCGAAAATTGAAAAATATAGTATGTCCCAACTACCAGACCTTCACTTAGAAGAATTTCCCGCAGACTTAAGCAAAATGTCTGAATCACTGAAGCAACTCCAACCACTAGAAATTGAAGACTTCAAGACTCCCACTCATCACCCTTGGATTCTCTACTTTCTTATTTGTTCGATTATCTTTGTAATTTTAATTTACGTTTTCTTTAAATACTTCAAGACAAAGCCATTTAACATAAAAATTATAAATAAAGGCAAACCGCCCAATGAACCTATTGAACTCCAAGATTCAAACCTTCATGTAAAGGATATGAATCCATTTTAAGAAGGGAGGAGTTATACGTTATCACTTGTTTACTCGTTATTTTTATTTTGATAACGATACTAGTAAATGTCATAATAAATATAGTTATAAATAATATTGATAGTTTTACGCTATCACTTGTTTACCCATTATTTTATTTTGATTATTAAACGTCTAATAAATATAGTTATAAATATTATCAAATGGCCACAAGTTTGATAAACCGGACATATAAATATCCGTACCAAACTCGCAGCTATTAGAAAGTGTTGTAAGCTGTTCTAATAAAGAAGTTAGTCCAATATTGCAGTTTTCTTCTACCCAGAAATCCACGTAAACTTATTTTACAAAATTCAAGAAACATTATATGGGGATGAGGTACGATCACCGGTTTAAGTTCCGTCACTCTATTAGACTCTGCACAGGATGAACTTCCCATCGACGACGAGTGCCAGTTCGGCTTCAGGCGGAGCAGGGGCTCTGTGCAGCAGATCGTCAGGATCGTGAATGACGTCAAGGTACAATACAACCTCGGGACGAGCACCGTCATGGTCATGTTGAGAAAGCTTTCGATACCGTGTGGATCTCGGAGCTGCTCCACAAACTAAACGCACTGGACTTTTCCAAGCACATAACCAAACTTATTCTCTCTTTCCTGACAGATAGATCGCTGCAGGTCAAGGTGAATAATAAACTATCAACTCGGCGGTACATTCGCGCTGGCGTCCCCCAGGGGTCGTGGCTGTCACCGAAACTGTACAACTTATATATCTCCGACTTTCCGGAGTTCCCGAATACGAACCTTGCCAAGTACGCCGATGACACAGCCATGTACGTTCATTCGCAAAACGCACAAGCAGCTAACATGCTACTGAAGGCGCACATGGCTCGTACCACGGCGTATTACGGCAAATGGAAGATTCGGATCAACGCCGAGAAGTCCGAGTCGATACTCTTCACGTTCCGGTTTACAGAGAACCGAATTCTAACACCAATTTCGATCAGGGGTCAACAAATTCCAATCAAACGGTGCGTGAAGTATTTGGGGGTTAACTTGGACAAACGACTGACATTTAACACCCACATTAACAAGACTATACGTAAGGTCTACTTCATGTCCAGGAGTCTGTACCCGCTCCTGGCCAGGGCTAGCGGACCTAACCGACAAAATAAAAAAATGTTGCACACAATGGTGATCAGACCGGCAATCACATTCGCTGCGCCGGTATGGTGCAGCATACCGGCCACGACAATGAGAAAACTGAGAGTGTTAGAACACAAATTTATGCGCCTCATCTCTAGTTCAGACAGGTACACCTCCGTCAGAGATTTATATGCACGATGTCACGACATAACTCCACTAGCGGACTACGTCCAAGAAATCTCCCAGAAATTCTATCAATTCAAATTGGGCGATAGTCCGCTTACCCGCAACATAACCCGAATTAGACAGCATAATGCTATTCTTTTCGATATAAGACACCCCCTACCATACCAACTCCCTTAGCCACACTTTCCACTACTACAACTTATCATTATCCTAAACTCTGTCTATTCTCAACTTACATCTTGAATCCTTTTCTATTCCTTCTCTGTTTGTTTATTTTGTTCACGTTCATCCCTTTCTCTTCTTTTTGTTCTTTTGTCCATTTTTGTCTCCAAATTCCTTTTAGACCGATATATTCATAAAAATCCTAACTCTTTTAATTTTTAACTTTCATTTCACCACATTTTCCTGGCAGGAAGACCACCAGGGTGGAATTGCTTCGAACGGGTTTTTTCGTTGAGTTTTGTTTTCCCGTGCCAGCAACCAAAATTTCAAAGTGTTCGCGTTCGTGTTGTGCGCGAAATCGATAATTTTATTGTGTTATTTTAACTATCTTTAGATATTTTCATATATCATGTTTTTTAAAAGTTATTGTTAGTTTAAGTTTATGCCCTTTAAACAGGAACTCTCATTAATTATTATTGTTTAGTCGAACTGTACCTGCCCCGCCCAGCCCTACACTCACCATGACGCTGCGCGCTGTGGTTGTTTGACTGGCTCCGAGGCAGTTTCCGGGGAGATACATATTTATAATTTAATTTTGATTTGATTTTGACTCGATCAGCGAGGCGCAGCAACGCGAAGCGAGTCCGGCACTTGGATGGGTGACCCATGATCTCATCTAATAGTCGGTAGGCTGCCAACTAGTCCCTTGAGGTAAAGCTTTTACCTCAAAAGTTCAGGACCGCAAGACATGTACCCCCCCGTTTTCGAGGGCAGGGAACATGATGGTGACAATATTTTCCGATATACCCTCCAACTACTACCCCGAATGTGAAAAAACCACACCTTTTTCCGAGTTTCCGGTGTTCGGCATTTTTTTATCGGAAGATTTTATTAATGAAAGTTGTTCAGAATTGTCCAAAAACCTTAAGCCTAATATTTCATCAAAATAGACAAATTGAAAAATAGAAAAAAAATGATAAATTTAAAAAATGTAAAAAAATTAATAATTACATGACAACTACCTGACAGCTTGGTTTAATTTCAAATAAAATTGTCATGAATTTTTTAAACAAAAAAACCCATTTAAATGATATTTTTGGACTTGGACATTATTTTTAAAAAAATTTCAATATTCTTTAATTTTGATTAAATTTTGGATTTCGGGTTTTTGGACAATTCTGAACAATTTTCGTTGATAAAATTTTCCGATAAAAAAATGCCTAGCATCGGAAAAGGGTGGTTTTTCCGGTTTAGTTCTTGAAGGGTAGGTCGGAAAATATTGTCATCCCCGCCCTCGAAAACGGGGGAAAGATGTCTTGCGGTCGCAGAACTTTTGGGCTTTTTGCCTTTTTCTGGTTTACCTCAAGGAACTAACCAGACAATCCTGAACCACATTAAAAGGCAGTGGCTGGTCTAGGCGACCCGGGAACCTCGGGCTATTAAGACGCTATGAAAGATGGTGGGTGGACCAGGGTGGGTCAAAGTTGGTGGTTGAAGACCGTGGTTTGGAGTCCATGCTAAACTGTAGATCCCTAGGCGAAATAGGCCATCCCGGCCTGATTGCCTGGTAAAAATAGCAGTACTACTACTGCTAAAACAATATAATTCCTCAAATAACTCAACAGAAAAATTGTGATAAGTGTTCCACACGTTGTCCATAAGAACATCATGAGATTTTTAGTGAGTTCGTTTAATGTTTGTGTCTCGATTGATATCTTGAGAATAGTTTTCTTATAGTATGAATTTTGCTGTTGTCTTCGTTATTCGACAAGCAACAGAACCTCAGTTCGGTATAAATTGCCTTGCACAAACGAACATTTTATCACATTTGTCGGTCGTCTTTTCTCATTTGTGTAAATTTTAAAATATTTGGAGTCTTACAAAATGAATTTTAACAAAGCGGAACTTGTGGACACGACTTTTGTTTTGAGCGAGCCGGACAGAAATTGTTTGCCTGCCAATGGAATTTATAAGCAACGCGCAACGGTATCCTGAAAGACGGTTCCTGATGTTAGCAGCTTCCAAAACCTCCTAGATATATTTGTAGAAACTGGAAATATAGAATATAAAAAAATTGAAATAATAAAACATGTGAATGAAGAAAGTGAGTTTTCAGTGGTACTGGCAACGATTGAGAATCCCCATATTAGTCAAAGAGAAGAGAGCTCATTAGTAGGAATAAGTCTAATCTTAAAAAGAAAATTCAGGCATATTACATTCAAATGCACCAGGAACTGGTGACAATTTTCAAAGGCGTCTACAGTTTTGTAATTGGGCCAGAGGTAAAATAAAAGAAGATGTCACCTTCTTCAATAATGTTTTATTCACTGATGAGGCAACTTTTAATAAAAATGAATTTATTAACACAGGCACAATTTCCATTATTATGCTGCGGAAAAATCCTCACTTTTTCAGGCAAGTTGATAACCAGCCCATATGGTCTATAAACGTTTGGGGAGGAATTTTTGGAGAACATGTCATAGCGCCACAGTTCTTTGATGGTGCATTGACTGGAGCTATTTATCTTCCTTTTCTGGAGGACTCTCTGCCACAACTATTGGTGATAATATCTATCCACTTCAATGGATTGGGAGAAATGGTCCTACTAAATGGCCTGCTAGATCTTCAGATCTTACAAAAATGGATTTCTACTTATGGATATACGTGAAGGAAATTGTGTATAAAGACACACTAACAATAATCCAAAATATGAAGAAAAGGATAATAACTGGTTTTAGATCTATCCCACCGGCAATTATAAAAACAGTAGAAACCTTATTTTAAAGGCGGATAGAGCCGTGTGTCAATCAAAATGGGCAACATATGAAGCACTATAATTTTTTCTGTTGAATTATTTGAAGAAATCTCTATTTTTTAAGTTTATTCTTGAATTTTGTACTTATTGTTCAATAAATCGAAAATGGTTTCAAATAGCTATAGGGATGTACATACAAACATTTTTTTCATTTCTACATCACATCGTCGAGAAATATTCAATACCACCTCAATATACATGACCACCCTGTATATTTTTAGGAAGTGAATATGATTCAGAAACTTTAATTATATCTAGTATTCACATATTTTTTTCTTAAAATCACTTAATTGTGACTGTAGTGGTTTTTTCAGTATGCTCTGCACCTGATCGTATCTTTTGTTAGTCTGCCGTGATATAATAGGTATACACAATTTTGCCAAAGCGATGTTTGACGGAAGTTTGAAAAGTGGAGGCGAGAATAGAATGGAAAAAATATTTGTCAATTACACAAAATTTACACAAAAATTTACACAAAAACCCCACAAATGTCTCTATCGTTGATAGCACATTGGAATAACATTTGATTCAATGTTATGTTGTTTTACTTTGACAATAATAGTCCATTAATCATGAACGTTTTATGTTATGGGACCCCGTCTGACATTATTACATCGTGTAATGTCCGGTTTCCGGTTCTCCTCACCCTTTTCTTGTTTTGTTATCTATTTGTTATTTTTTTCCTACTATACTAATCATACCTTTTACCTAACAGTCTGTTATCACAAATGTAGAGTATATCCCTTTCCTTTACATTTATATTATCTGATAGGTTCAGTCAAGAACACTTTAGGTTACATTAAATCTAAAAGGTTTAAAAATTCTCATTTCCGATGTCCCTCAAATGTAAATCTGGTTTCAAGTTATTCAAGCTTGTTTTGGTAATAAATTTATTTATAAAAGGGATGACGTCTTGTTGTATATAAAGTCATTCCTAAGAAATAAATACTTGGAGAAAATTACGTGCCAGCATTAACAACTTTGAAGCAATTTTGTCTATTTTTTAACATAATATGTTCAATCACTACTCTGGATTGGCTTAAGCTCGTGTCTATGAAATCTTTCTGAAACTACAAGGTATGGCTCGGCGGTGGTACCATAATAATGTCATCACCACCGCCCGCTCGAGCGAGTGCGTGAACCAAATGCTCGAACCTGCGGTTCCTCTCGTACTGAGCACGATTACTATCGCAACTACGAGTCATTAGTAGGGTAAAACTAACCTGTCTCACGACGCGACGGTCTAAACCCAGCTCACGTTCCCTATTAGCGGATGCGTTCCCTAATATAAGATGAGCAAATACAGGAAACAAAATTTTATTAGTCGAGAATTTGGTGAATGCGCTAGTTAATTGATTGATTGATTTACCAGCATGCGGTAGACATTGCTGTCACTCCCAAGTTATACAGCTGGGCCTGCTACGTCCACGCTGGGTTGGACTAAGGTCATGCTTGTTGCCAGCAGCGAGGGCCACATGGCGCATGGTAAAGGAATGTGGGATGGGAGGTGTAGGTATTTGTGAGATGCGTTACCGCATTGTGTCGTGAGAGAACGTTTAAGCTCCCTTTTTTTGTATTTTTGGTTCTGGACTTCTGCCTATTCTGGGTCTTCTTGTGAGATATGTTGCCGCGTTATGTCGCTGATGTTTGTGCTCCTATCTTTGTACTTCTGTTTCTACAAGTCTTCTTCTTCTTCTGAGGCTTCTGATTCCACCGTTTCTGATTTTGGTAGAGTATATATCGCTCCGATTTCTTTGTGGAATTCATTTTTTCCCCTCGCGTTTCTTTCCCAGTATGTTTGGTCCTTTCCCAGTTTGTTCATGATCCTCTCGATTGTTGTTTTCCACCACTTGTAACATGGTCTCCAAATTTTTAGTTTGCTGCTGTTAGTGCTTTTTTCAGTAGGTGTGTTGGTTTCTTTCTTTGGACGTGTTCCCAATACTGCATTGCGTACATTTCTATCCTTTTTGTGATTGTCTTCCCTTCTAGTAGTGTTGATGTTTTGTGTCTCTGTTTTTGTCCTGTTGTTTTTCTGAGTAATTGGATGATGTCTCTTTCAGCTCTTCTCAAACTTCTTCTGTTGACTTTTGTTGTTGCCGCGTTTTTAACTCCATATTCATTTTTGGCAGTATGATGGCAATGTACAGCCGTTTGGTCAGGCCCCATGATAGTTTGTTTTTCTCAATGAACGGTATAATTGCTCCTGTGACTCTGTATGCTGTTTTTATTCTCTCCTTTACTGTTTCTCTCCTTTTCAGTTGGTTCGTCAGATATGTTCCTAGGTATTTCAGTTTGTTCGTCGTTCTTAGGGAGTAGTCACCTATTTTGTGTTCTTCTCCACTGATCCGACTTTCTTTTGTTGATGGGTCTCGCTCCATTATTAGACATTTTTTGAAATTTATTTTCAGCCCAGATGTGTCCAAATGCGGTTTCATGTTTTCTAGGAAGTTGAGAATTTGTTGCTCTTCTTCTGCGACGATTAGGAGGTCATCGGCGTAAGCTAATACGATTGGGGTTCTCAGTGTTTCCGTGTCTTCGTTAAAATTTGGTGTTTCCCTTATTGTGTTTTGTGTCGCTTGGTCTAGGACCGTGGTGAATAGTCGGGGGGATAGGGGGCATCCTTGTTTGACTCCTCTGTTCTTTTGTCTGGTTTTCGTCATTTGTCCGAACCATTGTATGGCAGTTGTTTCATGAAGGCAGGCGTTTATTATCTTGTTTATTAGATAGTGCGGCATTCCTTTGTTATACAGGGTGTTGACTATAGCTTCGTGACTGATGGTATCGAATGCCTTTTGGAAATCTATAGCGGCTATGTGCAGTTTTGTCCCTTCTCTCAATTTTTCTTCCAGTATTCTTCTGGTGGTGTACATGTGGTCGTCCGTTGATCTGCCTTTGATGAATGCTGTCTGGTAGTCTGCCGGTCTTCCAATGTACTTCTCTAGTTGTTCGGGCAGGAATTGTGCGCAGTATTTGTATCCTATGCTACAGAGTGTTATTCTTCTGTAGTCTTCTATACTCTGTGGCGAGTTGGTTTTTGGGAGGGGTATTTGTATAGTCTTGGTCCATTCCGTAGGCAGAGGTGTGTTTTCTGTCCATACTCTTGTAATGATTTCTAGGGTTTGCTCCTTTAGCTTTTCCGTGCCGTAGTGTATTAACTCGTTGTTTATTTTATCTACTCCAGGTGCGGTGTTTCTTCTAGCTCCGGCTACTATTTCTAGCAGTTGGTCTTTTAATGGTGGCTTATCCAAGGGCCAGGGGTCTGTTTTTTTTATTAGTTTTGTTCGTTCTTTAGTTGCTTCCTCTTCTTCTTCCAGCTTCTTGGTATGTATCTTCTCCTGTGGGTACTGTTGTTTCTTCTATACTTTTTCAGATATCTGAAGGTTTGGTTTAGTCGTTGTCCTGTTGGAAGTGTTTCTATGTTTTCGAAGAATGATCTGCATTTTTCCTCGTCGTGGTTTCTCTCCGTCTCTCTTTTTTCCTTCGGTGCTTCTTTTAGTTTTTCGTTTATATTCCCCGTCGGCTGTTGTTCGCCTGTGGCCTTCATCTTTTTTACCTGTTCGTACTTGTTATTTTTTTCCTTTTTTGTCGGGCTCATAGATGGTCTGTGCCTTTTTTAGCGTTTTTCTTGCTGCAATTTTTATTTTTGCGCCCATTAATGTCGAGTCTAATTCTTCTCCTGTCAGTTGGTTTTCTATTTCCTCACCGTATTTCTTCTGAAAGTCTTCGTGCTGTAGTAGAGAAATATTCCAGGTACTGTGTGGTGTCTTGTTGTTTCCTTGACTTCTTTTTCCTTCTTTTATTTCCAATTTTCCGTATAGGATTTTGTGGTCTGTATTGATTTCTGCTTCCCTTTTTGCTTTAACGTTCTTGGTCCCTTCTCTTACCTCTCTGCTTACCAGAATATGATCTACTTGTGAGGTTGATCTTCCATTGCTCCAGGTGGCAATGCAGGTTTAGCTTTTGGCCCATGTGTTTCTTATTGTTAGATGTGTGCTAGATTTTTCAGCGCGTTTCCGTTTTCATTTGACCATATGTGGAGTAGTGTTTTTCCTATGATGCTTTTATCCTCCTCCGTCTGATCGTCTTTTCTTATACGCGCGTTGAAGTCTCCTAATATTATGATGGGCATTTTTCTTTTTTCGTTTCTTCTGGTTTCTTGAGTTAGCTGCCTGAATACCCTTCCTGCTCTCTTGTCTGAGGGTAAGTGGACTCCTATCATGCAAATGTTGTCCTTTCCATTTTGTATGATGATTGCCGTGACTATGTTTTCGTTTATATTTTCCGTCCTTATTTCGATGGGCCTCTCCCGCCTGGTTACCCATGCAATTCCTCTGCTGGTCTTTTTGTGTTTTCTGGAGAGTTGTTATTTCTTACTTACTTTTGCTTATTCTTACGGACCTAAACTTTTTAATAAAATAAAATTCCTTAGCCTTATCAGAGCCGTACCAGACGTGAAGTGTAAACAGTCAGTATGTTTTTATAGCATGCATGAAAATTTTCTAGATTTTAATGGCTCTGAAACCAAGCCAATTGGCAACAATTTTATCCAAAATTTTTAAATTAATTTAATTTGGTGCTATGTACTATTACTCTGATGGTACGCCTCTGGGGTTTAGTCATATATGTAGCTGGAAGAGAAATTGTTTATTGACTTATCTAAATTATTGCCCGACCTGTTTATGAAATTCTTTAAGTTTTCTACAAGTACCTAAAATGTGACTAGTTTATAAGTGGTAATTGGGAACTTAGCTTGATTTATGGCTTCCTTTTTGGTCCGTCCCTTCGTCGAATGCTCGATCTTTGTCAGCTTTTTTCACTGCACAGCACTGAAGGATTTAATCACGTATTAATTAATTATTGGCACTTATCACTTAATTGTTGTTATGTTGTCACCACCACCGTATGCAGGATTTTTTACTCAATAGCTAAAGTAATTTTGACCTATTTAGGCCAGCTTATTACCAGTTTCTTTCCCGATTTACTGGCTGTTTGTAAAGAGCGTCTATTCCGGGTAATGTCTCTAGACAGACTTCTCGAGAATTTGGTGAATGCGCAGTGATACAAATTTAATTTTGTGGTAAAAAATTCAAATTTCGTCGGAATTGCATTAAATTATGTATTTTAGGAATAGCTAATAACGAATCTGATGTTAAAAGTTAGAAAAAAAGTTTGCACGTTTCCACGACATTTGATACATGGTGATTTCAGGAGTCCTTGATAACAACCTGATGTTGAAGATTAAAAATGCAAAACGACGGATATTTCTTTTACTGTATAGAAGCTAAAAAAAGAGGCAACTAAAAAGCGTGAAAAATATTTTTGAAGAAAAAAAAATTGAACCTCCTTCAAAAAAGGTAGCTAAAAATTATGAAATAAAATTTCACCGTCGCACAGTGGGACGAAACCCTACTGTGGCGCCCAAATCACTCTACGTCAACTTATCAGAAACTTCCTTTTAAATGTTCGTTTTGAAATTCTCTATCAATCTGCCGAGCCGCATTTTTGATTTTTAGCTATAATTACTTCCACATCCTGTGGAAGTATAGTAGCGACAAAAAATTTTTTTTAAATTTTTATTGTTCAAATAGGCTTAGAATGTCACGAAATCTCGAGATTTTAAATTTGAGCGAAAAAAAAAATTCTGTCTGTCGGTCTGTCGGTCTGTCGGTCTGTCGGTCTGTCGGTCTGTCTGTCTGTCTGTCTGTCGGTCTGTCTGTCGGTCTGTCTGTCGGTCTGTCTGTAACTTTTTTTGTGCGCACGTTTACTCTGGAACCGTTTGAGATATTAACTTGAAATTTGGTACACATATGTAGTTTAACGAGATCTAGAACTAGATTATATTTTCATCTTGTTCCGTCGAAGGGTTGGGGGTAAAGTGGGGTAAATTTGGGGTAAATAGGTAAATCAAGCAGGTAAGAGTCTACAAAATTGGTATTTAGTATATACAAGAGAAGTTAAGCTCTCAAAAAGAAATTTGGCATTAGCCACCCCCATTACCACCCCCACCCCATTATTAAAGGGGATGAAAAAAAATTGTGATTTAGTGTGTGTACAAGAACCAGAAACCTCAAAATATTTTTTTACTTCATCCACCCCCACTACCACCCCCTATAACCACCCCCACCCCGCTACCGATGTGGGGTATCGTTTTATGGGTTTTTGGGGTAGAGGATTTCAAATATTATATTATTAAAGTTCCATGAACAATTATTTCCACATACAAAATTTTTTCGTTGTGAGTGACTTGGATAAAAAATCTGGATGTGGAAGTAGTGATTCCTTGGGCAGCGGTTTTTTTTATAATTTTGACCTAAAATTGAATTTTTACTCAAAATTTCTTTTTTTTTCAATTAAAAGCAGTCTACAGGCCACAAATATATAAAGATTCGCATAATTTTAGTTTTAAATCTTTACTTTACAAATACATAATCGATCTGCCAAAGTAGATTTTTCATTTTCTTTTTTTTTTTATTCTTTACATCTGCCAAAATCACTGTCAAATTTAAAAATTTACAAGTGTGTCTTTTGCAATTTTGAAAATAATGTGAGTTTTCATAGAAGAAGAGATATAAAGTGTTTTAAAACTTTTTAGTTCCATCATTGATATTAAAGTAAAGTTTTCACATTTGGCAGCTGTCAAAATACAATACTACAGGCAAAAAAAGGTTCTGCCGTAAGGTTCTCACATAACTTTTCTGTGTTAAGTATTTTGACACGTTGGAGCCAATTTTGGACGAAAAAATTTTTTTCGTTGCGTCAGTTTTTGCCTACCATCTCTTTTATCCCCTAAAAAAAATTCTTGTTCTAAGGTTCTCATCTAACTTTTTTAAAGTATTTTGACGCACTGAAGCTAATTTTGGACAAAAACATTCTATAGTGTCAATTTCCCTCCGACCCCACCGACCCCCTTTTATCCTCCAAGAAAAAGGCAAAAAAAAGGTCTTGTTTGTCCTAAGCTTCTGATCTAATTTCTCTGAAATGTTTTGAGACGCTGAAGCCAATTTTGGACACAAAATTTGTTCTGTCATGTCAGTTTCCCTTTACCACCCCTTTTATCCCCTAAAAAATGGCAAAAAAAGGTCTAAAGGTTCTGACCCAACTTTTCTGATGTATTTTGACGTTCTGAAATCGATTTTGCTCAAAAAAAAATTTCACTTTCATATAGAGTAGACAGTGCAAAAATTTATATCTGCATGAGTAGAAAAAATAGCATTTCCTACACGAGATGAAATACGTTTTTTTCGTTCGTGAGATTGCCCAACTCGCTTCGCTCGTGGGCAAATTCTCACCTCACGAAAAAAATGGTATTTTTATTTCTTGTTGTAAAATATACTTTTATGAAAATTCCATGAGTCAAAAGAAAGTCTTCATGCATGAGTTTCATATGTTTTTTCTACGACAGCCCTCGATTTCCATATTTGGACAAATAAATTTCAAGATTAGCTTTAATGTCAAAACTCATAATTTAACGTTTCTAGAGCGAAGATCGTGAGGCAACTTCAATTGTTTTCGATGCACTCATGGATCCAGCTATACATAAGAGTGAAATAATGTTACTTTTTTAACGCTTTTTACTTTTTTTCAATATTGCCATAAACATACGTTTTACAAAAATAATGAAAAACATGTACAGTCTTTTTAACAGTCGTAGAAAAAGGTATTTAACTGGAACTGGAATTCGACCACAGTCAAATTTTATTTTATAATTCTGAGCGACCTTTTTTGAAGGAGCTTCGATTTAAAAAAAAATTTTTTTAGTGAAAAGTTTTCAAACACGAAAACCGAATCTTGCTACAAAGGCAGAGCCAGCTGCAGTACCAAAATATGCGGGAAAAAATAAACCCATTTTGAATGTTAAAAATTCTGAAAAATGCATCGGATCGCGCCATAAACGTACATACACCAAAATTTGATTTGGTTATTGATGGGGGATTTTTCATACATATAAGCTCATCTGGTAAAGGGATCCTCAGTTTCCGCAGGTGGCTTTGCCTTTGTAACAGGCAAATGTTTTTCTGGTCATAAGTAGATCCTAATTTGTTCTATACGTGAATAAAATTTGATTCAAATCGGAAGAAAAATAAAAAAGTTTTAAGGGTGTCTTCATTTTAAGTGACTCACACTGTGTATTTAAGGAAATGTGTAGACTTCAACAAAATATTACTTTAATAAATACGTCGAGTGTTGTAAAATGAAGATTGTTTTTGGACTGTGATTTATTAGCAGACCACGGTAAACCGTTTTGATAGAAATATTCAAGGTACCTAATTAATTTGTTTATTAATTACCTCTTTTGTTTAGTTATGTTTAATTTTGCAAAGATTATCTTTTTCCGTACGACGCATCGTTTCTGAGTTATAAGCGAAGAATCGAAAAAAGGAACCTCCCCTCCCTGAAGCGGCGGGCTAGAGGCGGGGACTTTTAGTATATTATCCTTATAGCTACCCCCAACACATTCCTGAAGAGGAAAATTCTGCCCTCCTCCATGTCCTCTACAATCTCCTTTTGGGCATTCATTGGACTATAAATTATTCACAATTTACGGAATTGAAAAGAACTTACATAACTTCCCTACATAAATTTCTCCTAAAATGGTGTAAGGAATATTTTCGACAGCTTATTTTATAAAAAACAACTAATTTTTATGTGGTATAGGACAATCCTATGAAAATATATTAGAAAAAAAAAAATACATTGTATTTAACGCGTCTCACGTTATAAAGTTAATTTGTAGAAATAGTCTTTGGTTTCAATTACGATGTATTATTGTTTAAAATTTTTCTGATAAAATAGATACCTGAAAATAGTGCTTTTACGTACAGCATAGTAAAAAATAAAATTTGGAATAGAACCAAAATGCTAAAATGTGAGAACAAAGACACGATTTAACAAGTTGCAACTGTGGAAAAGAACATTTAATCCTAGTTAGACGTTTCTACATATTCATTACGCTGTCAATTTAAACGACCTTCTAGGTTCGATTTTGCCATCGCGCGTCGTAGTAAAGAATTTATTGCCAATACGCCAAGTCTGAAGCATAAAATAATGTCTATAGATCGCTGTCTTAAGACTTAATTACACATTTATTTTTTTACAACGTTGACTATACCGACTGTGGGAAATTTTAGGTTGTATCATTAAATTAACTGGCCGATACTTTATAAGCTAATATGGACATTCTTTGGTAACTAAAGCTGAACGTAAAACAGATAAACATAATTAGAACTAGTAATTTCCTAATTTAAGTATGTTTTAAGGGATAGAATGGATAGAACCGTATTTTCCGTTCTCTGAACAATATTAATTTGTTGACAGAATCACACTGCATATTTTAAATCGGGGTTGTGCAAATATAGTATTATGTTAATTGTTACGATTTTAGTGCAGTAAAAAAGCCTTAAAGAATATAATTGCAAGATAAGAAACTTTACATAAAATTTTCATGGATACGATATAGAACAATATCTAGGGGTAGAAAATATGTAAGATTTAGGATTTAGTGGGTCGTGCCACAGCCCCACAAAAAAAAATGTTTAGGGCAGCGATCCAGATCCATGTATCCCCATGTATTTTCGGTCGCTGAATCCAAATCCGAGGTCAAAAAAAATCGTACACCCCAAAAATCTTTAGCTAGAGCTAAAAAACAGGATTCCTATTTTCATGGATGCTATGATTGGCTGAAATTGCGTAGAACTCTAAAATACAACTAGAAACTTCGTACCATCAACGTCTTACAGTGTCAACCCTCAGAGGGTGTGAAAACTATCAACTATAAAAGGTTACAGTGACTTCTATAAAAATTCGAAACACCTGCGTTGTGTGAAAGTGAGAAGAAACTAGACTATGTTCGACGCTGTGCTTGAAAACCACCCCCACGGGGTTGCGAGACGGCACCCCTATATCCGTAGGATGCTGGAAAAACAAGACGCAGATGTTTCGAGTTTTTCAGAAGTCACTGTAACTTCTCATAGTTGTTTCTCACACAGGGGGTAGTTTTCACCCCCTAGAGGAGTGGAATTGATTAACAACAGTGGTATGTGACTTTCTAAGTCTAACTCTGAGTACTCCGCAATTTTAACCGCTCAAAGCATCCATAAAAATGGATATACTTTTGGATAAATGTTTTTTTCTTGTTTTTTTCTGTGTCATTTAAGATTTTTGGCAGCGCTGTTGGGGTAGTTTACAATAATTGAGCCAAAACTACTGCCGACTCTTCTCACCTTTACAAACCTCTGGAGTTTTCAGCTTTTTCGAGGGTCACTGCAGCTCTTTTCAAGTTGAATCTTGAATAGGGGTAGTTTCCACACCCTCTGAGGGTTGACACTGTGGGACGTTGATGGTGTGTAAGTTTCTAGTTCTATTTTAGAGTGCCACGCAATTTCCTGTTGGATTTTATGTTTTTTCTTGTTTTTCTCGTGTCCTTTAAACTTGGGGCTGGTTGTTCTCACCCCTATAGGGGCGGTTTATGAAGATTACGATGGACCTGATGCAGTTTCTTGTCACTTTATCAAAACTTAGACATTTGCTTTTTCAGCACTCATTGCTGTTTTGGATCGATTTTTTTATATATGGGGGTAGTTGTCGCCCCTCCCTTGGGGTGTGTTTCATATCTATTGTATGTACGTTGCTGTTTAACTTTAATTTGTATAATTCGATTGATTAAGATGTAACAACTATTCTCGTAGCCTAATCTTCTTTTTACCCCATTCCAGGGTTGTTTTTTAGCTCTAGCTAAAGATTTTGGGGGTGTACAATTTTTTTTGACCTCGGATTCGGATTCAGCGACCGAAAATACATAGGGATACATGTGTCTGGATCGCTGCCCTGAACATTTTTTTTTTGTGGGGCTATGTGCTCTACCGATGATATTAATGAATGACATCGAAAACGAAAACGTCGGAGACAATTAGTTTACATGATTATCCTTGTAATAAAAATTTATAATTATTTATGTCATTAAAATTTATAGTAATTATTATTTAGCATAAATTATTAATAAATTATTTTCTATAAAAAATTGTTGTATTTATATTATCCAACGTTTCTTTTAGGAGCTTCAAATTAATTTTAGAAAGTTTCATTTTTTTACAAGTTCTTTATAAACAACCTCGAAAACTATAATAATCATTATTTTCTTAAAAAATATATTAAAAAATTCCGATAATTGTATTTTTCGTTGAGATTTCTAAAAAACTTATTTTTTTTTTAATTTACTGATTTTCGAAATTGCGAAACTTTTTAGTTTATTGCATTAGAAATCCAAAAAATCATTCAAATTCGTTCATTATAGCTGGGTTCCATCATTTTTCATTTATAATGGCTAATTGTACTGAACTAAAAGCATCAAAATATAAAGATCGTTTTAACTGACGTACGCGGAAAATTTGAGATGAAATTTTACAGCAGAGGTAGTCCACTTGCTTTAGGCTACTGTCAAGTATAATTCTAAACCATTTATATTCAGACTTGTAAAATAAAATAGGTGAATATTTTAGACTGGCGGTACATGACCAGTCAGGTGCAACGTTTTTAAAATGCATGCCAATCATATATATGAATGAAATTACCATGAATATGCCAGAAACGTAAATTTTAGGCAGTCGTCGCGTGCAGAAGGGTGTGCAAATCGATTTTTTTTGTTTTTTTTGTGTTTTTCTTTATTTTAAAGTTAATGCCAATAGTGCCAAATGAAAAGCCTGGAAAAAAAATCCAAAATCAAAATCATCCAAAATCAAGAACATCAAAAAATTTTACGATTTAATGTGCGCATCAAAGGTCGTTTTGCGCGCGGAAACTGCATGCCAATGAATTTCCGCTGGATTCTTTTTCGTTTGGCACTATTGGCATCCACTTTAAAATAAAAAAAAAACAAAATAAAAACAAAAAAAATCGATTTGCACACCCTTCTGCACGCGACGCCTGCCTAAAATTTGCGTTTCTGGCATATTCATGGTAATTTCATTCATATATATGATTGGCATACATTTTGAAAACCTGTTGCACCCGACTGGTCATGTACCGCCAGTATATTTATTGAAGTGTTGAAGAGATTTAAATAAAAGGATTCGATATATAAGGTAAAAAAAGTCGAAAAAAGAAAAAGGAAAATAAATAAAAGTAGGAAAAGTTACGAAAAATACTATAAGGTCAAAAAATATAAAAATGGTGAATGTCAATAAATAGAAAACACAATTTAGAAATTCTTTCTTCTGTAATTTTAGTATTGTTCTTAGGAGATCGAGATGAGTACTACTTTTTCTAACATTTTTAAAAGCTTCGTTTAGAAATCTAGCAGCTGAGTCAGATATTTTCAATACGCCTAAGATACTTGCGTAAGACGCAATCTCTGAATTTTTCTATTGGTAATTATTGTAGTAAAAGGTATATCATCGACACGTGCTGTTACCCCTGGTAAGGTGAAAACCTTACCTAAATTTAGATATTTAATATTTAAAAAAGTATTGCTGATTTATTTTTGAAACATAGATTATTTTCGGGATCACTGATTACGAATCTGACGTCAAAATTTAAAAATTCAAAATGGCGGCTCCAATATGGTGGACGAAAATTTTTTCTAAGGCAAGTGTTTTAAATGAACAAAAAAATTGAGCATCTTGGTGAAGCTATACACTAACGAAGAACAGTATTTTTGAGAAGAAACACATGGTTTCTGTCATAACTTCTTTGTTTTCTATGCTATAAAGACAGAAAATCATTTGAAGGCTTAATTAATAAACTCTTTCTAAAATCGATCAAGAATGTTTACTTTCTCGGTGCAATTTCAGATCCTAAAATACGCTATTCTAGTATTTTAATCCGTTGCCAAGCAACAGACCGAATGCATGTAGGCGGCGTCAGAGTCGCGTTTGGGTACTGCAACATAACCTCGTTTTCTGTGCATCTTTATTTACTACTTCTTTAAAAATGCCAAGCAATTGTTGTTTGCCTCAATGCACTTCCTATTATAGAAAAAATAAAAATTTAAAGTTTCGCCAGTTTCCAGTATGCAGCAGTTTTAGAAGAAAGAGGATAGTTGCTCTCAAATTACAAAAAAGCTCATATAGTGTGTTCAAAACATTTCACAGACCGAATGCATGTAGGCGGTGTCAGAGTCGCGTTTCGGTACTGCAATAACCTCATTTTCTGTGCATCGTTGTTTACTACTTCTTTAAAAATGCCAAGCTTTTCTTTTAGTTCACCTAAACTATCCATTTTCCGTAGGTTTCAAATAAACAAACTTATTTCAACACATCAAAACTACAAAGCACAGAACACAATGAATAGTGTACCCAAAGCCGATCGGTAACCGCCTGGCGGCGAAATATTTTACTAAATCTATGCATTCCTCCTACTATCAGAAAGCAGTCCGGTAAAGTTGCTTTGCCTGTCTAGGCCGGGAAAGTTAACTTTCTCGGACTGTTTTTTTATGTAGAAAAGTTACTTTCCCGCCTTAGGCAGGGAAAGTGGCTTTCCTGGACTGTTTTTTATATTTATCTTAATACCTATGTATATATTTTTTTATTTCTATATATTTATAATGATATTGATTGCGATTTCAGGAGAAATAGTATATGTATCTCGTAGTAAAAAGCACATTCCTGGACTTCAATGCTTGTTGGCCTTGGCTAACGCTTCGGCCAACAGTTTACATCGTCGTCCGGGAATGTATTGCTTTTACTACTAGATATACAATGTATTATTTTCTGAAATCGATACGCATACGTTATCTAGTATTTTAGTTCGTTGCTAAGCAACTATCAGAAAACAGTCCGGGAAAATAACTTTTTTTTCGTCCGACCAGAAAGTACACCCTTTCTGGAGACATTATCCGCCAGAAAAGACCGTTTTCCCGGGCTAGACCGGGAAGTGACATTAGAGATCGGCAAAGTCTTTTCAGATCCCTGCTATTCTCGTTTCTATGGAAACGAATTTGTGTTAATTGTTGAGATAAGTGTCAAATAGATAAATACACTTGACTTTTACGAGCCGTCAAAAGTCAATTCACAAGTTATGGAAAATATGGATTCAGATTTTGAAGTGTCGGCCGAAAAAAAAAATATTGTACAATATGCGACCGAAAAACAGTGTTTTGCAGGTATCCCCTGCAAAACACCACTTTCCGGTCTTGTAACGTAAATTACTATTCCCCTATTGTTTTTTATATATAAAAGTTGAGAAAGTAAGTAAGTAAGCCGGGAAAGTAACTTTCCCGGACTGTTTCTTATATATATTTTAATATACAGTGTGACTCACTTAAGATAAAGATACCTTTATAACTTTTTTAATAAATAAAATGCCTGATATAATTTTTTGATTTTTTTCCGCATATTTTGGTACCGTAAATCGAAAAAAAAAATAATAAAAAAGTTCACCTTAAGTGAGTCACACTGTAGCGGACTATCGCCCAGTTTTAACTCTTGGAATTTTTGTGAGATTTCTTGGACGTAGTCCGCTAGTTATTGAAACACGTGCACAGTCAAGTCGCCTCTACGCTCGCCCCCTTTCATTTTTGATAAAAATTCTAATATATCAATTACAGACATTTGAGTGCATTCTAAATATTCATTAATTTTTTATAGTATATTACGTAATGAGAATTGTAAGAAGCATATTACGCACGGATGGAAAAGTTACGCACGATGCCGCGTAGCGGCGAGTGCGTATTTCCATGAGTGCGTAATTGCTTTACAACTCGAATTATGTACTATACTTTACCTACGATCATATTTATTTATTTATTTAGTAAAATCTGGATTTAGTTTACTAGTCAACAATGTCATTCAACAAATATTATGTCAGTTTTGACAGCGTTTGAAAATTAGGTAGGCGCATTTGTTTTTTTTTTAAACCCCCCGTCAGCGATATAAGCCACCTATAATTGGGTGTCCTGTGCGTTTTGTTTACCGTGCGATTTGTTTACAGTGCGTTTTGTTTACAATACGTAAAATTTAACTTACATGGATGGCAGGTAGTGTGTTTTTTACTATTTACATTAGTGATCGTAGGTAAAAATATTTAATTCCTATTTACTGTGATATAAATACTATTTTAAAGGTCTTTTGTAACTAGAGTTAATAATTATTTTGAATTAAAAACTGCCTTTTAAAAATAAATTATGTTTCTTCTGACTCAACAGTTGATTTAATAATGGTTGGTAAAGAGGGTGCTAATTATTATTGTTTCGAACTGCTCTTTTATGGTTTAGGGAAACCTAAACTTATATAATAATTACTGTACACTGTACGTAATTTAACAATGGAAAGTAGTGAGAACCTTGACACAATTGATGTTTGTTAATTGTAACTGCAAATTAAGTAAGTAGAGAGAGAAAATAGAATACTCGTGAATCCCAATTTCAGATTTTTCCTCAGATTTCTTTATCATATGTATATTAAATGAGGGGTAAACAGTTATCTTACTGAATATAATTAAGTTTATCATAGGATTTATCTCTAATAGCCGTTTTTTCAGTGTCGGTTTAAAATTTGAGTTAACTAAACGAGTTTAAATTTTAACCAACATTTGAAACTAGGTTAACATATGTTTTTCAGTTCATTAAACTTTACTTAAAAAATCGGCAGCTGCGGAAAGCGGCGGAACCTCCCCACTTGGTGGATCTTTGAAACCGAAAAGAGCACTAAAAAATATGAACGATCTATCTCATTTAATTATATTTTTTATTTATTTTTAAAAACCATATAATTCTTTGTGAACAGCTTCTCTGCCAGCTGTGACTGGTGAAGTGTTCATAGTGGACCGGTTCAATTTGAGCTAACAAATATTATTTTTATCTTCTAGCCTCGACTGATTTTTCACTAAATCGGTCGGGGAAGGTTGTTGTTTGGTTTCTTGTCACTAATGTCAGATGTCAAACTGACAGATGCCAAAAGGCTTTAGGGGAGGAAGATTTTTTGACAGCCGTCAAACTACAACTGTCAAATTCTTTATTGCTAAACTTTGTTAGTTTTAAATCTGTCAAACTGACAGCTGTCAAAAATTCTGGTTCTAAACTTTGCTGGGGGATTTTATTTTCTGACAGTTGTCGCTATCGTGCTAACATACATCACTCACACACAGATATTTGTCAAAAACCACTTTTTTGGGTTCCTGGGAGCTCAAAACGTAAAGATTTGATGGTATCTCAATTTTCGATTTTGGACCAATTTCATTAACCTCCCACAATAATTAAGAATTTACTTTCTTCTTGACTATTCATTGTAATGGTTTGTTATCGGGTAGCTGGTTTGGAGATTAATCAGGGTCCAGATTAGTTAATAAGACAGCCCAATAAAAATATAAACAACTTATTTACTTCTTCAAACAGGTAATGTGTGTAACATACAGGTACAGGTTGGATGGAGTATGGAATTAGCAGGAGGGTGGTCAAAAACCACAGCACTTAGGCCCCATTGGACCCCTTGTACATCCTCCCTCTAGGCAGACACTCGCCTAGGCCTCCAGCCAACCTATTCTTTCGAAGTAGGTGGTGATGTTGCCTAGGGGCATCTCCCTTACATTGGCCAAGGTAGGCCAACGCTCTCCCAAGATGGATTCTCTAATTGATGAGACGGCTGAACAGTCACAGAGTATGTGTTGAACCGTCTCATCTTCTTGTTCACAACCTCTGCAAAGAGGTGTTTCGCTTAATCTCATATTGTATAGATGTTTCCTTAGCGGACAGTGTCCAGTCTGGATTCCTGTTATAAAACGTAGATTCCTTCTGGTCATTGCCAGGTAGTCCATTGCTGTTTTCTTGTTGGGATACGTGAGTAGTTCCCTAGCAAGCTGACAGCTGCTTGTTTCATCCCACAGCTTCTTAAATTCGTTGTGGGTGTTCTCCTTAATTAATTGTATTATCGCCGTAATCGGTAACAGACTGGCCGGGCCTGGTCCAAAAATAAGTTGGCCTGCTGCCTTCTTGGCCAGTTTGTCGGCTTTTTTGTTGCCACTGCACTGTGCGTGTCCTTTCACCCAGCATACCGAGATGTTGTTCGTACTGGAGGCACCCACAAGTGCTTGATGACATTCCCATACTGCTCCTGTGGTTATTTTGTAACTTCTCGGGGCTAGTAGTGATTGTCTACAGTCTGTGTAGATCCTGATTGTTTTGCCCGTAGTTTGTCTGCGGACAATCTCTTTTGCGGCTATGGTTATGCCCGCCAGTTCAGTTTGTACTATGCTGGCTCGCTCATCCATAGTCCATTTATATTGGATTTGCAGGCTTCTGGAATATATTCCACATCCTGCCCCCTCCTTCTTCCTTGATCCGTCTGTGAAAATGTTAATCACACCTTCACCAGCGGTCTCGTTTTCACTGTTTGTCTGTATTGTGTAGGGTCTATCAAAGACAAATCGGGGAGAGATGCCATCTGTGCATGCCTGTAGAAGAGGCGTCTTCCTGACAGCCTCGTTCCACAGGCGACTTCTGGTCTCCCCACAGCCTACATTTGGTTGTAGGCCAACGGACTTGAGGCGTGCCATTGTTATTAAGGCCACTTCTCCTAGATGTAAATCCAGTGGTGGCAAACACAGCATTACCTCCATTGCTCTCGTCGGCGTTGTTCGCATAGCTCCTGTTATGCTTAGGCAGGCAACTCTCTGCACTTGGCTGAGCTTGGCTCTCGCTGTAGTCTGTTTACTCTTAGGCCACCAGACCACAGCTCCATAGGTTATCATTGGTCTTATGATGGCAGCGTATATCCACATGACCACTTTGGGTTTCATTCCCCAGGTTTTCCCCACGGTCCTGCGGCACTGCTCATAAGAAATGTAAGCCTTTTTTAGTCTTCTGTCTAAGTGAAGATTCCATGTTAGTTTGGCGTCGAAGGTTACCCCAAGGTATTTCACTTCTGATACGAAACTTAGTGTTGTGTCCAAGAGAACTGGTGCTTCCAGTGCTCCTGGTTTCCTTTTTCTTGTGAAGAGAACCATCTCCGTCTTCCTGGGATTAACAGACAGCGAGTGTTCTCTGCACCATTTTTCAATTATTCTTAGAGCCCCCTGCATCCTTTCACAGAGGACTCCTTCAAATTTTCCGTTGAGCAGTATTGTTACATCATCTGCGTAGGCGATTGTGTGGAAACCCTCTGAGTTGAGGTGGCGCAAGAGGCTGTCGAGAACTAAGTTCCATAACAGTGGTGATATTACACCTCCCTGCGGGCAGCCTCTCGCGACCATTCCTCGTACAGAAGCGTCTCCCACACTGATTTGTACAGCTCTTTTGGAGAGCATGTTGGATATCCAGCTTCCCATAATCGTGGGGACGTTTCTCTCCACTAGGGCTGCCGTGATTTTTGGGAAGGTGGTTTTATCAAACGCACCTTCTATGTCTATGAATACACCTAGGGTGGACTCTTTATTGTCCAAGGATTTCTCAATCCGACTCGCGACCGCATGGAGGGCGGTGTCGGTGGATCTTCCCAATGTGTATGCATGTTGGTTGGGATGCAGAGGGTTGTCTTTCACTACGACATCCCTTATGTATCGTTCACATAGCTTCTCCATCGTCTTGAGGAGAAACGAGGTTAGGCTGACAGGCCTATATGCTTTGGGGGTGGTATAATCCATCCGCCCTGTCTTTGGAATGAACACAACTTTCACTTCTCTCCATATCTCTGGAATATGAAGGTGTGCCAAGCTCGCCCTAAATACTCCGACCAGGTGCGGCAGTAGTTCATCCAGTCCCCATTGCAGTAGGGCGGGATAGATGCCGTCAATGCCTGGTGATTTGAAAGGAGAGAAGCTCTGTATTGCCCATCTTATCCTGTCTTCGCTCACTACTTGGTTGGCCATTTGCCAATCCAAGTCTGAGGGCTGAGTGTCGACCTCGTTTGGCCATTCCTTCCGTTCTGTTATCACAGATTCCGGGAAGTGAGTTTCCATAAGTAACTCTAGGCTTCCACGAAGGTCGGTAGTTCTTGTGCCATCGTCCTTTTTTAGTAGCCAAAGGTCATGGTCTTTATCTTTGGCGAGGATTTTGCAAAGCCTAGCGGTCTGTGAGTAGTCTTCGATTTCCTCACAGTAGGTTCTCCACGCTTCTCTTTGTCTTTGTCTGACTAGTTTCTTAAACTCTTTCAGGTTGGTTTTGTATGACTCCCAATCTGATTCCTGTCTAGTTAATTTTGCTTTGTTGAACGAGGCCCTAGCCTTCTTCTTGAGGTCAGTCAGCCCCTGACACCACCACTTGGTGGCCTCGTTGGACTGTTGCGAAGACCTCAAGGGGCAGGATGTCTCAAAAGCTTGTCTCATTGCTGTTTGCAATATTTTAACATATTGCTCTATTTCACCACTACTTCCGGGTGTCCTTACGCTAACTCCTTCCAGGTTCTCCCTGAGTTGACATCGATATACGTCTTTGTCAGTCCTCCGGGGATCTCGGAAGGGTTTTTTCGGTGTCTTAATAAGGTTGATTTCAAAGTTTATCCATTGGTGGTCTGATAGTGTTACGCAGTCAGACACGTGCCAGTTTTGGATTAGGCTGGATATATGCCACGTTGTTAGTGTTATATCTATTATGGTTTGACTTCTGGAGTTTATAAATGTTGGTGTACAGCCCCTGTTGCTTACAATAAGGTTGTTACCAGTTATATAATCATAAAGTGACTTACCCCTTGCATTGTTGTCTTCACTGCCCCAGGTCACATGGTGTGCATTGGCGTCACAGCCCATGATTAGTTCCCAGTTTTGATTGCGGCAGTGTGCTACCAGTTCCTCCATTTCTTTTGATGGTGGAAGAGTGGCCGAGTCCTGGGGGAGGTATACTGATGCTAAGACAACAGTTGTTAGTTTGTTTGCCACCAGACATTCCACCTTAACGGCCGTTAGATCAGATGTTGAGAGGTGTTGAAGTGGCTGGGTTTTGATGTGCCGAGGGACGTAGATGGCAGTCCTCGGTCTCTCTGTTGTTGGTGAGCTGAAAATGAGTCCACTTAGTCTTGACAACCCTGTTATTTTAGTTTGAACTATCCAGGGTTCCTGGATTAGTGCCAGTGTATCCTGCTCCTCATCCAGGCGTCGGCACAGTGTTGCCGTTGCCGCCCTGCTGTGTTGCAGGTTACACTGCACTATGCTTACCTCACTTACCTTATTTAGTGTCCCAGCCATCGTGGGATATAAAAGGAGAGTTAATTGGTCGTTCCCTCCTCTTCCGTTAGAGGGGAGACGACTTCCATCCTGGATGTGCTGGGAGTTGGAGTGGTGGCATCCGTCTTACCGGATAGCTCATCCTCTCCAACCTCCACTTCCATCTTCTTTTGGGGTTGGGGGGCTTCTGGTTCTGCCTCCTGTTTTTCGGCCTTTACCCTTAGGGCGAGAGATTGAAAAAGGTAATGTACCCTCATCGATCTCGCCCCCAGGGTTTTAATGTCCTCGTCTCCGATGCCGAAGACGAGCAGGAGTCCTTTCGGTTCTTCTTTGGCTTCGTGATGGAAAAGGCACCACTTGCGGACGCTCAGCGCTGGGTTTTGACCTGCCAGGCGACCGATCACGACCTCTTTTTCCTCGTGGTCGCTTTCGGCTTCCACGGGGATCCAGAGGGTGGCCTTGGTCAGCCTTGGCAATTGGTCAACGCGAACGACGGCAAGTGTCGCGTTTTCCCACGGCCTCAGGTTTTCCACCGAACTCACTAGCCAGCCCAGTGTGTTATCGTCTTCGCAGACAATCCTGATGATTTCACCAGAATATGTCCACGAGCGAAACATGGGTGGCTGCTTTGTGCTTGTTCCGGGGGTGGACAGAATAGTTTTGTCCAGCTCTCCCCTCAGCATTTTCTTGACAAGGACCTCCTTATCCTTTGGGATTTTCCCATAGGGGTTGTCCTTGTCAATTATCGCTACCTTAAGGTGACTTAAGGCAGCGTCCTTGTAGCTGGTCGGGGGAGCAGCTGCAGATCCGGGGATCTGTCTGGCCCTCTTGTACCCCCTCGGAGCAGAATTTCGGTTTCTCTTCTTGGAAGGTGGCACACCTTGCGGGTGCTCAGCCTTCCTGTTTTCCGGGGTGCCCTTAGGGTGTCCAGCCTTCCTTGGGGGATTTGAGTCCCTTGTGGTGGCTGGCACACCTAGAGGGTGCCCTTTTTTCGGTAAGGGCTGTGCCGGGGGAGGTGCTCGGCCGGAGAGGTGGGCTGCAGCAGCAGCGCGTTCCTCCTCCTCGCGGGCTTTCCTCCTCCTTTTGGCTTCAGCGCCACATATCCTTTTGCCTCTACGAGGCTTTTTCCATCCTCCCTGTGGGGGGATTGTTTGCAGCGAGCCTTGTGGCTCAACCGCATTGTGTTGCAGTGAGCGTGATTGCCCATCCGCTGGTTTTTGTGGCGAGCGTTGCCGCTCTGCCACAGGGTTTTTTTTGGCATTATTATTATCCATTGGTTTGTTGTTTTTATTCTTCCGCTTAGCTCCCCACCCACCGCGGAGCCCCACATCGGGGATGTCGCACGGCAAGCCCATGCGATCATCAGGGCTACTAAGCGGATATAGCCCCCAGAGACAGGCAACGTCGTGAGAAGGTTATGCATCCCCGAATGACGACGCCAATCATCATCCGGGTCTGCAGCCCCCTACGCGCCCCCTGCCCCAAAAGGACTCACCCTGCCGGCCCTCTGACGGGACGACACAGCCGATTGATCGAGAGTGGGTTAGTTCTCAACCGTCCGTCTAGCCGAACTCCGGACCGAAGTGATGTGTTGCGGGCACGGCCCGCTCAATCACCAGGCACCCTTCGTCCGACGACACGGGTCGCCACGCACGGCACAAACACGTGGGAGCTGGTCCGCGGGAGTGTTTTCGCATAGTCCGACCAGGATGTTAGTCCCAGGGAGTCCGCTTATGGCACTCCTTGCCACGAAGCCTGTAAGGGCTCCATGGCGTACCCCTATCCGCCACCTGGGGACGCGCCCGGTAGGTAGCTCAACCTCCAGGACAGGTACAGGTTATACAGGTCCGTATCTTTTACGGTTCTTAAGATAATATTTTCTATTATCAGAGAGAGGGAGAGAGAGCGTAACGATGCGACGCGACGTTAGTTGCTGCTACTGGAGTGGCATCGGGCGTCGGGCGAATATCGTCGACTCAAGAAGTTTCCCAGCTCAACACGCTGTAGGAGGTCTCCAGGTCAGGCTCATCCGCTCTGGTCCTGGCGGCGAAACGGCGTCGGGGAATGACTAACGACTCGAGCTCAACACGCTGAAGGATTCCCAGGGTCAGATTGCATTCGTTCCATCGTGTTTGCGTCGGGAGATGCACAAAACTGTAATATATCTAGCTCAGCACGCTGAAGACAGATTTTCAGAATTGTCCACACTGAATCTATTGATTTGGGGCCGGGCTTTTATATCCGAGAATCCTCGCTTACTGGTGATGTAGAACTGCGTATAGTTTAGTGTTGTGTGTAAATCCGGAAACTTTAGTAATGGAACATGAATTTATGAATGCATGAAGCATTCATAACACTTCCCTCTTTCTTTACAAAAATAAATTCAAAAATCCATCAATGAGAGAATTTAACAACTTTAAACAAATTCAAGAATGGCCAATTCTTTCTTATATACCTGGTATATATATTTGTATATGTAGAGAAAAACAAATTTTTAAATAACATAAACAGTATGTAAAACATCTTAGAACTATGGTACAGGTAAAATAATTAAAGTAAGCGAACTCTATAACAAAGAAATTAATAAAAGTCTATGCAAAACTGGTACAAAAACAAATATGTTTTTTTTTGTGTAGTTTCTTCGCTCACTCGCTTGCCGTACACATTGTTATTCTCGCGCACTTTCGGACGTCTGGGGTAGGGGGGGTGATGGCGGACAGGCGGATGATGCCCGGAATCCTAGCGGCGACGGTGCCGTCGTGGTTGCGGCGCCTGAACTTCCGCTTCCGTTGCGGAGCATGAACCGGCAGGGCTGCATCGTCGGTCTGGAAAAACGCCTGTAGGCAGTCTCTGCCTGGGGTCGATGGCTTCGGGGGGCTGGGGCTGTCTCCGAATAGTTGGGCAAACTTATTCCTCATGGCCTGGGACAGCGGGGGAGGTGTGTCTGCGCTTGGGGGCGGCATCAGGGCTGGCGCGTGAGGCGACATTCGGGTGGCATTGGGGACGGCATCCGGGATGGTATGTCTCCGGCTGAAGACGGCATCAGAGTTGGCATGTTTCTGGCTGGGGCGGCATCGGGGCTGGCACGTGAGGCGCATCGGGGTGGCATTGGGGACGGCATCTGGGATGGCACGTCTCTGTCTGGGGACGGCATTGGGACTGGCTTTTGCGTGAGGCTGGGGCTGTCCCCGAACAGGGCCTGGAATTTGGTCCTCATTGCTCAACACGCTGAAGGATTCCCAGGGTCAGATTGCATTCGTTCCATCGTGTTTGCGCCGGGAGATGCACAAAACTGTAATATGTCTAGCTCAGCACGCTGAAGACAGATTGGCAGAATTGTCCACACTGAATCTATTGATTTGGGGCCGGGCTTTTATATGCGAGAATCCTCGCTTACTGGTGACGTAGAACTGCGTATAGTTTAGTGTCGTGTGCAAATCCGCGCCTCTAGACGGGAGCTGGGTAGATTTGCGGGCCGTGTGCACATTGGTGTCGTGTGTAAATCCGGAAACTTTAGTAATGGAACATGAATTTATGAATGCTTCATTACATCATACCAAGGGCCTCGAGTAAAATAGTCTTCTATATTAGGAAACATTATACTGACAAGAACATAACAATTTGAAATTCAGTCCTAGCTCTGCTGTGCTAATGTACCAAACAAATTGCTCTGTATAATTTATGCTGTGTCTCTAGATGTCTAGAAAAATATTTTACCTTTTCATTAGGTATTCCCCGAGGTATTCCCTAACAGAATCTGAAGAGAAAGTTGGTTCACCTCAAAATTACTACGGCTTTTATGATCAGTATTACTGTTCATATTTTCTAATAACATTACAAGCAAAGAAATAGACGTGACACAGTAATTCAAAGCTCAACAACTATCCTTTGTAATAATCAGTATTAATGGATGCAATTACTTCCACATCCAGTGGAAGTATAGTAACGACAAAAAAATTTTGAAAATTTTTATTGTTCAAATAGGCTTAAAATGTCATGAAACGTCGAGATTATAAGTTTGAGAGAAAAAAAATTTCTGTCTGTCTGTCGGTCTGTCAGTCTGTCTGTAACTTTTTTTGTGCGCACGTTTACTCTGGAACCGTTTAAGATGTTGACTTGAAATTTGGTACACGTATGTACTTTAACGAGATCTGGAACTAGATTATATTTTCATGTTGTTCCGACGAAGGGTTGGGGGGTAAATTGGGGTAAATTTGGGGTAAATGGGTAAATCGAGCAGGTAAGAGTCGATAAAATTGGTATTTAGTATATACAAGAGAAGCTAGGGTCTCAAAAAAATTTTTGGCATTAGCCACCCCCACTACCACCCTTATTAAAGGGGATGAAAAAAAAATTGTGATTTAGTGTATGTACAAGAACCAAAAACTTCAAAATATTTTTTTACTTCATCCACCCCCACTACCACCCCCCTATCACCACCCCCACCCCACTACCGATGTGGGGTATCGTTTTATGGGTTTTTGGGGTAGAGGATTTCAAATATTATAGTATTAAAGAATCTGGATGTGGAAGTAGTGATTCCTTGGGCAGCGGTTTTTTATACCTATGTGTCAATATTAAAGAAATCAACATTTTCCGCCTTTGTGATTGAGAGACCATTTTCATTATGGAAAGATTATTTTAGTTCAGATTCAAGGCCATATTAAGGATTAAGCGTGCTCAATTTCAATGAATTTTAAAATGGAACTAAAAATATGATTAATAAGGTTCAGTTATCGAATTATTTGGGTGAAGGTGATGCTGTATTTAATAATTTTGAGTGGACTTTTTTTATTAAAAGAATTATTTCACACTTTTAGTGGTTTTGTTTAGCTTTTACATAGTAAAAGAATTGAATTTTCAAGTTGTAACATCAGATTCTTATCAAAGAATCTTGAAATGTCCATATACCGAATTTCATGTAAACTTATTAAAATTTCGTAATTAAGAGGGAGCAACGCGAGCAACGCGATCAAATCAGAGGGGTGTGGGCGGAAATGATCCAATAAAGTACAGAGAGCTGTTGTGTTGGTTGTCTAGTTTTGGCGTTGGTATTTTCTTTACTATTGCTCTACCTACTTACAATCACGCCTAAAAGGTCAAGAACACATCGAGACCAAGCTTCATTATACGAAATGAGTGCGCATCGGTTATAAATGTAATTATTTTTGCAATCATTTTTAATTTTATCGAAGTGACTCCATCTACTAAAACAGCATTGTATTAAAAAAAAATCCAGCAGAAAGCATTTTTTAGCATACTGGCTCATGTTATTAAACTGACTAAAAGATATTCTTGTAAGTAAATGAATACTACACTTCTATTGAAGAACATTTTTAGCTAAAACTTGTTTATTAGCCAATGTGAAGAGATATCTTCCTAATAAACAAGTTTTAGCTAAAAATGTTCTTCCATAAAAGTGTATTATTCATTTGCTTACAAGAACATCTTTTTTTCAGTTTAATAACTCTAGCCGTTTGGCTAAAAACTGCTTTTTCCCCAGTCAAGATTTTTAGTACAGTGTTTTTTAATAGATAGTGCAACCTACAGCACTACAATAGGGCATCTGTATCATGTAACCAACATAACCTTAAATTTTAAGTTTTTCAAGTTTATTCTCATTTTTAATGTTTTTATATGCATTTTTAGCTTGAAGCCGTACTGGCTCCAAGCAAATATTTAAAAATTCACTTAAATAATTTTTCGATATTGTTGATTAATAAAAATAGACTGCTAATTACAGGTTAGATTTTCAACCTACAAAAAGAGTCCTATTTTATTAGGACAAAATATTTAGAACTTCATAGACATTACACTGAACTAGATTTTAGTTGAAAATATGGGAATCAGGCAGAAATTTTAGTAACAGCTTCGTAATACTCTTAAATCTTAAGAAACACATATTTTTGAGGTTAGCTGTGACGTCACCTAAATAGCCACACTGCCTACCCTTCGCCCCACTTCAGCTGTAGCTTTACTGACGAAACTTTGTGGTTGGCGTTGTCTCCTCTTAAGGCAGCCATAGTGAATTCGCAATTTTTAATTACAACCGGAAGTGATATTTTCATTTCTGTTAGTTTAAAAGTATCCCACTTTTTTCTAATTTATGTGTACCAAAAACGAAATTTTTAAACTAAAAAACAACCAAAAAGTTGCGGGCGTGGCCATCCGGTATTACATTTTGCCTTTAGCATATTTTGAACAAAAATTATACATTCTCAGTTACCTCTATCGTACATCATTGGAAGGATTGTTGTATCCTACTTGTCGCGTCACTTTTGCCGAAACTATGTGCATTTCACGAAGAATTACTCACATTTTCAACAAGGTTGTGGGCAAAGCTTTTTGAAGTTGAAAAGTATGCATATTGATATAGTTTTAAAAATATTTTTTCTACGATTGTGCTGAAAGTCAAATTTTCTAACTTCAAAATGACTGCAGAAAATATCACTTTGCCGCACGCCACGCGCCTTGATTACATCTTTACATGCCGGAATAAAGTAGTGTGTTTACCTTAAAGAATTTTATATTACTTACTGTTAATAACAATTAAATTCTATAAATGTACATTCATTACACATGAATTGCAATTACAAAGTCAAATTTTCTAACTTCAGAATGATTGCGGAAAACGTCACTTTAAATAAAATCTGACAGGCAGCAAATGTAAAATTTTGGCAAGACTTTAAAAAAGGGAAATAACTTCACAACCGTAGAAAAAATAGTATGTAACACACATGTGGCAAGCTTCATTGCAAAATTCGTATGATAGGAACACTCGCTGCGCTCGTGTTCCTACTTTCATACATCGTTTTGCAATGAAGCTCTTGCCACACTTGTAGTACAATCTACTATTACAATATTAAAAAACCGCTGCCCAAGGAATCACTACTTCCACATCCAGATTCTCTATCCAAGTCACTCACAACGAAAAAACTTTGTATGTGAAAATAATTGTTTATGGAACTTTAATAATATAATATTTGAAATCCTCTACCCCAAAAACCCATAAAACGATACCCCACATCGGTAGTGGGGTGGGGGTGGTAGTGGGGGGTGGATGAAGTAAAAAAATATTTTGAGGTTTCTGGTTCCTGTACATGCACTAAATCACATTTTTTTTTCATTCCCTTTAATAAGGAGGTGGGGGTGGTAATGGGGGTGGCTAATGCCAAAATTTTTTTTGAGACCTCAGCTTCTCTTGTATATACTAAATACCAATTTCATGGACTCTTACCTGCTTGATTTACCCATTTACCCCAAATTTACCCCAAATTTACCCCATTTTACCCCCCAACCCTTCGACGGAACCAGATGAAAATATAATCCACTTCTAGATCTCGTTAAAGTACATATGGGTACCAAATTTCAAGTCAATATCTTAAACGGTTCCAGAGTAAACGTGCGCACAAAAAAAAGTTACAGACAGACAGAAATTTTTTTTTCGCTCAAACTTAAAATCTCGACGTTTCATGACATTTTAAGCCTATTTGGTCAATAAAAATTTTTAAAATTTTTTTTGTCGTTACTATACTTCCACTGGACGTGGAAGTAAAATGAGGAGCTTCGTTTCAAAAGGCAATTTCTACAAAAATTTCGCTGTTAACTTAGAGAAGCCATTGCGATCTATAGGTTGAAAGCTACTGATTTACGCGATAAAACTTTTCAAGGCGCAATTTTTGCGCTGTATAAATATACATTTTGGTATAGTTTCTTTTCAGAACGCAATTTCTGCAAATAAATTTCAGTTCATATCGCAATTTCTACTTTTTCCTTTCAAAACGCATTTTCTGCACTGCCAGTAGTTTTATTTATGTACGAATAATTTAGTATTTAGTGTTTACTTTAATATCCTGGTAGTTAGTAGTGTGAAATAATGGATTGTTAGATGTTTCTTTTCATTACTAATGTTCATTTTTATAATAAAACGTAAATATATAACGTTTTTTCTCTTCAAAATGCAATTTCTGTTACTTTTTTTTTGTCAAAACGAAATTAAAGTCTGCTTTCTTTTCAAACTGCAATTTCTTTTTAACAAAAATTTTTGCTAAGATAATAAGTGATGATTATTAATTAAGTGACGATTTAAGATTATTTATTTATATACTAATAAATTAATTCCTGTAAAAACTTGTTTGCCAGTCGTGACCGTTTGGTCTACTTAGAAAAACGGTGTTTATACTAAAATAGAATTTTACCAGAAATTGCGTTCTGAAAGGAAGCTCCTCAAATGCTTTTCAAGTAAGATCTTCAGGGTCTCAAAGTACCTTCTAGATGAGTTTATTAATTTAATTTCAAGGGTACAACGATCAACTACCTACATAGGTTCATTCTATTGTAATTATTATGTGGGAAGGTTTTCTTTTAAAAGTAATACATTTTTTCGTTTTTCAATTAACAAAAATAATGTAATGTAGACGGCCATATATGATTATACATAGATTTTATTTGGTTGTAAAATATACAAAAACAAAATTAATATAATAATGAACGAACAATGAATAACAGCTCGAATTATATATAAAAACTACTGCCAACTTGAAGATTGAAGCTTCCTCACCGATGTAGTCGAATTTTTTAACATATTAAATAATTTACAAATTTAAATATATCATTAAAAATATATTGTCAGTTTTATATAATAAATCAGATTTAAAATCTTTCATAAATTTAATCATCAAGTTTCTTCTTGAAGATTTTTCGCACCGATACACAAGCCACCTAGTACGTCGGGTACACCAAAGAAAGCTGCACTTTTTGATTGGAATGTGCCACTTTCTGTGGTCATAGTTGATGCCAAAAGATAATTTTTCAGATAGGCAGCCACTTTAAAATCCGTGCAAACCACCAAAATGGCGGTCATTAAAGATGGCCGCCATTAGCCTCACTAATTTTTTTGTATCTCAGCTCCTAATGGCCCGATTTCGATTTTCTTTTTTTTGTTTGAAGAGGACTCTTTTTTGTCCATGTGCATTTATCCCTACACTTTAAAGGTTCTGCGCAATTTTCCGAAAATCTGAAAATTCACTTTTCTTACTAATTTCATTGATGATTGATAATTGATAATTTAATTGTGCTCAATACCCCCCTTCGCCACAAAAAAAAGGTTTATGTATATGGAGTTCCGTATATGTCAAGAAAGACTTGTTTTCCTACACAACAGTTATTTTAAATATTTTGAAAATATTTATTACATTAAGGAAACAAATTTTTACAAACAAAAACGACTAAATACTAAGAAATACTCATGTAAATGAACTGATTTTATACAGCTCTTATGACTCTAGATCATGCAATCATCTTCTTCATATTCATCTGAAACAAAATAATTATATATTATTATTATATTGAGGTACTGGATCAACAAAGCAATATTATGATCTTGAAACTGTGAAACGAATTTAAAAATAATCAATTAAACGTATACCTTTTATATTATTTATTGCTGCATTTTTGACCCCCCATGCAGTTAGTGCTAAGTAGCGTGCATGAAACCTTGGCATCTGAACAGGAGCATCATGTACAGCATCTGGAGCAACTACACTTAACCAGTTCTCTGCAGGCTGCCATAATAAAATGAAGAGAAGACCAGACCGGCGTCCACTCCCCAGCAACCTTGGTCCATCCTTTTGGCTCTGGAACGTTGTCCAACACTGAGCACGCACGACCACAAACTTGTCCTGCCTGGTATGCTGAACGCAGACAATGCTGCCTTAGTGCTTTTATTATTGAGGGCAGACTTTGTAGAGTGCGACTTTTTGAAGTAAAGAGAAGCTTTCTAACATGATTGACTGAGAAGTCTTCTGCGTCTTTGGAGTAAAGCAAAACAGTAAACTTCTCCAGAACCTGAAAAGTTTCGTCAAAAATAGACTGTTGTGGTAGAGAGATAGCTTGGAAGGCTATAGCAATTTCAGGAAAGGATTTCCATACTTTCTAGTCAGTCTGTTTCCCTTTCATTGCAAATGATGACGTTACATCTGATCCGGTTAACGCACGGAATCCTCTCAATGCAGCAGCTTTATATTCACCTATATTTTTAAACATGCTATCAATACTCATGTATATCTGACGCTTCCCAGCACCAAAGAGAATTCACATCTTCTGAAGTCCCGCAGTTTTGAGAATGTGAAAGAAAGAAATTGCCAAAATAACTACATCAGTATCTACTGTGCAAATAATTTTTTTTTTCTATGTTCAACACTGTCTTTAACGTGGAAAAAAATTCTGCCGTCTACTTCTTCCTGTTGCCTGCATTGTACTCCATCAATTGAAGTTTCATCCAGCCGAGATGAATGAATCATGCCATCATTCTCTGTACTGATGTGAGCCCAATCAAGCTTCAAAAACGCATGTTCTCCAAGTAACTTGAAAAGTTCTGTTTTATTCTGATCGCAGCAAAGAAAGTCATTCCAATTTTTTGGTAGCATATTTCCTTGTGCTACTTGGCGACGAAGATCAACGGCTCTCTTATCTCACACGTTTCTTCAGGCAAGTTTTTGAGTAAGTGTCCGAAGAAATGTGTATTTTGTTTGCATGGAGCCTCTCAGCATCATTCAAAATTCTGTTTTTGAATTCTGTATCACAGTATTCTCCAAAAGTCAGTGAAAATTAAAAAAAGTTTGTTTTTTTTAAAAGTTGTGCAGAACCCTTTTAAGTCGTAGAGATAAATGTATAGAGACAAAAACGTGTCCTTATCACAACAAAAAAAAAAGAAATCAAAATCGGACCATTAGGAACTGAGATACAAAAATATTGATTGAGGCTACTGGCGGCCATCTTTAATGGCCGCCATTTTGGTGTTCTGCATGGATTTTAAAGTGGCTTCCTATCTGAAAAGATACCTTTTAGCATCAACTATGACCACAGAAAATTGCACATTTCAACCAAAAAGTGCAGCTTTTTGACTTTTTTAGTCATGTACCAGACGTACTTAACCTGGTTATAAGCCCCCAAACATGTATAAGCACTCAGTTTCTACAGACGATTAACACTTTTCTTGTAAACTAAAAAGTTTACCAATATATAATATCTTTGGGAAGTCTTCCACATTATTTGTCGAATATTTATCGCACTTAATAAAGATCAACTTGAATGAGATTTATCGATCCACCGGGTCTGGTATGATTTAATTACGTCCAATTTTAACAATTTTCCAATAAGTTATGAAAGAAACATGATTAATAAAGCACATTTTGAAAAAAAAAATTTTGGGTGAAGTATTGAGAAAAAAAATACGAAAATTACGGGACCTCTGGGAGCGAAATGGAGTGCTGGGTGGGAAGATAGTGGAATATAATAATGGAAAAGATGGTCAATATGTTGTACAACGTAATAGCAGTTAATTAGCGACCTCCGGTGCACAACACTAATTGGAAAAAAAAAAACCATGACCTAACCAAACGTAAGTTCACCTAACAGAAGTAGAACAAATGAACATAATATGAAAGTAAACCGAACGTAGCCAGTCTAACTGGTCGGACTTGACGTAAATTGTAGAAGAAGAAGAAAAAGTTATGATTGGATTATATCGAGGAAAGAAGGTATGTTTTATAAAAAATTAAAAAGCAATTAGTTAAGGCAAGGACAAAGGTATTTCTTTCCGAAAAAAATACCTTTGTCCTTGACCTAAATAATTTGCATAAGTACAACATTTCAACTATCAGAAACGATTACTATAACGTCTGTGAACACATCTATGCAAAAATTTGGAAAATGTTCGAAAACATCCCGAACGGATAGGCCAGTGGAATTAGCAAATATGCATACTGTAATTCGTTTCAGGGTGCCACGTGGATTAAACGATAGTTTTATTGATTACGAACATGACCCTGAATTTGGTCCACTTTTTGACCGCCGGAACATTGTTTATTTAACGATTTATTGTTGAAAAATTCCAAAAAATCGACTTTTTTAAAGATAACTCAAAGACCTTTGACGATAGGTTTTTCAATTTGTAGATACTCTTAGAACTTTGAAAAATGGTTAACTTGAGAGGTGTCTCGTTTAAAACGCTTGAAAATTTGTTTAAATAATTGCAAAAAAACCGTGAAAATTTTCGCAATTTGCAAATATTTTTCATTCTTTAACAAAAGCACTTTAGTGCTTGAAACTTTGACAAAATATGTCTTTTATCACTCCAAAGTTACCTCTAAAATTTCATCAAAAAATTTTAATTCGTTTAAGAGATATTCAATTTGATTTTTAAAAATATGAATAATGTAAAATGCAAATTCACCCAGTTCCCGTTGTCGTAGAGGGTTGATCTGGACATCATTTTTTTTGTTGAGACTTAAATTTTGTTTCCATTAATGTTAAATCAAATTTGCATTATAGACTGGCGGTACATGACCAGTCAGGTGCAACGTTTTTAAAATGCATGCCAATCATATATATGAATGAAATTACCATGAATATGCCAGAAATGCAAATTTTAGGCAGTCGTCGCGTGCACAAGGGGGTGCAAATCGGTTTTTTTTGTGTCTTTTTTTTGGGTTTTATTTTTTTATTTTTTTTAATGGATGCCAATAGTGCCAAACGAAAAACCTTGAAAAAAAATCCAAAATCAAAATCATCTAAAATCAAGAACACCAAAAAATTTTACGATTTAATGTGCACTTTAACAGTTGTTTTGGGCGCGGAAACTACATGCCAATGAATTTCCGCTGGATTCTTTTTCACGGCTTTTCGTTTGGCACTATTGGCATCCATTAAAAAAAATAAAAAAATAAAACCCAAAAAAAAGACACAAAAAAAACCGATTTGCACCCCCTTGTGCACGCGACGACTGCCTAAAATTTGCATTTCTGGCATATTCATGGTAATTTCATTCATATATATGATTGGCATGCATTTTAAAAACGTTGCACCTGACTGGTCATGTACCGCCAGTCTATTATTTTCAACTTCAAAATAGCGTTTGAAAAAGCGTCACATTTTGAGGTTAGGTTTTTTGCTAATTTTTTGCAATATCGTTCTGATATCTTTGTTGCTGGGGTTTTTTCACACATTTTCAAAAAAAAACCAGAAGCCGAGATGATTTTTTTTTTAATAAATTCGTAATTTGTTTATTAATAAACATTAACAGCTGAAACTTGGCGAACAACTAGTTTAATAGTCTATCTTTGTAATAGAGCTGAGTTTGGGGGAAAAATTCAATTTGCAACGATAACAATAATTAATTTTAAATCAGCGTCAGAACAGGAGTGAGAAGCATGAGTCATATCTGTAACACGTTCATAAAATGATCGAGACGAGTTCAAATCCGTCAACCAAAAATTTACCGTTTCTCCGATTTTGACTTTTTTTTAAATTTGGGGTAGCGTGATGAAATAATAATATCTGTCATGTCGATTTTTTCCTAATTAAACAATAATTTGTTATAAACAATTATTTTTTGTTAAAATTTTTTTTACGAATTTAATAATTTTTTTTGAAAATATGTGAAAAGACCCCAGCAACAAAGATATGAGAACGATATTGCAAAATCTTCATTTGTTTAAAAATTATTAGCAAAAAACCTAACCTCAAAATGTGATACTTTTTCAAACGCCATTTTGAAGTTGAAAATAATGCAAATTTGATTTGCCTAGTAGTCTTTTATTTGCATGAGGATTAGTTCACTTGGGTCACATTTGACCGGGTCACAATTGACCTGACTTGAAGCTAATAAAATAAAACAGTTTTGTTTTCACTTTTGACAACTTAAAAAGTTAATTCAATATTCTTGCTTTGTAGGATTGTACGCAGCATTTCATTCTTGGATATTTTTAGGTTAGAATTTCGACGAAAAAAACTGTCAAACGTCGGTATTTCTACCCCACCACTTAACTAACCAAAAGTTCAGAAGTGAGTATCCCGTGCGGGGTGGAGCAGCATCGGGAAGGGGGGATCTGACCTGATTACTTGTGACTTCAGATCATTTGTAAATAAAATATGACAAACTGCTGAATTATGTGACCAAACTCAGAAGTGACCTGATCCTCATGCAAATAAAAGACTACTATTAATGAAAGCATAAAGTTTAAGTCTCAACAAAAAAAAGGATGTCCAGATCAACCCGCTACGACAACGGGAACTGGGTGAATTTGCATTTTACATTATTTATGTTTTTAATAAACAAATGGAATATCTCTTAAACTAATTAAAATTTTTTGATGAAATTTTAGGGATAACTTTGGGGTAATAAAAGACATATTTCTTCAAAGTTTCAAGCCTAACAATTTGAATAAAAATAACTAAAGATAGTTTAAAAACACTTACAACTACTTAAGGCTAGGTTTAAAAACGTTGGTTTAGAGCGCGCGCACTACACACGCGCACAGGTTTAGAGCTTTTGGTTGGTATATACGGGAAAAGCTGAATGAAAAAACCCGTTCGAACAAGTCACAGTCTTCATCCGGTGGTCTGCCCGCCTTCGGAAAGGTAGGGTGAAGAGGAATTTGTGATGCACGGGACGTCACAGATCTGAGACCTTAGGAAAACAAACCGCTGTCATTGCTGTCAAATGGCAATTGATTGAACTTAAGAATTGAATTTTTCATAATATTAGAGTTTTTATGGACATTATATCGTACAAAATGGTAAGTTTTTGTTGTGGAAGTGTGGCAATCAGAGACAACATCAGTTTTTATAAAACAACGTCGATTTATAGCCAGAAGAGGTTAGGATTAAAAGATTCCAAGCAATTAAAAGGAATTATTTTGCTGGGGTATTCCAAATATTTTATTAATGGTAAGTTGTTACTTGTTAATTTAAGAATTTGGTTTTTAGTGTGGATTTATGTTATAGGAAAGATGGCCATAATTCAAGACCACGATGATCCATCCAGTTTGGTGTTCTCTGTTAATATGGGATACAACTTAAAACCCAAATGTGAAACTAAAAGTGGCTGTGATAATAATAACTACTGCTAAAGCAAACAATAAACAACTCATAGTAAAAAGTAACACTTTATATTGATTTGTCAGCATTTTTATGATGCTGAGGAATAACGAAGTGCAATAGCAGAAATTATTTGAAATCAGGTACATCTAAGAGAGGCTACATTAAGACATCTGATGAAGTGCATAAATCAAGGAAATTCAAAGTATTGCTGTCATTGATTGATGTGAAAACTAAACGTCCTTTTGAAGTATATTGTGTGGTGTTTAAAAACCCAGCGTTGGATTGTTTAACATTCAAAAGCTATGAAACTGACTGAAAGTGAGATCACTTTCAGTCTTCCAGTCATTGAACACATAAATAAAGTCCGAATGGGCTTTGAAAGTGTCAAATTTTAGCTATAAATGTTCTTTGAATATGTAATTACAAATGTTACTTCCTACTTAGATATTAGTGTAAGTGTGCAATATACTTTATCATTTATTTTTTATTGTAATATAGATCTTTCTTTAAATCTCCTGTAAGTTTCTTGTTGATTCTCCTTATGAGTACTAATGGAATGTTGGATAATAAATAATTTGATATTTAGTAAATATATTTTGTTTTACTTTCAGTTAGATGCAAAGATGCATGTATATATAAGTTCAACATAATCGACTATTTCAATTTACTGCTAACAATAAAAATACGAGTGATAAATAAAACTTAATAAAAAGTGAATATACGTATTTAATAAAATACAAGTATATTTAACTATTGACCTACCTACATGAAATAATAAAATACATGTTAGACATATTATATAACATTAGTAAGACACGATAAGAAAAAGTTCTTGCACAAATTACAATGGTTTGTATGGTCTAATCTATAGGTATATCGTATCATGGGCAAGGAGTCAGCGACTGGAAGAAGTTGTGTATATTTTTACATATTTCAAGTAGTTTATAGTACTTCAGTCCTTCATTGTTTAATTTATATCGTATTTTTCATAAAAGTTAACCCTTGGACCACCGTTTGCTGCTAAAAAATTGAAATTAAAACTGGGTAGTGAACGAATTTTGTCTAGACTAGTAATAACACAATGAGTACTGAAGGATCATCTGGATCAGCAATAGTCCATGTATTCGATGACTTTTTTTGAAGACGCACCGCTAAGAGTTCATAACCTGAAAAATGAATTTGTATGTTAACAATTATTAATTAAGCAGTATTTAATTGTCGGCATATATTGAAAAAGGGTTGATCATCGACATCTAATTCTTACCTTTGCAGAAAGCTTTAATCCTGTAAATTTCTTGGAGAGTACTGCTTTCACCCAACAAGATTTTTTAATGCCTTGAACTCATCCTTTTGTCTATGCATTCCTCACAAAAACCAAGTAATTCACAATATCGGTGAAATATTATGAAATACACTAATATTTGAGGCGCTCGCGCGCAAACCCCGATAAATCCACACACACAAAGTTGTGGGAAATTAAAAAAGTCAAAAAATATCTTCTAGGCTGTAGAATATAAGACCAAAAAATAAGAACAATGCTACTTTATTTATTTATTTTTTTTTAACTTTTCTTGCTGGATTTATCGGATTTTGCTATGTAAATACGAATTTATCGATTTTTGCTTTAAAATAAAACATTAAAGATGCAGAAAAATAAATTTTGACAACATTAATAATTTATTAAAAATAAATAAAAACATTCATTGTTAACAAAAATTAATTCTCAATATCTGTTAAAATTTCAGATAAAACCGTTATAATATATTGGTAATAAAATGTCTTGCAGTTGTCTTCTTTATTTCTAGAAGAGAAGTAGGTTTTTACCAGGTTTTTACAGTAAATAGTCATATTACAGAGAACTTTTTCAAACGTCAATCAATATTAACTTTTCTACCTCACAATGGATGACAGTGTATTGTATAAAAATGGATTTATCTGCTTTTGATCCCGATAATATTGGATTTATCTAGTTTTGTTCGAAACGGTCAACTTTAACATTAGATTTATATGGGATTTATGGCGTTTTGGTTACCAAAGATTATATAGGCTTGTAGAGTTTAGTCTAACATACATGAAACTATTACAAACTCAAAATTGACTTTTTGCGGATTTATCGGGGTTTGCGCGCGAGCGCCTCATTTGTACTGAAGTCATCATTTCTCAAAATATAAGCGATTTAATTCGATGACACCTTTCCATACATTTCCTCTACATTATGGGATGATTTCGTAAAATATAAACTTATTTCCATATTAACGACCAAATTCCCCACACACAATAATTAAGGATATTTCTGGATGGTAAATAATCCAAAATTAAGTTTTAAAATATCACAAAAAGGCAAAATATACTTTAAAACAACACGTTCAATCCGCACGTCACTTAATGACAGCTGTTTGTTTTCCTAAGGTCTCAGAATCTGTGACGTCAGCGCACGCCATCTATACTACTTTTCGATGCCAATGACATGTAAATACGATCCCTTGACAATCGCAATGTTGTGGTGTTTCGCCCGAGAGATGGCTCTGCGTGAAGCTCACGAGTTACGCCGCAATGTATTTACATATATTGATTAACTGTGTTGGGTAAGCCACTCTTCCATTTGCATGATAGTCGCACTATTAAACGATATTGTATTACAAACGAAAGTAAGTAAGAATCAAATTGATTATTCGACGTTATGAAAGCATAATTAAAGTATCAGTGCGGCTGACATTCAGTATGCACAAGTAAAGTGACAAGTATACGAGTCGGCCATGCTATACTCGTAGTGTTAATTTTTGTTTAAATCAGTGACATTTCAGATATCAAATTCAATTAGCAATCATTTTGAACCTATTTTGTAGATATTAGTTTATTTAGTTTTAATAACCTATACTTTGCAATATGTCAAATTTGCCGGAGCCTGTGAGAATATCTCCATTAATTAAGGTATGCCTATTTATTGTCTAGCTATACCTATTATCTCATTGAAGTATTTTTCACAGCTTGTTAGATATTCGTTATTGATTGCTGGTATATTTTACGGAGCAGCCAAAAAGAAAGCGATTCAAATGTATGAGGCTCGCCGTGAACCCGAAAAGCAACGATTAAGGATGCATAGAGAAATTAAACTTGCCAAAGAAAAGAGAGCTGCTGCCGAGAGGGATCTTGCAGAAATTATAGCGATTTTTACTCCTAAACCTGAACTGCAGAACTACGATAAGGACACTAATATTAATATCGATATGATGCTAGAAGATTTTAAGGTAGAAGAAGTTGAAAGCTCTGATCAGGATGAAGTGAAGGTAAATGTCCAGAGTGACTTCGACGGTACCGATGGCGAAGTGTCTATTTTGTCTAGTTTGTTGAAGCGCATTAATATTAAAGATGATATGGATAATGTACCAACGCCAACAGACATTGTTGACGGTGAAAATGAGAGTGTACAAAAATACTTCGTTAATGAAGAGATGGAGGATACAGTGCCATACAATGCTGATTCGGTAGATCTTATTGAAGAAAATATTAAAGATGAAGTACAAAATGTGCAAATATTCGTTGATAATGATGAGGCGGAGAATGTACAAACACCTGTTGCTAACGATGATAGGAAAAAGGTACGAACATATGTCGATATTGATGGGTTCGAAATTGAACAAACATACATTACTGATGATGAGTCGGAGAATATACCAACATACAGTGCTGATCAGATAAACATTCATGAAGAAGATATGGCAGATACGAGAGAGAATATAGAATCATACCTCTCGAAAGACGCGCTAGAGGAAGCAGAAACAGACACTATTGATCCGGTAGACGTCAGTGATATTAACCTTGATGGTGAGAAAGGAACAGAAGAGGATACTAAAGATTACTTTATTCAAACATTTCCAAAAGGAATGCCTTATGGTGGTGATATCAACGAAAAGAGAGATTCATATTTTTATCCTAAGGATAAGTAATCAAATAATTGGGGTTAAATTACAATATCCCGCTTAATATAATTTGTAATGTTTTGTAATACCTACTTACGTGTAAATTTTGCTAATAAATACTAATATTATAATTCGTTTCTCCTAATGCATATTGAAAGAAATTAAAATGTAGATAATATAAAATAAATACCTATATTCAAGTTCTGGTGGATATTATGAAATTTTAAATATTATGATTTAAGAGAAAATTGGTAATTTTGTGACTTGATCATTCAAGAAAGATTACAGAGTATTGAATGTCGTCGACTTTATTTTTATACCTACCTTCAAATATTGAATATTAAGTGTCTTTCTGTCTATCTGATTATGTGCGTAGACCGTTTTTCTTTAAGTACAATAAAATTTCTTTGATTTCAAATTTTACAATAAGTATGCAACATACTGTTATTATACCTATTTGTTTTAATCAATGGTATATTCTTGGGTGTCTAGTAGTGTCAAACTAAAATTTGAAGGGAATTATAGAGAATTTATAAACGCTACAAGCAGTGTAGCAAAAATATTTGTAGTAATTCAAGTCTCGGAAAGCATTTTTTGCTTAAATAAGAGAACGTTCACAAATGTGTTTATCTACTCTTATTAGGTTATATACTAATTAATGAACTGCTTTTGAACAATTGTGAACAAATGTGTGAGTTATTATAAATCACTAGGTACAGAGCTAATCACCTTTATCTTCATGCCCTAGCCCGTCCAGTCGACGTAACGCGGACAAGAAGGTGGCTCTGCCTGAGAGAAATTCTTTTCCGATACGGCGAAACAGAACGGTCTATTATTATTGAGGGGAGAAAGGTGATTTATCATGTTTGAATAGTTTTGACGTTTTCAAATCAAGTTAAGTAATAATTGTGCCAAAAATGATGAATTCGGTTAGTGAAAATGAACTAATATATACACCACCAGAATGAAGACAAGTAGCTAATGATACAATACATAATTTATTACCCGAAAAATCGCAGAACAAGTATAAAAGTGTGTACAAAAATTAAATTTTTCAGTTAATTTTATTAATAAACAAACTGGGTAATTTAAACAAAATGTTCTTAATTTAATATTTATTGTTATAATCGTAGAGAAAGCATAGTATTCAACTTGCGGTAATGGTAATAACTCACTTCATGAATTACAGTAAACTTCATCTGCGTGAGTTATTACTTATATTACCGCTCGTTGAGTAATATACTATTTTCTTCTGTTTGTATCGCAATAAATAAAATAGATTGTTCGCTATGAAAGTGCGAAGAAAACTAGACTTGTCTAACTTTATTTTGTCAATTTTTTTTTATGGGTCGCGTGCGCCGACGTCACAGATTTTGAGACCTTAGGAAAAACAAACAGCTGTCGTTGAGAAATCCGCCGATTAAACGTGTTTCTTTAAAGTGAATTTTGCAGTGTTTGTGCCATAAGAACTTGTTGTTGGATTATTTAACATCTACAACTATTCTTAATACTGTTATATAAACAATTTTGTTCGTCAGGATGACAGTTAGTTCGTATTTTGCAGAATTGTCTCCTGATGTAGAGGTTAGGTATACGGCTGCCATCGAATTAAATCCTTATATTTTGAGAAAAAAATACTTTAGTACAAATATTGATGTATTTCCAAATGTTACACATGGGGATGTTGCGAATTACTTGATTCTTGAAAGAATTACGTAGACAGAAGGACGAATTCAAGGCATTGAAAGGTCTTGAAGCTGTTTGTGGTTAGGTGAAAGAAGTACTCTGCAAGAAATTTGCAGGATACCAGCTTGTTACAACGGTAAGAATTAGTTATCAACCATTTTTTTCATATATGCTTGCCTAATTAAATGTTGTTTTATAAATAATTACTAATGCAGACATTAATTTTTCAGGATATGAACTCTTAGCATCATGAATAAAAACCATTGACTCCTTGGACTATTGCAGATTCAGATGGTTCCTTAATGCTCACTGGGATTGTGTTGCCAGTCTAGACAAAACATTTTCACCACTTAACAGGAAATCTTTCCTTTTAGTTTTTTAGCAATGAACATGGCTATGGTTGGAGATTAACCGCTGTAAATTTTGTGAAAAAGACACTTTATAAAATAAACAGTGAAAGACTGACGTACCTACTGTAAACTATTTGAAGTATGTAATAAGATGTACACAATTTCTTCCAGCAGTTAACCCCTTGTCTATACCTTATATACCTATAGATTGGACACGCAAACCGTTGTAATTTTTGTAAATTTGTTATTATAATATATTATATAAAACGTCTAACATGTACTTTACTATTTTATGTAGGTCAATTGTTAATTGTGACTTGTATTCTCTTAAATATACTCTCCCTCCGTGCAGTTCATGCTTCGCTCAACTAAGATTTAAATAAGAAATAGTTATTAAAAATAGAGACAAACCAATATAAAACGTTAATTTTCTTTACCATGGATTGTTTATTGCTTGTTTAAGCAGCAGTTATTACTCTCACAATCATTCTTGCATTAACATGCAACAACTTAAAGCATTTCTTTTAATCGCCTGGCATTGTTTAACCTAACCTCTTCTGGCTGTAAATCGACGTTATTTTATAAAAACTGATGTTGTCTCGGATTGCCACACTTCCACAATTAATAATACAATAAAAACTAGCCATTTTGTATGATATAATATCGATAAAATCTCTAGGATTACGAAAAATTTAACTCTGAGGTTCAGTCACTCGCCATTTGACAGCTAATGACAGCGGTTTGTTTTTCCTAAGTTCTGGGAACTGAGACGTCACGCGCACGCGACCCATTATTTTTTTCTTAAATGTCTTTGGGCTAAGAAAAGCGGTGTGACAGTTTGGTAAATAGTCAATTAAATAATTAAATTGGTTTATTTATTTATACTTTATGAGTAAGTGTGATAAAATACCCTATACCTGTGTCTAACCTAATTACAGAAGAGAAGAAAATAGATATAGAGGATAACGAAAAGGAATATAACGTCAGCCGCTTCTCGTCATGGGGTCTGTCAGGACATCTTAAAATAGACAATATAGGGAAGACCATGGTGGGTAGGGTAAATAACATAAGGAAAAACATATAGAAACAGAAACGAACATAACCTACAGCTTACTTGATTCCAGTCTCTTATAAGAAACCTAAAATATGCTTATAACTTTTTCTAGGTCCTATAGCCAATATTAAATGCAGCAAATTAAACGGAGCCATTATATTGCAGTACTAATGTACCTAGTAGCAGGGCCCCCACAAAAGGGTCAGTAGGTACCGTGGTACCGGGGCACGGCCACTTTAGGGGCCCGATTAGTCTAGTAAACGCAATCCTCGCTCATTAATTATGAGACCTGGGCAAATTCTTTTTTATATTTTCCCGCCTGCTCATCAATCCATAAGTGCGGGGGCCCGCCAGAGATCTTGACAATTTTTTTTTCGAATTTCTCTCCCTCGCTCACAAATATTAAGCGCGGGGAACCGCCAGAGATTGTGATAATTTTTTTTTCAAAATTTCCTCCCCCCCGCTCATCTATTAGGCGCGGGGGGCTGCCAGTGAATTTGGTACCGGGGCCCATGACTTGATGTGAGAGGCCTGCCTAATAGAGACATTTTGGCATTTCCTACATCCGAAAATGATATGGTGGCGGTCAGCTGTGGTTCCGTCAATTTAAGTTTAAAAAAAAAAAAAAATTACATCAATAATTATTAAACTATTGACTATAGCAAGTAATAATGAAAATATTTTGAACGAAACTTTAGGAGAACGTTAAATCGTCATTCCATATTTCTTGTCAATATTTTTATATATAAAAAAATGTATATTTCTCTCAAGAATTTGCAGTGGCAGTTCTCTAAATACCACTATTAATAAATATTTTTTTTAAATTAAAGTAACATTATTTTTTTGGCTTTTCTTTAAATAATTTTTTTAAATAAATGAATTTTTTCCCATAATTCTATTGGAAAATGAAAATTATTAGTATGCATCAAAAATACACACACAAAAAAAACAATTTTAAGAAAAGTTATATTTATTGTCTTCTTTTTATAATATTGGTATACACTCGGGTATTTGTAGATTGTAGGTTGTTGGGGTCGCTTGGCCCTAAATTGGCCTTTCTTCACCTCTGTCATTCCCACGTTCTTAAGAGAGTATCTCAAGGGCAGTGACCAGTTAGAAAGTCCCTTCTGTCCCTTTTCCCATTTTTGAAAATCCTGCGTTAAATAAGCCACAAAACAGTTCAGGTCCGAAAAATGGGCCTTCAGCCCCTTTTCTTGCAAAGCTGTCAGCTAATTCATTACCTCCTATTCCCTCATACCCTGGCACCCACATCAAGGTAACTTTCCCAGATAGTACAATCTGATTCCTAGAATAGTCATAGATTATGTTTGGAAGATTTGATTATTCCTAAAATATTTTTTAAACATTCCAAATATTACAGGAATATTCTTCTTTATTCAAATGGCACAGTCTATAGATATTCTACGATTATCCAAAACGCATATTACAGGAAGAGTCAAGTTACTGTAGGAATATTTTAAAAATATTATCATAATATTTTCCCTCGATTGAATATTCCTGGATTATTATTCCACTCTTTCACGAATATTATGGGTATAATCTTATATTATTCTTATATACAGATTAATTCCTATTTTATTGGATATTTTTATGTTGCATTACATAAAATGTAATACCACCACCGGGTGGTGCAGTGCTTGAGGTGTTAGGCTTGCGACCATGGAGTCCCAGGTTCGAATCTTGGCTTGGGTATGGATGTGTAGTGGCGTTTTTCTCGTGTTACCGAGACGGCAGCAGTGGGCTAGACTGCGGTTATGGGAGAGACAACACGGTCTAGTCGCTCTCCTCTCCTGAGATCGAGTCTCAGCTGCGGCAGATGGCAATGTCGCAGGGAATGGGTGTTGTGATGTTGTCTATGTATCAGTCCGTCCTGGTTGAGTGGTAGAATAGCCATCGGCTAAACTCCGCCAGGACATTAAAATAAAATAAGGCGATAAAAAAAAAATGGCGGCCATATGTTAAAAAAAAAACTGTTGCCAATGTTGTTTTTGTCATTTAACACAAAAACTTTCTTCACAAAAAACAACGTGCATAAAATTTTATGCAATTTTGAACCTATACAATATTTTGATAGGAGTTACCATTTTCCAGATAAATGAGTCCAAAATTAAGAAAACATGAAAATTCATATATCGGTAAATCACTTAAAAGAAATAACTGTGACAATTATTGTAAGGCGTATGATACCGTGCGTGTAATTTCCCATTAGGCATGTACATTCACGTAGCGCGAGAGATTTGACAACACCGTCAGCCGTAAATTCGTCCGTCGATGGAGCATTCCAGCTCTGTTATTTCATTTCAGCCAGCTCTCACGCGCGATGTTATAATTCTTCTCCCCATGCGTAGCCCGCGACTACACACACGGTAGGGTGGGCTCCCGTAGTAAAGGAGTGTCGGGGAAAAAGCAATATTATTATTTTTTAGTCTAGCCCATTGGCCTCGTTTTCTCTGAAGGTTGTCGATTTCGACCCTCGCTTTGACAACGTTTGGTTCACGGGATTTATCCAGCATTCTCCTCCCCATGTGCACATCGGCACCTGTCATCTGGATTGGGGGATGGAACCTGTTTAATAACGCTGCCGCTATAAAGTAAAAATCTTTGAGATTCTCGACATGTGGCATTTCAATAACATTATCAAACAACTTGAACACGCTCTTTATATGACCGTTCGTGGATTCGATTACCCACCTTGTTTTAGTGATCAAACGAGTCTCATTTGCTTCTTCAGTAGTGAACTGAGTTCGTCCTCGCAGGAGTACGTGCGGCATTCTATAAGAAATGTCCAAGGTATTCTCCTGCATCGCGATAACCGCGATCGACTATAAGAATGTCTCCTTCCTGAAACCATGCTCGTATACCATTCACATCGTTCTCGAATTAATTGATCAACATTTGAGCATCATTATTCTTGCTGTCAGAAAAGTAAGGTCCGTGATCAGCAAGAATATATCCATCCGGAGCAACTATTAGCGCTGGCTTTACCAAGTGACGACCTTTATGCAGGGAGAAAGATTGTCGTAACATGCGAAAGTTTGAACTCTTGTTAATATAAGAATATGTACCATTCACGCAAGCAATCGCTTTTGGAACTTCAGTATTGGGATTATATAATTCATACGTAAAGGGGGTAACATGTCTGGCAATATAGTCTTCCCTAGTTATAGCCTGATGTCCTACATTTTCAGTGACAAATCTCTGCATCAACGACTTTCGTACGTTGGCACTTGCCAAGCTGACCGCTTGCCGGGACGAATAGCGGAATATAACTTTGATGAATTCATCTGATATTCCTTGGCACATTTTACATAGAAATGTTAGAAGATCTTTCTTATAAACATGTCTCATTTTACCATTTTCTGGAACTGGATCACAGTACGTTAACAATAGATTGAACTGATCCTTTGTCAGCGATGTTAAGCAGTTGAAATCACTCAAGTTACTTTCATCCGAGAAATCAGGGATTTTAGTGGATGGTTGTCGGAGACCTTGAAGAAAGGCTTGCAATTCCGCGCCTTTAATGACATAAGGTCTATTTACAAACCTCAAACCTGGTAGTAAAGCAATAGTTACACAGGCTTCATCATCTAAATGCTGCTAACAAGATCTCACTCCCTTGGGAATATTGATATCCCGATCGACAAAGATTTTCACTTTTGCTTTTAAAGTCAGTCTCCGCAGATCAGCAATAGCACCACAAATAAAGCATGTATGGCTAGACGTTTGTGTCAGTACATTCAAACGCATACAGGCAGGATCCAATTCAATAGCTCTGATCTCTTCGATTATAGATCGATTACAATTAATGCACAATCTCGCTAAATCATCCATCTCGAGAGGGGGCAAATCTTTTATTTATGTTGGCGTCGCTGTCGAGCCGACTTAACTGTCGTTGAGGTAAAGCAAGATTGCAAACAAAACAAGGACGCATATTCTGATATGCCATATTTCCGCCAGTTGACGGTAAAAAAAAATATTTTAATGCCTAAGGCATTCAACTATAATTAATCCGTCAATAATGACAGATGATAAAGAAAATCAAAATATGATAAAAAAAAGAATATCTAAGTGCTGGATAGAGGAACTAGTTTTTAAATTGTTCAATTAGTGAATTGCGCTTTTAATCATGTGTTACAACATAAAAGAATAGCACTTAACTACAGAGGAACAATTTTCTTTATATTGTAAAAAGGCAAAATAATTAAGAAATATATTTTCAGCAATATTACTGAAAAGTATAAAACATAAAAGATCTAGCTTTTCTATTGAATACAATTATGGATGCAGCACTCCGACCCCCGCAGATAGATCTCGACAATCCACGAATAATTGAAGGTTAATAAACACGCTTGCGCGACAACACGCACTCACACACACACAAACACATACACACAAAATGGTCCTTATATTAGTCTTATATATAGTTTTCATCATATGTCTCATTGATACTGCTGGAAACGCCATGTTCAACGATCTCAAGGCTCTGAAGCTAAAAGTAAGGCATTTGAAGCGCCGGTTCCCTGGAGACTTTTGATCAGGACCTCGAAATATATAACATACTAGAATTTGAAGCAATTTGACCGAAAGCCATTTTACAGGGGCGAGTGTGCGGGGTCCTTTGATTTTCTATGTTTGTTCACCCATTACCCTGGATTGGCTTAAATGATTTATAAAAAATATATTGTAAGGGTATGGTATGTAGTCTATGGCTTGACGGTGGTCCTATTTTATTTTCGTTAAGCTTGACGTATACCCCAGTCAAGTAAGAACACATTTCGACCTTTGACGTAAATAACCGACAAAGCTTTGAAACTTTGCAAATATGTTCATTCGAGTCTACTATTAAACATACCAAAAGTCCTGAACTCAACCTGTTGCACTCGAGCCGCCATCTTGGACAAATGCAGTGTTAAAGGCATTCGACTCTGACCGAGTGTCAATTTTAGATTCCAGTGTACGGCGGTACTTTTATATATGTTTTTTACTAATGCGGTTTTATTGTCTCCTTTAATTAGGCGACGCCCCTAAAATTGTGAAACACTGCTTTGACAAAATACCTTTTACCTACACTGTGGAAATTTTGGGCATTTACGTCAACATTTAATTAAGGGAAATGGTAGACCATTTCAGATAGCAGTTTCGCAATTGTCCAGTACAAATCTAGCCATAAGTATGTAAGTATCTACAAACCTACACTCAAAGAAATAGTATGGGTAAATTCAACAAAAAAAAAAAGTTAACTAACAATATAGTTAATTTTGTTAAACCAAACTATTTTGATGGTATTTTTAAACAAGAGGTGATTGTTATTTTAATTAATAAAAAGTTGTCGTACAACAAAACAAACATTAACTTAAAAAATAGATGAATAAGACTATTATTTTGTTCGTCTGACTATTATTTTGTTGAACTCTGTCAAATTAAACTAGATTATAGTATATTTTATTTTTAACTATTATCGAATTGTAATTCTAACCCAGTATTAGTTCGCTGTATTATTGTACTTGGTAGACAAACCAATATTATTGTCGTCTTCTAGAAGTTCTAAAAGAATTACCATAAAATTTGTTTGCTTACCACGTAGTCTATTACAGAAATTATTCCCAGATGACGCCACATACAAATCACTGACAATAATCAATCATGCATTATCTTATACTCTTATGAATTTATAGAAAATTAATAAGATGATTGCAATGTTCAAATTCTCTCAGGGATCATCGATATATTTGGATGGATCTTATAAACGATCTCTAATCTTTGGTTTGGGTGGTCTGATGTCTCAATACTGAGATTTTGGCTAACCAAAAAAAACTTCATCATACAATAAAGTGTAGATCAACCTAAAAATTAGTTGGTGAACAAAAAACAAAGTCGTTGTACTATTTAATTGTAGACCAAATTGAAAATGGTTAGTGAACATAAAAAAATGTCACTGTACTATTTAATTTGTTACAAGAAGATATGATTATTAAACTACTATTTGTTTAAGAAAACAAATAAAGTTGTATGACTATTCTTTTCTGATTGATTTAACTATGAAACTAGATAGGCGCGATATCATATGCTCTTTTTGGTTGAATTTACCTATCATTTTCTTTGAGTGCAGCGTGAAATTATACAGAGTTTACAGTATACAAAAATGTCTTGTGCTTCTGAGGCTGCGAATTATAAATAATATACTTGTATATTCGTTATAGGTCGTGAAAAATTACATAATATGTGTGTGTTGCTGTATGATAATGAAAAATATATGCGTGTGTGGGTGTTAGTTCAATGTTACATCCCCCAATACCTCCTCTTCGAGTAGGTGTTTATAATAAACTGACCATATTAACTTTGGATATTACGGAATTCTCTAAAAAAAAAAAAAAATACAAGGTAAGATATATTGTGTCATACTCGAATACAAATCTTTCCGCGCTGACCTAGAGCCAACCCTGATTTTAAAGTCACAGATATAAAATTCCCGAGTCTTGATAATAAATCCTACCTCAACATTCCAGCCGTTCTCAAATAGTACTAAAAATTTTCGAAATTTTTTTTTATTATTTTCTCTCCAAAAATATGTGTTTTAGTCCCCATGTTATGTAAGGTTTCTTTGTTTTTCTAGTCGTTCCCTACCACCAGTTTTTTTTTAATGACATGAAACTGGTTACAACCTGTATAATCCAGTCATATAGGGTAAGAAAAAGGGTAAACCTCGAAATGAAAGATAATAAGCCGTGAACTTGTATAAATCTTTGTTTTGGCATTTTATAAGTTGGCTCAAAAGTCTCATAGAATCTCGTGTACGCGAGTCAAGATATTCAAGGTCAAAGGTCGCAAGAATAGGTTTTTTTCTGTAAATATCTAGTTTTCTATGCTCTAAATGACATTTTGATTTATTATAAAAGTTGTAGAGCATAAAATTCTTTACAAATTTTGTTTCACGCAATATTTTATATACTCAGCCGTTCTTGAGAAAGAGTACGAAGAGTGGGGAGTGCTTAGCTGTATATATCATAACTCAAGGTCAAGTGTGGAATCCATTAAATAATACGATTTATAAAGTTAATTTATGGAGTTATGGAATTTTATTAGCCCCCTAGTTGCGCAACTTTTTTTTCCATTTACTATAATATTATTTTTTACCGTTTCCGAGATCCCAATGCAATGCATTTTTATCCCAGATACTCTATTTAAGATTTTTAATTCCTTTTTGCCTTCAACCTTAGTCCTTAATGCGCCACTGGAAAAAATAAGTTATCCTTTCAGATCCTAAAACGTGATAAAACAGTCCTAAACATAAAAAAAATAATAATGAAAAGTTCCGTTACACACAATACATAATCATTATTATTCTTAAGTGCCGCGCGCGTAAGCTTCGACAATTCCTCCATACTAAAAAAATCGTAACTAGCAAACTATTAATGAAAATATTTTTTTTCTAAAAACTTTTTTAGTCTATTGACCTCATTTTCTTCATAGCATGTTACACAAAATTTTCAAAAACAAAAAGTTCCTCGCTTAGTGAAAATTTGATGGCGTATTCTCTAAACTTTCAGGGTCATCTACGTTTTTAGCATGTTCACATTTTTTTTTATTAGCAATCCTATGTATAGCTTAAGTGTGTGTTTTATAATAAAAAAAAGTTCACATCGATAGCTCAATTCATTTTTGAGATATGGCAATAGATGTACAAAAAACATGATTTAAAAAAAAATAAATTTTACACTTTTTTTTAAATAAGAATATCTGTAACCACTAAAAAATGTCGTATTTCGTGTTTTTATGTGTAAAATGATGTTGTCGATAATACCAACACCACCTAGAGATTAAAGCCAGACAACCAGCTGACATGACGTCACGCTTCAACGGCTGTCAAGTGTAGTGTCAAATGTATCTTATTGTTTATTCTGTGTTTTAAGTGTGTAAATGTGATCTAAAACCCACTTTAATAAAACAGTCAACAAATAATACATTCCAGTGATAGTTATAAAATACTTAATTGCCGTGCAAAATGGTAAACCAATGCTGCGTTCCTCGCTGTACTGGTAATTATGCCACCGGGGAAAAGGTACACGTTTTTAAATTTCCCAAAGATGAGAAACTGAGAAACAAATGGATTAAAGCTATTCATCGAGAAAACTTTAAAATTTCTATGCACTCTGGTGAGTTATTATTTTTAAGTCTCGTAATCTAAATCGAACGAAACTAAAATTGAGGCTAGGTTTTCACTTATCTTATTTGAGTGACCAAATACGCTTTTCGTTAGTTAGTTTTGCCTCAGAATTTAATTAGGAACCTCGTTTATAAAAAAAAAAACGTTTTACTTTATAAGAATTAGTAGAAGCAAATTAGAAGGGATTTTTATTGTTCTAATTACGTCCAAATGTATTATGTATCTCAATATCTAAAACCAATATATGCATATTTTTTATTATAGTATAAGTAAAACATCACTCTAAGCTTAAAAACAGCAAACATTACCGCAGGTAATAAATATTTCTTATTTGGGAGTAGTCACATGTAGTATAATAGCATTGTGCTTCTACACTCTACAAGAGGTTCTTGAAAACGGCAGTGACGAATAAATAATTGTAATATAATGAATATTCTATATGTGTATTGTGTATGTTATAATATTTATCATTTGTATAAATTACTTTAAGGTTTTAATTTTCGCATTTTATACATAAGTGTGTTGTTTATATTAATTGTTCACCCTTAAATACGCGTATTGTTTTTATTTATATATATTTATGTCTAAAAAAAAAATCATTTTATTCTACAAATTGTAATTTAATATTTTACTGCAATATTCATCAAATAAATGTACGTCCAAATATACTTATATGACTTGTCACATCTGTACTTTGTATAGCATACGTGAATAAAGAATTTATTATTATTATTATTGCTTTAATGCATTACGCCGTATATGCTGGACCTTCCTTCAGTGACGTCACCAGCTGGTTGTGTGGCTTTAATCTCTAGGTGGTGTTGATAATACCCACTGTGTCTGATCTTGTTCTAAGCTGATAAATAAAACGACACAATTTTACCTCTTTTTCGCTGCACCATCACCAAATTGGGAGAAGATCGGTCGAGAGGTAGTTGAGATATTGCAAAAAAAAGAAAATAAAATTACAATTTTGACACCCTATATCTTTTTCCACAGCAACAATTACTAAAGCATGCTTGGTTATATCCTCATATTTTGGTCCAAAGAATCTACCCTTGAACGATGGCCTATTATTAATGGTCCACCCTGTATAATATTGATCAATCGGCAGAGGCGAGTAAAGTTCTTGTAATGCAAGAGAGAATTATTCGGATACTGTTTGGTTTGAACCATAGAAAACCATGCGGGGATGTCTAATATAAAAAAATAATGACTGGGACGTGTATTTATATATTTAAAATGTGTTGTTTCATGGACAAAAACATGAATAAATTTAAAACAAATAATGACATACACAGTTATCCATGGGAAATACACATTAATAGTTTTAACCTATTTTAACTTATTTTTAGAAATAGATATTTCAATTTTGGTACAAAGGTAGAACATCACGAATTTCATTTTTTAAAGTACCCAACTTAAATATCAGATCTAACCCTAGCCTACTGCGACTTCTTGAATAGGGGCAGTTATCGATGTTTTTTGTCGCCTTGAAGATATCGAAAAAAGAAAAAGTTGAATTTTGTTTTCATCCTAGATAAGTTTCAAGATATCATTCGAATTTTCAAATTTAGTAAGTTTCACTCTGTGTTATTATTATTATTATTATTCAAGCTGCAAAATAATAGTAAATATTTGTTGTTAGAACGAGAGATGATTGTCTTTCCTCTTTCTCAAATAATAATACAAACTACAAAACGTATCTGCTATTGCCGTGTATTAAACTAATTCGTCACTTCCTTATTTTTCCACAGCCTAACAGTATTTTTTATATGCGGTTGGCCATCCATGTAGATGAAGACAACAAAAAGATCTTCTACTAGGACGGGTCAGCGCTCTCCATATAATAGTAACGGTGTGTACTTCCTTCGCCTCGTTCCCGTGGTCATGACTAGAGCTAGTGCTTTTCTGTTACTGAACCATTATGTTGATAGTGTTGTGCTAATGTTAAGCAAGTACTGATTTAGTTTCTTTTTTTGCGCGTAATTTAATGAAATCGATCAGGACGTCCTCATGGTACTGCTACATATTATATTCAAGTAAGTGTGTACCGTTAGAAACAGGGATCGTGTGAGCTAATGATGATGCTGTTTTTTGTGAAACTAGTTGAACTGTGTAAATATTCAGATGAATATGCAATGAATATAATAACTGATATTTTGATAGATTTGGTTAAGTATATCTCCATCGGTTATTACTGTAGTAAACGGTATCATCTTCAGTTTCTATATAGCCCGGATACTTGCTCCTACCTTGAAGTGGTGAAAACTACCCCTAAATTTAGATATTTAATATTTGAAAAAGTATTACTGATTTATTTTTGAGATATAGAATATTTATGTTTTTGGGATCGCTGATTAGGAAATTGAAGTCAAAATTTAAAAAAAATACGCAATGGGGGCTCCAACATGGCGGATAGAATTTTTTCTAAAGCAAGTGTTTTAAACGGAGAAAAAATGAGCATCTAAATGGTGTTAACGAAAAACGGTATTTTTGAAAAAAAAGTATTTACTGGATAATTACAAAATGTGAAAACGTACATTGCATCTACCATAACTTCTTGATTTTTTAGGATACATAAACAAACAAAAATCAATTTAAAAACTGGTTAATTATTTATCTTTAATTCTGTTACTTGGAATTTTTTATTCAAGTGTCATAGTTTCTAAGATATTCAACATTTAAACTAAATACTTCATCCCATAAACGTTCGAATGACATCTACAAACTTAAATATCTCCAAAACTATTAATCCAACATAAATGTATAAACAAATTCGTTCTCAGTTTTTGTAGACAAGTTTAAGAATACTTCGTCAGTATTAACTAGAAGAGTAGTTGTTTTGATTGGTTCTCCAATAATAAGTGTTTTAAAGTATGTACCTAACTAGTATATTAGCGTGCCCAGATTAGGGCAACAATATACAGAAAGTAGGTAATTTCATAATAAATAAAAAAGTGTTTAAGTTGTGATTTGCATAATACCTAAATAATATTCTCTAATTTAATTCTATTTTTTTTGCAGTATATATTTAAAAAATTGAAAATTGGGTTGACCATAGTTTTAGGTTTTGAGGTTCCAGGAACGCGAAAAAGTGATTTTTAAAAAATGTCTGCGTATATATGTATGTATGTGCGTACGACAGCGCCGAAACCAGAGAACCGATATTTGATACAAAGGTAATATTGGTATCGTACCTGAGCTGAAAAGGTTTTGATGCAGATTGGATGATGTTTAGTGTCCTTTTCCCACAAAGACTTTCTGTCTCGACATATTTAAATTGTTTATTGTACCATTCGAAAGTAGATGCTGTCTGATACAACACATCACTCTTTTCCGTCAAAAAAAATTGTCCCGCGGCGTGGATCGCTAAGGTATAAATTCTAGTGCCCATGGAACGGAAGCCTGCATCACATAACTCAGCTGTAACGACTCCGGTTATTAAAGAGTTTTTGTTAACATTTGATGGAGAGGTTGCAGCCGCTTCCAATAGCTGCCCATTTTTTGTTCTACGTTCATTCATTTTATTTTCATTATTTGAAATGTTTTTAAAAAATATCTAATTTGATTTAAACCGTGATTCTAATTTAAAAAAATCAGCTAACTTAACTCATGATTTAAATCAATTAATTTAAATCGGCTGGTTTTAAGGGTTAATGAAGTAAAATGGCCAATCGAATCACAAACGCTTTTTTTACTAATTTAATAATAATATGTCCATTAGTGGTTTTCCAGGAAACATTCAAATGAGGGTACTCTACTGATACGAGAAAATCTCGATTTTCTCAAAAACGGTTCCAATAATTTTACTCAAATTTTATACGATAATAGTAGTTTGTACTTTACAAATTTAACAATGTACAATTAGTGGCGCTTTCCACAACAAATCACATAAGGGTAGTCAGGGGCGGCTTAAGGGCCGGGCAACCCGGACGGCTGCCCGGGGCGCCAAATTGAGGGTAAAGGTGGGGCGAATTTTTTTTTTCGGACTTCGCCCCCCATGAGGCTATAAAAAGTAGTGATCGCGATCCTTGTACTTTAGTATGAAGTACGTCCGTGATGACCTCAGGAAAGGGCGCCAAAAAGTGCTCCCGCCCGGGTGGAAAATTTACCTTGAGCCGCCCCTGAGGGTAGTTCACTGACTAAACCGCGGATTTAAGAGGTCTACATACGACACATCATGTTGTGGCCAGCCTGCTGGTATTTTTTTGCTACTTTTTCAGTCTCCTGTGCTGGGCCTCGCAGTTGGAAGTGCGTACGACGGCTGGGTGAATTAGTGCACGCGCTTACGGGCTGAAAAGGCGGCACGATCGCAAGACGGCACCGGCACGACAACGGGAGGAGCTCTTCATATTTAGCGGGCGTGCTGGGCGGAATCGGCTGTCAGCTTAAACTAGAGTATTTTTTTTAAGTGTGCAAGTGTGAACAGTAACATGGCAGCAGTTAACAAATTATATTTAATTTACTGCCAACTGCCTATTTCATTTTTATGATTTTCATTTGTTTTGTCCCAAATACAGGGATTTATCTCCACAAGTTCAATTGATCTAACAATATCATATTTAAAACCAGCCATATTTTTTACTAAATGAATTAAGCAAAGTAAATGAAAACTTTAGACACCACAGAAATGAATACAAATCGGCGACGACACGAGGGGCGTGTTTCTATTGTATTTTTTGTTGAATTTTTGTTGTACCTTTTATAATAAGTATTATTAGAACACTGTACTGATAACTTGAAATAATAAGGAATAAAATATGATCTCATGTTACTTTACAATAATTAGAAATTATGTATATTAGCAATCGAGAAAATTTTTATCTTTCGAAATAGATACAAGTATATCAAAAAGAAATGAAAATAAAGGATGGAGGAAACTTGTTATTTCAAATTATTTTTTACTATTAGCAGTTTTCGAGAAAAACGCATGCGAAATTGCGCATCTTTTTATCGACGATTGTTATTATTATTGCAATTAAACACATATTTTAGCCCTATAAAATTGCTATGGGCAGTAAAATAAGTTGAATTGTGACCGGATACATTTTCTAACTTCCTACCAATAAAATCCTACTCCATAAATAGTTAAATCGAATATTCAAAACATGAGTAAAAAATGCCAAACTTAAAAAAAAATGAAGCCCATTATTGAAAATTACAGCTAGGGTCTAGCATCGTCGCGTCGTGTGGCACCTTCCGTCTGAATACGAGTCGTCTGTTGCATTGGGATTACTTATACCATTCTTTCAGCGTACTCGTTGCTGTAATTTGTTGTTCACTATAGACTATAAATCATTACAGATAAAAAAATTCATTATAAATATTGTATTGTGCCCAATTGTACTAGTAGTAGTCATACTAAGGTGTTTATTCGTCTGCCGACGGATATGAAACTCAGTTTTATATCCGTCCGATATACCTGTCCTGTTCAGTTTTAAATACTAAATAAACTTTTACAAATAACTATGAAATAATTGGTTTAAAATTTACTTGCAATTTGTTTTATCCTATAAGTACTAAGCTTAGAACCTTATCTCATTGGTCAAATTATTATTATACGTATTTGGTTTAATTGGCCAGTCAGCAGAGGCGAAAAAAGGCCTTAATTAGAAAAAAAATAGGAAAAAGCTTGAAACTGTTTTAATCGCTTTATTTGAACATAAAATATAATATATCAAGTTTCCTGCGGTATAGTGGACAGGAACATTTCGAAATTTTTCAAAAAAGGTACAAAAAAATCAATGTTTGTCAATTTTCTCGTTTTTAGTAGTATTTATGGGAAAAAGGTTGTATACAAAAATGAAGAAGACAAAATTCTTTACAAAAAAGGTTATATGCATTTTTTACGTTTGTATTGTTATACTCTTTGGAAATGCGAAAACAAAGAGTATATTGCATTTTATCGACACATTAAAAAAAGTAAATATCGCTTGTAGAGAAAAAAATATCATACCCATTGTGTTATAGAATTCTCAACAACTTTTATAATGTCCGTCATGCGTCCGTCTTTCTGCCAGTCCGTTTGTCTGTCTGTCTACCTCTCCGTCCGTCATGTCTCTTTTAAGCTAAATAACTTAAATGAGAAAAGTCCGGTTGTATTAAAAATTGGACCATAAATTAGTGTTATCTAAAGGAAGAACTATGACTAAATAATGTGAGAAAATAAATAATAAATCGATGAGTAAATATGTATATATGTTATGAAACATTTTATGATAAAATGTTTCATAACCTTTTTATTTACTTATCGATTTTTTTCAAAAAATTTTCCTCTAGCTAACTCTAATCTATTTTCCAAATTTCAATAAAATCTGACTTTTCTCTTTTAAGTTATTTAGCTTAAAAGAGACGGACGAACTGACAGAAAGATGGACATTTACGTTATTTTATTTATTAACCTTTACTTCCAGACGTCCCGAGCCGTCGGGAGGTAAAAGTTAATAAAAGTAAACCTATGCATTTGATTTTAAATTTTGTAACGAAACGTACATATGATTTGTTACTATACTTCCACTCCACCACGTCGATATGGAAGTAAAATGAATTCTCAGTTCACTTATTTATTTCAAACATTATAACATGTTTCTGGAATAAGACAACTGTGGTGGTGAACGGTACTAATGTCATATTTTTGGCGGAACATCAAAGAGACAATGCGGCAATCAAGCCGGCATGTATTTTGTCTTTCGCTTTCTAATACTGACCTAGTCACTGCTGGCTCGAACAAACTTTGCCGCTACCCAGCGGACGCCCAGCCAAACTTCAAAGGTACCGACAAAGCTGGCTCCCTGCCGCTGGATCGTGTGTCTTTAACAGGCACCCAAAAAATGTCGGCATCTTTGGCTTTGCGATGTGGCGTGTTTGATGGGTCAGTTTGAATTAAATTGCTTTAAAATTTTTCAACTTATAATAATTTTGTTAAAAAAAAGAAAAGTTTTTTTGTTCAAATAATTAATAAACAACGTCCTCACGATTATATGTTTATAACTTTTTATTTTAAGCTATGTAAAAGTGATATCAAAAGGTTTTAGGAAAATCGAAGCTTCTCGTAATTATTCCGAAATAATGCATATTTTCAGCCTCTATTGACTCCACTATACTTGCTGTGTAAAAATCTTGTATATATGCCTACTTCATTAACTTTCTATTTTTATTAAACTATTACGTATATAAATTTACAGTTTCCACATAGTCATAAAGTACTTGGATATATCTATATTCTGTATATCTGCAGATCTGCAGATCTGCAGTCAATGCTAGGCTCACTGGAATGTAAATTCGTTGATGTGAAACATCCTGCCTGAATATCCTGATAAAAGTAGGTTACTCTCGTCGTGACCTTGGAGTAGTCTCCCTAGTATTTTATACGCAAGGTTAATTCGACTCTTCAATTCCTAATCATGGCCTTCACGATATCTTCAAACTAACAATTAATTTTGCCTAATGTCATGGCCTCACCACAATTAGTTTTATCTCGTATAAACAATTACAATTTCTCCCATTCAGAAGGGTTTTTGTAAGTGCATAAAGTGTATACAAAGATAGATAGTATCAAAGCAAGAAAGTGTATATATAATATGCTTAATAATAGTTAGGATAAACTGAAAAATGCCATCCTGGTAAATTTTTCGTTTGTGTAAAGAACAACAATGGGTCAAAATGTCCATTCTTGAAAATTTGCGAATGCGTTGGTGTAAATATTATGTAAAAGTCCACCACTCAACCGTATCAATAATAAAATCTAAAATCTAAGTGGGAGACTTGTAAATCGTTTGTCGAAAGATTCATAAAAACCGCTGCCCAAGGAATCACTACTACTTCCACAACTCTCATAACGACAACAACGAAAAAAATTTTGTATGTGGAACTAATTGTTTATGGAACTTAATAATACAATATTTGAAATCACCTATCCCAAAAACCCATAAAACGATATGCCACATCAGTAGTGGTATTGGGGGTGGGTGAAGTAAAAGAAAATTTTGACGCCTTTGGTTCTTGTACGCACACCAAATCACAATTTTATTTTTTTCACTCCCTTTAATGGTGGGGTGGGGGGTAATGGGGGTGGCTCCTGCCAAAAAATTTTTTGAGAACTTAGCTTCTCTTATATATACCTATACAAAATACCAATTTTAGGGACCCCTTACTTGCTTGATTTACCTATTTACCCCCAATTACCTCAATTTACAACCCAACCCTTCATCGGAATAAGATCAAAATATAATGTAATTCCAGATCTCGTTGAAATACATACGTGTAACAAATTTCAAATCAATATCCTTAAAGGTTCCAGAATAATCGTGCGCACAAAAAAAAGTTACAGACCGACAGACAGAATTTTTTTTGCTCAAACTTAAAATCTTGACGTTTCACGACATTCTAGGCATAAAAATTTTCAAAAATTTTTTTGCGTTACTATAAATACTTCCACTGAATGTGGAAGTAATAATAAATGAAATATTGAGCCTAAATAAATTTAGTTTTGAATTGAATATTCAATTTAAAAACAGCAATATATTTGTTTTTAAACACATTTATGATATTTTTAAAGGCTTGATTTTAATCTTTAAACATTTTATTACGTAATCTTCAGCTAAACATCGTTAAGATAGTGATATTTAACATACTGTACCGAGTGACAATGATATCACTAGCACTCCTCTGTTGCCCCTTGTTTTTTTACTTCCACATGCAGTGGAAGTACAGTAACGCAAAAAAAATGAAAATTTTAATTGTTTAAATAGGCTTGGAATGTCATGAATGTCATGAAACCGTTTAAGATATTAACTTGAAATTTGGTACACGTATGTATTTTAACAAGACCTGGAGTTAGATTATATTTAGGTTTCATTCCGTTGGGGGGCTGGGGGGGGTAAATTGGGATAAATGGTGGTAAATCAAGTAAGAGGCCATAAAATTGGTATTAGCATATATAAGAGAAGCTAAGGTCTCAAAAAATTTGTTCGCATTAGCCACATCCACCTCACTATTAAAGGGGGTGTAAAAGAATAAAATTGTGATTTAATGTGTGTACAGGAACCAGAGGCCTCAATTTTTTTTTACACTTCATCCACTCCCACTATCGATGTGGCATATCGTTTTATGGGTTTTTGGGGTAGACGATTTCAAATATTATATTATTATTAAAGTTCTTTAAACAATTATTTCGTCATACAAATTTTTTTTCGTTGTGTGAGACTTGGATAGAAAATCTTGATGTGGAAGTAGTGATTCCTTGAGCAGAGGTTTTTTCAAGATATCAAAATGAAACTTGGCATACTTAAAATAGATGTTAAATGCCTAATTTTTGCGTATTTGAAGATTTTTTCAGGCTTCCGAAAAAATCGTCAAATACTACTCGTGCCTGGTTTGATAATTTTTGAGGTTAAAAATGAGAAAAATTTATTTTTATTTTAAAAATGATGTTTTTCATTCAGTGATGTTTAAATGATGAATACTTTTGAATCTATCTAGATATTTAATTCTCTCTCAGTCTAGAGTTTTAATATTCAATACCTTTTGTATAATTTATTACAAACAATAAGGTGAAATGTAATATTTGAAGGGTTGGGCTAAGTAAACCAGGAAAGAACTGTTCCTTGACACTGTTTTCATTGAAATTATATTCCAGTTCGATTTCGCCGGGTTATTTGATAACACGTAAAAACTTTCAGTATCTTAATTTGAATGTACACTTCTGTGCAATAAAATCCCGTACACTTGAAAAATCAAGTAATCCAGTTTTTACTAATATTAAGTGATGCGAATCAGTCCTTTTGCAATTTAGATTTTTTATTATCATATAGGTTATAAAAAGGTGACATTGATTGTGAAATGTCATAAGTAAGGTATTTGGAAATGATTTAATGATTTCGATTTATAACAAATGTAAAAATTGACGTTGAAAAATTGTGTCCCATGATACGCCACGCTACACCAGGGCCGTACACGCTTATCCATGCCCAAATATTAAGAGAAAATCGCCCGAACCTGTTCCGCGGAGACACGTAGCGTTCTTGAAACCTGGTATTTGCAGGACGGTACACCCGAATATGTCCGTCATTACAAGACTGAACAACTTTTTCATCGATAAACACAACATTGTTCCAAAACTCCAACGGGCGATAGACATAATTTAAACAAAACAGAATGCGGGCTTGCTTATGTTCTTGTGTTAATATGGTCTTCTTGACACTTACACAGTTTTTTAATTCCGATTTTCTTATCCTTTGGCTAGCTGTTGACCTCGATGCTGGAAAATTTGTCATGGACACAGCGTCTACTGCTGTTTGAAACGGATTTTCCCTCAAATAGCCAAGGAGCGCTTCATCTCGAGCGAGATTTGAACTTCTCGGTCGGCCTGAACCGTCTTTTCTCTTTATGATACCTTCCACCTCCCACCTTTTCTTCACACTCATAACGGTACTTTTATTTAAGTGATAATGGTTAGCAACTTCTCTGATAGACCATCCCTCTTGTTGTTCAGTTAATTTAGGCATTTCGAAAATATAATACTGACACTGACAAATAAATAAAGAATGATTTAATATAGCGAAAAATGGGTGTACGTAATTTTATTGCACAGAAGTGTACGTGAAAAATCAACAGATTAAATATTACATTACAATATTTAATCTAATGACTAAAAATAATGAGCCTTTCAGTTTCATATTTTTGTTTTTAGGAGGCAATAGAGCGTTATAATAAAGAATTTTAATTAACAGAAGATTCATAGCAGTGTAAACGGATATTGCTCAATGTTGTTTAAAATTACAATGGTATACTGTTATAATTGGTGTACGATTTGGCTGACATAACTAATTATCAAAGTAATCAAAGATAATTTACTGAATGAAATTTTCTGGTCTTTGATTTTCAGTGTAAATTGCAAAGAAACACTTGAGCAATGTTACTTTGGTGTACTGTCGTGCGCAAAAAAATGGGACAAGTTTTATAACGTATTTTTGCTAAAATCTAGTTGTGTACATCTGACTTTAATTTTTGTAGCATTGTCAGTTATTTGTCAAAATTCATTGCAAGTGTGCAAATAGAGACAGATTTACATTAGAAAAAATAGTTGTACTATTTTTTTTTGCTCACGACAGTACATAAATTAAACATTTGGGTTGTTGTAGTGTGTAGTGAGGTTTTTCGAGTATTTTTTACTTGTGACTGTAGCTGGTTAGCTATTTATTCGTTGAATATTATAGTACGTCGTGTACACCAAAGGAAGCTGCGCTTTTTGATTGGGATGTGCCACTTTCTGTGGTCATAGTTGACGTCAAAAAGTAATTTTTGAGACGGGGAACAACTTGAAAATCACTGCAAGTCACCTAAATGGCTGCCATTAAAGATGGCCGCCATTAGCCATGCTATTTTTTTTATCTCAGCTTCTAATGGTCCGATTTCTATTTTCTTTTTTTTTTGTTTGAAAGCTCTTGTAAAGAGGACACTTTTTTGTTCCTGTACATTTATCACTACACCTTAGTGGTTCTGCGTAATTATCAAAAACCTGAAAATTCCATTGATAAGTAAGTATTAATTGTGCTCAATATCCATTTTTTTCTCCACAAAAAAAGGTTTATGTATATGGTGTTTCGTATATGTCAATAGAGACTTGTTTTCATAAACAATAGTGATTTTATTACATTAAGTACAAAAAAAATTACAAACAAAAAACTACTAAATACTAAGAAATATTCATGTAAATGAACTACTTCTATAGGTCTTTTATGACTTTATCACTCGCAATCATCTTTTTTATCTTCCAATTCATCCTTGGAACTAAATAATTATATATTATTATTATATTAAGGATTTGGGTCAACAAAGTAATATTATGATCATGAAATTGTGAAACGAATTTAAAAATATCAATTCAGTCAATCAATTAAATGCATACCTTTTATTGTATTTATTGTTGTATTGTCGAGCCCAGTGCAGTTCGTGCATGGAACCTTGGCTTTTGAGCAGGAGCATCGTGTACGGCATCCAGAGCAACTACACTTAACTAATCCTCTGCAGGTAGCTATAAGAGAAGGAAGAGAAGACCATACCGGAGCGGCGTCCACTCCCCATCAACCATGGTCCATCCCCATCCTTCTGGCCCTGGAATGTTGCCCATCACTGAGCATGCACGATCCCAAATTTGTCCTGCCTGGTATGAAGACAATGCTGCCTTAGTACCTCATTTGTTGGGGGCAGACTTTGTAGACTGCAACTTTTTGGAGCAAAGAGAAGCTTTCTAACGTGATTGGCTGAGAAGACTTCTGTGTCTTTGTAGTAAAGTAGAACAGTAAACTTCTCCAGAACTTGAAAGATCTAGTCAGAAATAGACTGTTGTAGTATAGAGATAGCTTGGAAGTCTTCAGCAGCTTCAGGAAATGATTTTCACACTTTCCAGGCAGTCTTTTTCCTTTTCATTACAAATAATGACGTTACATATTTATAGTCAAAATTGTTACAAAGTATTTAATGTTAAAACATATTCACTGGAAAAGATGTATTGGTCAATATCTCTGCGAATTCAATTTCAACAAAATACATTTGATATTGCATGTCTTTATAGGTCACCGGCAGGTAGTACTGCTGCATTTTTAGATTTTTTTTTGAAACATAGTGTGACCAACACATGGTAGATCAGAATGTTAAAAGTTTTATTATATGTGACTTTAATATCAACTGGTCTGATGAAACTAGTATTTACAGTAACAGACTAAAAGGCTATGTTAATGACATTGGCTTTAAAAACATTGTAAGGGATTTTACTCATCCAAATAATACTGGAGGGTCATTAATTGATTTGGTATTAACAAATACTGAGGTGACTGCTAAAGTTGTGAAAGAACCTCGAATTGGTTCACATTATAATATAACTTTTACTTTAGGTCGACATAATCATAGCAGGGGAAAGTCACAGCAACTTGTAAGTAGGGGTAGAAACATTGATTATGAAAAAATTAATGACAAATTGTCCGGGGTGACATGGGATTATAGATTAAAAGATGTAGACATTGTATATCAACGTTTGTTGGGTACAATACTAGGGGTGTATGATGAGTAGCTCCAAAAAAAGTGTTGAAGATTAAGTGTTACTTCAGGAATGGTGGAATGATGTTGTGAAAGAAGCCACACAATGTAGGGATGAACGTTATAAAGATTTTGTAAATTTGAAAAATGATGAAAATTGGAGGGGTTATAAACAGGCTAGAAACAATGTGGTCAAAGTAATAAAAAATGAAAAAAGAAAGTACTATGAAAGAAAGATTGATGTGAATAAGGGAAGTCCTCGCGAAATGTGGAAGATATTAAAAAGAATTATCCCCAAAGATAAAGCTGTAAATAACATGATCTCGCAAGTAGAATTTGACAGTAATGACATTATTAATGATACAGCAGAAATCCCTAATTTATTAAATGTGTATTATGTCAGAAGTATAGAGAATATTAGGAACAAAATTGTTGCGATAGGTCCAGATTTTCCTTTTAGTAGCAGGATAGTTGATGAAAAGTTTCATAGCTTTTCTTTATTAAGTGCTGATGAATTGAAAAGTCTAATTTTTGCTCTGCCCAACAGAAACAGCCCTAACGATGTGAGCATAATATTAATTAAGAATTGTTATGAGAATTTATCAACTCCTTTGTTAAATATGATAAACTTGTCACTTTTGGAAGGTAAAGTACCGATGAGTATTAAGGTTACTACCATTATACCTGTTCCAAAGATTCCAAATTCAATAAAAGCTAGTGATCTGCGACCAATTAACTTGATAAATGCAATGGGGAAAATTCTTGAAAAAGTAGTCTGTGAACAACTAGTAGCTTTCTTGGAAAAAATAAAGAATTAACAAGCTTCTAATCTGGTTTTCATAGCAAACACAGTTGTGAAACAGCCGTACAATGTGTGTTGCATGAATGGAAATTAAGTCTGGAAAAAAATCAAGTTACCCTTGCAGTATTTCTAGACTTGCAACGTGCGTTTGAGACGATAGATAGGGCAAGGCTGTTAATGAAATTAGAAAATGTAGGTATTGATGGTATTGCATTACTACGGTTGACTGATTATTTGGATAATAGATGGCAGGAATTAAAATTAATCTTCTGAAATAAGTAATAATACTGGAATACCGCAAGGTAGCGTATTGGGGCCGCTATTATTTTTGGTGTATATAAATGACATATTGGAGGTTATATATAATTGTAAAATACATTTATTTGCTGATGACACCCTAATCTATGTTAGTAGTGTAAATAGTAGTGATTGTTTCACAATAATAAATAACACACTGGAAAACGTTAACAGGTATTGCTGTATTAATCTACTCAAGGTTAATTCACAAAAAACTAAGTGGACGCTTATTGGGACGGGAGCAAATTTAATAAATAGACGCGTAATTCATATTGGTACAGATGAAATTGAGAGAGTTACAAAAATTAAATATCTGGGAGTAATTACTGACAACCAATTATCATTTAAAGATCACACTAAATATATATATGTAAGACTATAGGATTCAAAATAAACTTCTTAAGCAGATGCAGTGGTTATTTGAGCTACTGGACCAGACTTACAATATATAATACATGCATATTGCCCCATTTTAATTACTGTTCTTCAATTATATACCTCTTAAATAAAAATGAAATGGGTAGACTTCAAAAGCGTCAAAATAGAAGTATGAGAATAATTTTAGGTTGCTGTAGACTGACACCTATTAGATTTATGTTAAATACACTAGGATGGCTTTCTGTAAAAAATTATGTAACATTTTTCACTATGGTGTTTATATATAAAATTAAAAATTACTTAACTCCCAAATATCTGCAGGATAAGTTAGTTTATAATTCAGATATTCATAGTTATAATACTAGAAACAATCTAAACTTTCACTTGAAAACTTACAGGAAAAAATCAACCCAAAATAGTTTATTCTATAAGGGATTAAGTGAATATAATAATCTGTCACTAAGTATTAGTAACAGTCCCACATTAAATATATTCTAAAGTCGACTTAAAAAGTATTTGTTGGATGAGTAGCTGCTTGTATAGTTTGTCAAACCTCCCAATTAAAAACTGAATTAACTGTCGTAATCTTGATGGGATATTGGTTGCTGTACTTTTTGCTTATATAACCATGGACCCGACGTACTATTATACCTAATTTCCATTTCTTTAAATTATTCTAGGTTTTTGGCATACTATTATGGTCCTTCAAAAGCGAGTATAAAATATGTTTTCTATTTTGTGAACATAACATATAAACCTACCGTAAACAATTATTTTGGTATTAAACTAAATAATAGTTATTATACATGATATTCATGCATTTTCTTTATTAAACGAGATTTTATTGAGATGAATATTTTTTTCCTGCTACGTATTATATAAATTACCTACAGTATTATATCTGACATGTAATTAATGACTAGCCTAACTAATTGATTTGAATATCCTATCGAATTTATTATAAAATTACGCATATCTAACGTCTTATTTTATTATTTAAGATAGTGTAGTTTATAATTTACGGATATAACTATAACATAAGCTACCTATGTAATAAAAACCAATTTTAATAATGAGTAAAACTAAAAGGGTGTAGCCGGATAAGCATATAAATAGTGCCCATAAAGGAAATTACCGGAAATGGGCATCAAAATATATTCCCTTGACTGTAAAAAAATATTTGTTACATTATTATTCCAGGAATTCAAGGGGGAGCTGATTTTTTGCAAAAAGGCAATTGTTAATTAAAAATTTGTTGTGACTTACCTAATGGACGAAAAAATTTGCAAAAATTATCGACCATAAAGATCTTCCAGATGAACACAAAAAAATTATTACGTCGTATTTGGAGCGAAATTCAAATTAAAAAAAGCAGCATTTTTTGAAAAGGTGCTGTCATGATATTTTTCAGACAGACGCGCATTTGTGTTATTAATATCCTCAATTTTTTTCAGATTTTTTTATTTGGTGGCACATGTTGAAAAAAAGTAAAAACAAATATTTATTACATTTTTTAATAACATAATTTTTAACTAAACATCAAGAAGGTAATTAATCCTCGTTACTTTCCTCATCTATCACCAGCTGCATATGTTTGCTGTATCAAAAATAGGGGCCAGAATTTCAGCTGGATTAATCTATTCATGATAGATACTTCTTCCTTTTGTTATTCACAACGTCTTGGCAGACATTTTGAGATCCATTAATTGTTCTAGTGGTCTTCTCTTTGTTATATAGCACGTCTGACAGCATCACACCACCTGCCACGGTTGCCCGTTAGGCGCACAGTCCCGTCAAACCTCTATTCCAACAGCTCTTTGGTAATAGTAGCCCAATGTTAAGAAAGGCGTTCTATATCGTCCTCTCACCAGTTGATGTGACCAAAAAATGAGAGAATTCGGGAAAATACAATGCTGGAGAGTACTTCTCAGAGCATTGAGATGGTACGAAGGGCTGTCCACGGAATTCGTAACAAGCGTTTTTAAGCGTTTTCACCCCTTGCTACATTGCTAATGTATTTAATTTTTCTCAGATTTTTTGATTTGGTGGCACATGCTGAAAGAAAATAAAAACCTCGCCAAAAACTATTTATTAGTTTCTATAATCACTGATTTCCACTAATATAATACAGTACGACTGTGTTCTTTGGAGTTCATGTTTCTATTATTGTTCAACATGTGCCACCAAATAAAAAAAAAATCTGAAAAATATCATGATAGCACCTTTTCAAAAAATGCACTATTGGGCACTTAGGTTTCTTTATTTTTTCTTTATTTGAATTTCGCTCCAAATGCGACGTAATATTTTTTTCTTAGTTCATCTGGAAGATCTTTATGGTCGATAATTTTTTCAAATTTTTTCGTCCATTAGGTAAGTCGCAACAAATTTTTAATTAATAATTGCCTTTTTTGCAAAAATGCAGCTCCCCCTTGGATTTCTGGAATAATACTCTAACAAACATTATTTTACAGTCAAGGGAATACACCCTTTGTAAAGGATAATCTTTCAATAGAATTTTTTTTGCTGGAACTTGTAAACATTACAAGAAGCGCAGCAAAACGTTCTGGGATTTATTCCTCGTTGGATTATCCTAGTCCCGGCATTCTAGGGTCCCACTCCTGGGAAACATTTAGGGCCAGTTGTATAAAGCGTGGTAATACTGATCAGAGTTGAACCACTGTTTACAGTAAAAAAAAATTTGTCCGCTCAAACTTAAGATCTCGACGTTTCATCTAAGCTTATTTGAACAATAAAAATTTTCAACATTGTCTTTGTCGTATTGTCAAAAAAATTATCAAGAACGATAATAAGTTGGAAACTAGAACTAAGGTAAATGTAAATAATGTAATTGAACTTTTTGCAAAATCAACTTATTTCTAATTGGAAAATGATTTCTATCAACGGGATTTTGGAATGGCAATGGAGTTTCCATTATCATCAATTTTAATATATAGTAATATATTTATGAAGGACTGGGACATGTTCAACATTATATACACGAACTGGTTAGCTAGTGAAGATATGTTGACGATATTTTTGCAATTTGGACTCATGGAGTCGATTGGCTAGATAATTTTTTAGAAAATATAAATAATAAGAAACCTTCTATTAAATTTACATTAGAAGTAGAAAATAGAAACGAACTACCATTTTTAGATGTTTTAGTTAAAAGAGTAAGTAATGCAATTGAAACAAGCGTTTATAGAAACTATATCTAAATTAAATCAGTCGATGCATGTTAAAAGGAGTTTTAAAACATGTTTATACGATAGGACCAATATATTTTTTTCTAATAATTAAATATTAGACAATGAGAATCGTTTTATAAAATAAATATAAAAAAAACAATTAATACCCTGAAGCCTTTGTTGACAGAACTTTCACATATATAGATGATAACGATCGAGTACGACAAAAACCTGAACAGCGGTTCACAGCGTTAATTCCTTATGTATACGAATTATCTGAAAAGCTATGCTGTATAGGCGATAAATTTGATAATAGGACGGAGATCTATTTTGACAAAAACAAAACCGCTAAACTATGAGCAAAATTCAAAAAAGTGCATTTATAGTATTCCGTGTGAGTGTAAGTAAAACCGAAAATATTTAAAAAAATGTTTTTACTTAAATATCTTTTCATTCAAATCAGATTCTGTAAGTAAATCCATATCCACTGTCGTCATTTAAATTAATTATGATAGTTGAATAGAAACGAAAAATATGATTACAAAAAATTACATTTTTGCCGTAGTTTAATTGGCCATAAAATATTAATCACGTTTCATCAATTTTCTTTGCGGCGACTATTAAATTACATATAACATGTTTGTTGTTTGAAATCGGTGGATGTATAATACTAACGCGACCAAAAATTTTTGATATCACAATTTTTTTTAGCAGATCTCAAGTTGATAGTAGGTAGTTAAGTAATGTCCTCGTTGTTTTACAGTAAAAGAAAGACCTTTGTAAAATTGAACGAAAACTTATGTCATACACAGAGTATATTTTTTGTTTGGATTCGATTTTTAGTACAGATTAAATGTTAATAAACTATTCTTTATCAAACATTATTTTAATGAGAAAATAACAATTAAATTATTTTCAGTTGTTATTATATAAAAAATAAATAATTTAGAAAATAAAAAGTTTTGAGACAGAACAATCAAGTTAGAAGTCACTAAATAAAACATCGTTAATTGTAAAAATGTATGTTCAATGACTGTAATCGGAGTTTTACGAGCACGGATAAACTTTCGCACTAGTCACTACATACCACATCACGCCATTCTCGCCGATAAATAGATAATTTTGAATTAATGATTGGGCTTCAGACTGCTACTGCCGACCGTCCTAATAGATAAGGCGAAAACCTCGCCTTTGTATGAAAAAAATTTCCCATTCGATTTTTTTGCATATTGATCATTGAGGGACCTGTCCCTGAATAAGAATCAAGAGTTTTCCGGACGAAAATCTGATCTAAATTTTTTTAAATCAATTTTTTTAAAACAAATTACAAAAATCGCTTTTTTTGACCCGAATGAACTAGGGAGTGCTCGTGCCCCCGGCTAAAAACGTCTATTTAACAATTACAAATTTAAGCTTCAGAATGAAACTAGTAGAAGCATTATACTCTTCGCCGATTTACTGAGCTTTTTATATAATTGTTACACATTCTATAGGATACTCTTCGCAGTTTTCTTGTAAATAATGTTAGTATTTGGACATTCTAAATTTTGTGATACCAAATTTGTGATGAAAAAAAATATATGAAAAAAAAAAACAACAAAAAAAAACACCCTGTCAGGGATTCGAACACAAGAGCTTTGGATTGCAAAACAATCAATCAATTAATTAATAAAAAATTATTTACAGTTAAACCACAAGAATGCGCCTAACCGGAGCCTGGCCCGGGGCCAACGAAACAACCACGGCGCGTAGCGCCGTGGTGAATGTTGGTTTGACGGGGCAGGTCCGGTTCGGCTTGAACAGTAATAAATTATGGAACAGTTGGGACTCCTATCCGCCTGGGACGGGTTTAAAAACAACAATATCGCTAACTACGCTGCCCACATGGGCCTGCAACTAACTAAGGACTAAAACTGTAAATTATCGTTATTACGTGCACAAGACACAGAAAAAATTTGGATTGCTGACACGGGAAAAAACTCAGCGAAAAAACCCGTTCGAGGTAATTACGTCTTCCGACCGCCAGGAAAGTAGAGTATAAAGAAGTTGTAGTTTTTTAAAGGTTGGAATTTTCAAAAAGTTATTGGCAGAGGGTTGAATTTCGGAACAAAAAGGGACAAAGAGAACAAAAAAGATAAAACAATAAACATACATACACGGGATAGAGAGAGGTTGAGGTTACAAAGTTGATAGATAAAGATAGAGTAAAGGTAAGTTGTAGTTGTGGAGAAGTTAGGCTAAGGGGGAAGTTGGCTGAAAATAGGCAACGCCTGGTATGGTAACGGGTCTTTCAAATTAAATAGGATTGCATTATGCTGTCTGATGTGTGTTATGTTGCGGGTTAGCGGACTATCGCCTAGTTTGAATTCGTAAAATTTTTTGCAAACTCTTTTTGACGTAGTCTGCTAGTGGGGTTATGTTGTTACAGCTGGCGTACAGATCTCTAAGTGAGGTGTATCTGCCCGAATCAGAAATGAGGCGCATAAATTTGTGTTCTAGAACACGGACTTTTTTCATTGTCGTGGCCGGGATGCTGCACCACACCGGCGCACAGTGGGAAAAATATGCCCTTTTTTGGACAAAAATCTGCCGACAGTGGAGATTTCAATCAAATTAAATTTAAAAAATGGCAAATATCCTTAAGACATTGTACTTTAGAGTAGTGCTGCGGCAAAGTGACTTTGAGTTAATCTAACCTAAAAATCGCAGATATTACTTGCACATTCAGTATAGTAGTATAGAAATGACAAAAAATTTAAAAAAAAGTTTATTGTTCAAATAGGCTTAGAATGTCGTGAAACGTTGAGATTTTAAGTCTGTCTGTCGGCCTGTTTGTAACTTTTTTGTGCGCACGATTACTCTACAACCGTTTAAGATATCGACTTGAAATTTGGTACACGTATGTATTTTAACGAGATCTGGAACTATATTATATTTTCGTCTTATTCCGTTGAAGAGTTGGGGGGTAAATTGGGGTAAATGGGGTAAAAAGGTAAATCAAGCAGGTAAGAGTCCATAAAATTGGTGTTTAGTATATACAAGAGAAGCTAATGCCTCAAAAAAAATTTGGGCATTAGCCACCCCCATTACTACCCTCACCCCATTATAAAAGGGGGTGAAAAAAATTATGATATAGTATGTGTACAAGCGCCAAAGGCCTCAATTTTTTTTTACTTCATCCACACCCACTACCCCCCTTCCATCACCCCTACTACCGATGTGGCATACCGTTTTATGGGTTTTTGAAGTAGACGATTTCAAATATAATTTTATTATAGTTCCATAAACAATTATTTCCACGTACAAATTTCGTTGTAAGAGACTTGGATAGAAAAACTGGATGTGGAAGTAGTGATTCCTTGGGCAGCGGTTTCTTTTTCTCTTTATTCTGTGTTCACCTCCTTGGTCGAGAGTCACAAACAAACGAAGTAGTGTTCATGTAAATTGAATACCAATTTCATTTTTATGGGATCATAAGTTAATTGTTTAAGTTTCTTGAATCGTTTTTAACGTATGAACCATAACTCCTTAGAGTTAAAATAGAAGTTGAAGGTTGAAGGTGGTGAAAATTCGAGATTCAAGTGAAATAACGCTTAAGTGATCAACAGTTATTCTTCGGGGTTTTTTGATGCTGATCTCATCTTTAATCTTACTCGCATCCTATCGATCGTTCAAAGGAATGAAAATTACTATATTCCAAATACTCGTCACTAGTTGCGTTTAGACTTGTAAATATTACTTTACTATAAATCTAAAAGTTTTAACCCTAACATTATCTAATTTCCGAAGTAATTTTTCGCGTTGAATCCGAATCTGGCATCAGAATTGGCCCATCATTTCAGAATTTTGAAATATTTTAGGTTAAGTACTTGAAAAATTACATATTTGGCAACTTTTGAGGTTATGTATAGGATTCAAAAAAATGTTCAACTTATTTCTAATAAATACATCATTTAATCTTCCTATTTAAAATAAACTTTCGAATGGTCATCTACCATGAAATAATTTTTTTTCACCCCCTTTTTACAAATGGGGTGGGGATAGTAATGGAGGTGGCTAATGTCAAATTTTTTTTTTGAGATATTATCTTCTCTTGTATATACTAAATACCAATTTTATGGGCTCCTACCTGCTTGATTTACCTATTTACCTCCATTTACCCCAATTTATCCCCCAACCCTTCAACGGAATAAGATGAAAATATAATCTAATTCGAGATCTCGTTAAAATACATATGTGTACCAAATTCCAAGTCGATATCTTAAACGGTTCCAGAGTAATCGTGCACGCAGGAAAGTTACAGACGTGCCGACAGACAGACAGACAGACATTTTTTTTGCTCAAACTTAAAATCTCAACGTTTCATGACATTCTAAGCCTATTTGACCAATAAAATTTTTTTAAAATTTTTTGTCGTTTCTATACTTCCACTGGTTTTTAGGTTAGGTTTATCCAAAGCGACTTTACCGCAGCACTACTCTAAAGTACAATGTCTTGAGGGTGTTTGCCATTTTTTTAATTTAATTTGATTGAAATCTCTACTGTCGGCAGATTTTTGTCAAAAAAAGTGCATATTTTTCCCACCATCGTGTATAATAATTTTTTATTGGTCCTGTTTAGTCCGCTACCCCTGACCAGGAGCGGATACAGACTCCTGGACATGGAGTAGACTTTCCGTACAGTCTCGTTGGATTGCAAAACAAAACTCTAGCCATTGAACCATCACAGATTATTACAAAAATTGAATGTTTGTAACACATATCATTCGAGTATTATATTTCAATGAATAGATAGATAATTATTAGTAAAATGTATAAATAAAAAAAATTATAGAGAATAACATTTCGCACGATTTATATTTAAGTAAGTGACAAAAATTAAGATAACATTTTTTTAAATTTAAATGATTAATAACTTTTTTATTTACTGATTGATTTTTTCAAAAACAATGGAGTTCTTCCTCTTGCTAACTTGACAGGAGCAGTACATCCGCCTTTCTTTTCCTAACTTCTCTGTTTTATTTATTGATTTCGTCTTTACAGGATAAAACTGCATTTGTATGTGGATTATATGAAATTTTACCGTATGGATGTTTGTTTTTGTTTAATATACATAGTGATCTCAACGACTCTCGTGGGTGTGGCCATCTTAGAATTTTCTTAAATACAATTTGCAAACTTACTGCAATATAATTATGTTTGTGTGTAATTAGCGGAAACAATCGTGATTTATTTGACAATAGAATCTGAAATGACAAAGTTAGATATAATTATTATGACTGTCGGAGAAATGATTAAGGTAATTATCTTAAAATAAATAACACAAATAGTAAACCACTTTTTATTCAAATTACGGATAATTAGAACAAATAAAAACAACATGGAAATTTTCATGTTTTCATTATAGTTGAAGGACAAAATACACAATACACATTTTGGTGTGATTAAAAAGAAATTATCATGAAACCCAATTAATAAAATTTCTTGTTTTCAATCTAATTTTGAAATGAATATATACTTCTTGCTTGTTTTTGAACATAATGATAAATGATTCCCAGATAGGTGGTCTGTGCATAATTAATATGAAATTGAGCTTATTAATTCTAACAAACAGAGACTTTAAATACAAAAAAAAAAAACAAAAAACCCAATTACCTAAATTATAAGACATGATATAAAGAAATTATACCTAAATGTGATTCAGCAATAATATAAAAAGTAAACTGACATATTCAACATTGACCGCAGGAGCTACTAGGTCCTGGAATGCTTTAAATAAAATGATATAGGTAACTGGGGTTTCCCTGTATTTTCAGGTGTTTTTCAACGTAATAAATTGATTTGCAGAAATCAATTCCAGGTGGAAAGCAATTAAAAATATCAAACAGATCATATTCATCACTTTTGTGTTATGACTCGCGAAAATTTTTCTCTATTTTATAGACTGAGGCAAATATAGAGATGAGTGGATCTCGGTGCAAAAGTCCTTCGTGAACGCCCCCCCCCCAGTAACGGGCATTTTTGTGTAACTTAAAATCATCCACTCCATACCTGAAAAACAAATTCATTCCTAAATTAACATGTTCCTTTATTAAAACTGTATAAAAAAACCGCTGCCCAAGGAATCACAACTTCCACATCCAGATTTTTTATCTAAGTCACTCACTACGAAAAAATTTTGTATATGGAAATAATTGTTTATGGAACATTAATAATATAATATTTGAAATCCTCTACCCCAAAAACCCATAAAATGATACCCCACATCGGTAGCGGGGTGGGGGTGGTGATAGGGAGTGGTAGTGGGGGTGGATGAAGTAAAAAAGCATTTCGAGGTTTCTGGTTCTTGTACACACCCTAAATCACAATTTTTTTCATCCCCTTTAATAATGGGGTGGGGGTGGTAATGGGGGTGGCTAATGCCAAAATTTTTTTTGAGACCTCAGCTTCTCTTGTATATACTAAATACCAATTTTATGGACTCTTACCTGCTTGATTTACCTATTTTCCCCAAATTTACCCCAATTTACCCCCAACCCTTCGACGGAACAAGATGAAAATATAATCTAGTTCTAGATCTCGTTAAAGTACATATGTGTACCAAATTTCAAGTCAATATCTCAAACGGTTCCAGAGTAATCGTGCGCACAAAAAAAGTTACAGACAGACCGACAGACAGACCGACAGACAGAAATTTTTTTTTCGCTCAAACTTAAAATCTCGACGTTTCGTGACATTCTAAGTCTATTTGAACAATAAAAATTTTAAAAAATTTTTTTGTCGTTACTATACTTCCACTGGATGTGGAAGTAATAAAATGACATTCAAAACAAATTAACAACATACTTGCTTATAAAAACACTTTAAAGCTATACGTCCTGTGAAACAATTTTTTTCCTAAAGATTAAAGCCTAAGGAACAATTTTAGACATGTTCCAAAAAAACTGGCTGTACTTACAAAATGGTGGCCATATTTATAAACTGTTGCAAATATTGTTTTTGTCACATAACACAAAAACCAAAAAAGGCGGAGAAAAACTTTTTTTCACAGAAAACAATTATTTTCCTATACAATATTCTGATGGGAGTTACCATTGGAAATTCATATATCGATAAATCATTAAGAGGAAATAGCTGTGACAATTATTGTAAGATATTTACTGGCGTATAATATAACTTTATATTACACAGGTTTACGAAAATCTCACACATTATTTTGTATCACGTAAGGTTTTTTTACAAATGATAAAGGAAAAAAAACATTTTATAGAAATATATACATTTATATTTAGTTCAAGAGTGGAATATAAATCAGAAAAAAATATACTATGTGTAGGCATTTACTCTTTCTTTAAATGAAATATTCGCCGCTTTGTCTGAAAACTTCGTTGAGAGGACTTTCGGCTGTGTGTTTTATGGTCTCGTTGTAACATCCAACAGTATTCTGACATCATTGACACGCTTCATCTACCTTGGTATCGCCTTTCCGTTTCCTTTATATCTTGGTGATATCTCTCACCCTGTTCTTCGCTAACTGATCCAAGAAACTCTGGAAAATAGCAAAATAGCAATAGCAAAAGAAGTGCACTTTTAAACTCATATTGCACCCTAACACTGTCCGTTTTTGTCAAGAGCTTTTACGAACTGCTTCATCAAGACCAGTTTGATAAAGAGGATGCAAGAGTACTCTTCTGGGGTCAACTAAGTTATTTCTCATTATGTTTTTACTACCAGGTGTAAGGCTTATTCTAGAGGGCCACTCTTTTTGAGTCCAGTGTCTATCTCACGTACGAGTATCCCATTCACAAATAAACCAGGGAAACTTCCTGTTGTCCCAGCAACATATCAAGCACCTTTAGTCACCACAGAGCATACATTGATAAAATAGGACGAAAAATTTCCCATTAGGTAACCTTTCAAAAGTATACCTATGAAACAATACATTTTAGGCATAATGCCGTGCTGCAAAAAATCTGGACGTGATGCAACAAAAATAATATTATTTTTGAGTTCAGTGCCTCCAAATAAATCAAAAATAGCTAATAGCTCAACATCAAAATGATTGTAGACCTGTGTTATTAATATAACAAAAATAAAATAAACTGAAAAAAATAGAAAACGTCAGTATAACATCTCATTCGCTTTCAGATTCACCATCGCTGTCTTCCAATACATCGAATACTTCTTCCAAGTCTTCTTCCTCTGTTGCTTCATTTATGATATCGTTATCATCCGCACTTTCTTCTATTATGTTTTGATTTGGAATCATCTCCTGATGAACTTCATTAAGGGGCAAAATTGTAGGCAATTTTAACCAAAGTATTTTTTTCTAGTCTTTTGTGAAGATACGGAAGTCATATTTGTAACAGTTTTTTTTTGGGAACGTGTATAAAAGTGTTCCTTAGGCTTTAATCCAGAAAAAAAATTGTTTCACCAGGACCGGGGGGAGGGGGTGCACGCTCACCCTCAATGGCTCCCCGACTCATGGCATCACGGCAAGTTATTCGTAGTGGGTCGGTCGGTAGTCTCTCACTTTTTGTAAAATCTCGACAAAATAAGGACATGTTACAAAAATGTTTATTTTGTCCTTAATTATAAAATATACGACCTTATTTTTACTAATCAGCAATATTCAACGCTATAAACAAGGTTCCAACTATATAACACGAAAATTTTTTAATTAACTCTGTTAAGGAAATGTCATATGTTTTATAATTAAAGATAAAATAAACATTTTTGTAGAAATATATAGATTTTTTACAAAAAAGGAGATTAATAGTCTACTTCAGGACCTCGTATCTCCGGTACATACTTCTATGGTGGATCATTTCTTTATATGATATAATTAAAGGACATTTTGATTTTTTATCTATTTTAATTTCCCTAAGTTTGCAGATCTAATATGTAAAAAGTAGTTTTGTTTTGTCATTTTTTAACTTTTTTTGCCCTGACTTTGAACAGCAGTATCTCAGGTTATATTAGTCGCACAAAGTTTAGCGTGTAATCATTTTTTTACAAGCTTTTATTTAACTTGTATGTTAGTTCATTAGTTAGCATGTTTGGGCGGACTCTTGCAAATCAATTTTGAATCACTTAACGACGTCCAATCGAGTTGAAATTTGGCATAAACTTGTAGTTCTAATGAGAATACAATATTATGGTACCATATTATGAAACCCAACAATAATATAATGGAACCCCTTCGAGATTCGACGTCCAATAGAGAGAAAAATTGGCCTACACGTGTACCTCTGATGACAGTACAATATTATGGTACCATGGTACAATATTATGGAACCCAACAATAATATAATGGAAACCCTTCGAGATACGACGTTCAATCGAGCTGAAATTTTACATACACGTGTAGTTCCGATGATAATGCAATATTATGGTACCACGGTACAATATTATGGAACCCAACAATAATATAATGGAACCCTTTCGAGATATGTCGTCCAATCGAGCTGAAAATTTGCACACACTTGTAGTTCTGATCACGATACAATATTATGATACCATGGTAATATTATGGAACCCAGCAATAATATAATGGAACCCCTTCGAAATACGACGTCCAATCGAGCTGAGTAGTTCTTATGATAATACAATCTTCTGGTACCATGGTTTAATATTATGGAACTAAACAATAATATAGTGGAACCCCTTCGAGAACTGAAAGTTTGCACACACTTATAGTTCTGATGATAATACAATTATGGTATGTACCATGATAACATATTATGGAACCCAACAGTAATATAATGAAACCGCTTCGAGATACGACGTCCAACTGAGCTGAAATTTTACATACACGTGTAGTTCTGATGACAATACAATATTATGGTGGATTAACAATGATAGTACAATAGTATTGAACCCAACAATAATATAATGGAACCTCTTCGAGTTTGGGCTCGTTGAATTTGTCCCGATGAGTGCTCTGGTCCTAGGTGGTATTTAGAGTCTAATAATGGAGCTGGAAACCGGAATTATCAGAAAAGCATAGGTTAAGGCGTAACTAAAAATTTAAAAATAAAGTTGAAGGTAAAAAAAACTTTTTAAAAATAAGCTTTTATTATTATTTAGTATAGGTACTTATGTAAAACTAAAAAAATAAAAATATAAAAAAATTAATTGTTTTAAAAGATTGTCGCGTGAATAGAAAAAAAACTTACTTAGGTACTTACAATTTCTGTCAAATGAAATTAATACCTGTGTGAATTTCTTGCGCGCGACAAGCTTTTAAGACAATCAATTTTTTTAGATTTTTATTTTTTTCGTTTTTAATAATTGTAAAATAGAGAAAAAAATTGTTTTACACGCTTTACGGAATATTAACATTGCTTTCATACAAAAAGTATGAAAAAATTACCCGCCATGCAATTTTCAATTGCTTTTCCACCCCCAATTAGTTTCTGTATATCTAGGTATAGTAGCGTCGGATTTATAAGGACTGACGAAAAAACAGTCATAATCGCGTTTCTGATAATGAGCACAAAGAATTGTTTGTTTAAGGAAAGGTAAACATAAATAGCTTTTGTATGACTGACTTACCTGGGCCGAATTAAATATTTGTATAAGCCTTTCATTCAATATGTGTATTTTATGTAAATATTTTGGTTACATTTTCTAATTATACTGTATTAAGAATTGTAATAGTACGGAAGCCCTTACCGAAAACCCCTATCTAAACAGCAAGCTTTATAGCAGGGAGACTCTGATTATAAAATTCTAAGACACTTTTTCGTACGGTAAAAGTTCGAAAAACGATACGGGCGGCTGGCAAACGACTTTTCGTCTCTCGTTATACAGAGATTGTTTACATGCATGTAACTTGTAACTGAACTAGCAAAAAGTTCCGTTCGAACTTTCTTGTGGTCGAGAGACATCGAAACTACTCGATAATGAGCAGAACTACCTCGCCACGGTGACCAGATCTTTGACCGGTGACTATTTGTCATCATTTCGGTGTAATTGGCGTATCAGTCAAAAGGGTAGTTCTCAATTCTTTCTCATCATATTTACTTTCCTCGACAAAAAGAAAAAGGAAACTGCCTCACTGCGAAGACCGAGATGACAGGTTTTTCTTTAAAAGTTCAAAGCTCGATTTGAACCCTATAGGACAGGTAAAACGTTTCATCACCTTGAACTTTTCTCCTCAGCTCTCCCAGAACTGCTGAGAAACGCTGGAATTATCTTCGCTAAAGTAACTCAAAAATCTTGGTAGCTAGCTGCCGTACTATAAATAGCTATTTATTTACTTATATTTAATTTCCAGAGATATCAGGATCTGAGAGAGAAGTAAATAAAGAATTATACTAAAACATGAGATATAATTTTAAGTAGTCCTAAGTACGTTTAAAATAATCAATATCTGAAGTTTTATATTGCTGTGGTACTTTCGGACATAGTCTGAGGCCGTCTTTATATCTGCAACAGTACTATACAATTTATTTACTCATAAATATACCCGAAAATACAGAGGCAGCCCAGTTATCAAATACTTCCTAATTAAATCCTTTCAGGACTGGCCTTTAGTAATACGAATAATTTTCAGCAACTATCGCAGTCATTTTCTGAGATAAATAGATGATTTTATGTGAATTATGGATCTCTGACTGCAGTTATCGAACCTACAATTTTCTTAGAGTTTTGTACCATAGTTTCCCAACAATTCGACTGAATTTAGTTATATGTTGAAATATTTGCATCGCAAATAACTTTTTTTAATAAGCAGGTGTAAAGGAACATACAGGTGTTAAAGAATATACGTTGTTTTTTATTTGAAATTTTATGGAAAGGCTTACCCGTTCAATCAATAATTACATTTGGTAGGGGAGACGAGAGGAAGACAGCAAGCACTATTGGTTACATCACTACTACTACTCTCCATTTACTACACCCAGTTTGTGGGTAGGTATTCTGTATATTCTCTTATTCGGAGTATCACCTACAAAAGATAAAGAAAGAGAGAAAAGAAAGGTAATAAATTGTGAATCGATTTGTTTTCTTTAATTTATATAAAATTTTCGAAGTGTTTCGTGTTTTGTTTAAAGATGGCATCCTAATGTGTATCAGATGAAGTATTTAGTTTATATGTTAAATATATCAGAAACTTTGACACTTCCGTCAAAAAATGTTAAGGATCAAAATTAAAGGTTATCAATCAAGCTTTTATGTGATTTTTTGATTCTTTCTGTAGAGCCAAAAATAAAGAAGTTATGGTCAAAACAATGCGTGTCTTCACATTTCCTTAATAAAAATGTTGCCATTCTGTTGCGGTATTTAGTCAGTAACTAAGAAAATAATTATCAAATGCTATTTTTCGTTAGGCTACAGCAATACCTAGGAGCTCAAGTTGTTTTTTGTTCGTTTAAAGCACTTGCTTTATAAAAAATTCCATCCGCCATATTTGAGTCGCCATTTTAGTTTTTAATGTTTTGACTTCATATTCGTAATCAGCAAGTGTAAAAATATAAGTATACTGCCTAAAAAGTAGTATTTTTCCTCAACTAATGTACCAAACTGTAAAAACTGATTAAATTGCATTTTTTTTTTGCTGTTTTTAGCCCCCATTGACTCCACTAATTAAACAAACAAAGATCAACACAGTCTTAGCAATAAGTAGCATGCAAATTTATTCACTGGTGATCTCGTTCGGCATTTTTCATTTTTTACGCCTAATGACTCTCCACTATAGGAAGGCCCTGAGATAACCAGTGCTTTAAAACAAAACAAAAAAATACAAATAAGGTCAAAAAACGTTAATGTTTTAATTGCTTCTTAGCTGCAATGAAAAGAAAATTTCTCTGAAAATTTCAATAAATATCCCAGTGAATTATTAGTGTTGAGTTTTTTAATCAGACCAGCATATTTCGTCCTTAATAATTTTTTTTAAAGAAGATACATAACATTTTATTATTTTCATAACGGTACTGGCAGATTACAATTACTTAGTATACCTAGTCGTTTATTAAAATCTCTAAAATCATAACCTCGTTTAGAAGTCATTGTGTGTACTATCTGTCTATTATAACTGTTTAAGTCATATACAGCAATATAATTATATATTATCATACATTAAATTGCAGTTATAAATATTTATGGTTTTATATGCTACAGTTATAACTTTATTTTCCGAATGTATCGTTTCAATAACAGGAATAAATAAATCATCAAATAATTTGATCGATTGATAAATTAGTTTGTCGTTGCTATTAGCATGCAAGGTGTAAAAACCTGTTATTATAAAATTTAAGAGGCGTTATATAATATGCAAATTTGAAATGTTATAAAATTTTGTTGGAACCTCTACAAAGTTGTAAAAGCGGTATAAATTTGAAGTTTACGTTGGTTCTATTATAGAGGGTGTTTGATAGAGAGGTGCCGACTTTGAACAGGGGATAGAGGGGATAATTTGGCATCTATATGATTTAGAACTATTAATCTAGTCATCTTAGTATTTAAGGTCATAATCGAACGGATGAAGATAAAAATTGGTATACACACGTATCTATGGTTCCTCTTTCACTTTCCAAATTTCCAAAATATAAGCTGTCACGACCATGAGCATTCGCCGCCATCTTGGAAAATATACCTTATGCTATCAAATTAAGATATCATAATAATATATAACTTGGCCAAATGACATTTGCCCATTTTGACGTTAAAATTATAATGTGTAATAATAGCAGCAAAGGTAATTATGAAAAAGACTACTTGACTTTTAAGATCTTTAAATACACCTACTTCATTTATGTTTAAAGGGTTTTTAGACGTTTAAAATTAGAAAAAAATCTTGTATTTAACACGTTTCGTAAGACAATTTTGTGTAACTCTTGTTATTTTGCGGGATATCGCTTCGCTCGTCCTGCAAATATTCACTCGTTACACAAAATAAAGTCTTGCGTAACTAGTTACATAAATAGCTATGATATACCCAGTAGCATGCAAATTTCTTAAAGTTTATCCAAAGAAGTTACATTTATATGTACTGTAAAAAATAGTGTGTATGCTCGTTATGTTTCCATATAAATAATTGTTACTTATATTCGACATTCTTTGTTTCCAATGCCAAGGTGTAATATTTATATTTTATTATGTATATTTATATATATATATATATATATATATATATATATATATATATATATATATATATATATATATATATATATATATATATATATATATATATATATATATATATATATATATATATATATATATATATATATATATGAAGTGTTGGTGTACTTCCGGGTGTTTTCCCACGTAGTTGATAGGCTCCTGCTGAAGCCATTGTTGTCTAAACGACGTTTCGGCAGAATCCCATCTGCCATCTTCAGGTTCTCGCTGAAAGCTGCCTACCGCTGCTCCTCGTTGCTCGAACTGGACTAACACTAAGCCCTAAACATGAAAAACCCAAAATCCTAAACCATAAACCCAAAATCATAAACCATAATTCCAAAATTCAAAACCCTAAAACCTGAATTTTTATGAAATCTCTTTTTCTTGTTTTCCAAAGACCTTGTATTAGAAAGCCTTTTATGATGAGCATTAGGATTATCACGTTGAAGAGACCAGCAAAAGTCAGTTAGCATCGAAGTAGACCATTTTCCTTGAAATTTTCTTTCCATCTCTTTGATGTCCTGATGGAAGCCTTCCCCTTGCTCTTCGCTGACATCGCCTAAATTTATTGGAAACCAATCTGTGGGAGTGCAAATAATGCAATTTTATGCTCATATTACGATTCGTCTGGAGTCGTTTGGTTAAGATTGTTGAGTTGTAGAGTTTCAAATTCATGTCGCTTTAAAATGACTATAACTTTGCGAGAAAATATCGTAGATAATCATTCAAAAGCTTATTTTAAAGGACTGATGTATTTATTAGAAATAAGCTGAAAAAATTAAATCCTATACATAACCTCAAAAGTAAACAAAAAAGACATTTTTAAGTACTTAACCTCAAATATTTCAAAATTCTGACGTGGTGGGCCAATTCTGAGGCCATATTTGGATTCAGCGCGAAAAATGACTTCGAAAATGACCTCTATCTGTCCAAAAACAAAACCTTGCAGACCTGTGAATTTTTATTTTGTTGTAATTTACACTTAAACCGTACCAAGGGCTTATTGTTTGAAGGTTGTTATAGCGTTAATGCTATAAATAAAATTAAAATTTATGTAAATATATGTATATTTGTTTTCTTTAATACATCTTTTATTTTATATGATTTTTTTGTGTATTTGAAAGTATATTGTTATTATTTTTGTTATCGAATGTTTTTTCTTTTGTTTCTTCTCGACTTCATAGGAACTTCTCGATTTCCAGTGAGTGAGCCACTATAGTCGCTATATACACCCCCTCGTTAAAAAAGAAAAGAGTCAATCAACCAACGTGTCGATTGCGAAACGTACTTTTTTAATCGGGGTAGGCAAAGTGTCACATCTGTCAACTAATACAATAGCTGGTTTAACCCTATCAATATTGACAGTTGTGACTTTGATTCCTTTCTTAAAGGTAAATAAATTATCTGAACGAGATAAAACTTTAAACGGTCCTTCATATAAAGGAGTAAACGAACGTTTAAACGAGGCACTACACTACTCTTATTTATGAAGACGAGGTCGAGATATAATGCTAAAAGTTCTTTGTCGAAAACCGAATAATGAATAATAATTGTGCTTAATTTACGGGAAAAGAATGCTAACGGAGCAAGAAATCCCTTATTATCTTTTTGCTCTAAAACTGCACCCATGGCACGGAACAATCGACTGAGAGAGATAAGATAATATCGTCATTATTGCAAGGATGAGCTAAAACTACTGCATTACTTATAGCGTCTTTGGCTTTCGAAAATCCATCTAAACATTCATCAGGCCAACTATTTATCTTTGTAATTTTATTATGAGATAAACTGTTACAAAGAGAATATAGGGGAAGTAAAATTTCAGCAAAATGAGGTATGAAATGATGATAAAAATTTACCATACCTATGAAACGTTGTAGTTGTTTGAGAGTTGTCGGTAAAGGGAAGTTATTAATGACTTCGACTCTCTCAGTTGATGGTAAAATACCTGATGAAGAGATTTGATGACCTAAAAAGGTTAAATTGTCAACTCCTAAGATACATTTAGATGGTTTAATGTTAATTCCGTATGTGTCTAATCTTTTGAAAACTATTTCCAAATGTTCCAAATGTTGTACATCTGATTGACTTGCGATTAATATATCATCCAAATAGACGAAAACGAAAGGTAAGTTGACAAGCACTTCATTCATAAAACGTTGGAAAGTTTGACCGACATTGCGTAGGCCAAAAGGCGTGCGGGAAAATTCAAACAGTCCGAAAGGAGTTGTTATGGCTGTCTTATAAACGTCATTTTCAGCGACAGGTATCTGATGGTACGCTCGCACTTGGAGAAAATAGTGCAGCCGTGCAACTGAGAGCTAAAGTCGTAAATATGAGGTAATGGATATCTGTCTGGAATAGTAATTGTATTTAGTTGTCGATAATCTCCACAAGGTCTCCAGTCATTTTTCTCTTTTTTTGCTACTAAATGAAGTGGTGAAGAAACTTGAGAAATTATGGTTTACAGATACCCAATTCCACCATGTTGTTAAATTCTGTTTGAGCTATTTTAAATTTAAGATTGTCTAATCTACGAAGTCGTGAAAAAGGTAAATGACCTTCAGTAACTATATGATGTACAACGGAATGTTTAATAGGTAAATTGTAATCTGGTGAACTAATTAAATTGGGAAATTGTAAAAGTAATTTGTTATATTTATCTGTTAAAGAAATAATTTAAGTGTGTCTAATCTATAATTGTCTAAAAGACTATTTTTAATAAAATAATTAATTGACAAATTAGTCTTGTTATCAATTATTCTAGCTCCTTTAAGATCGACAACTAAACCGAAATGAGACAAGAAATCTGCTCCGACGATTGGAATGTCAATGTCTGCAATATTCCAGATCCAGATCCAGATTGATTTTTAACAATTTCTTACCGTATGTAAAAATGGTTGAACCGTTAGCCGCGGTTAATATCGTATCAAAATTCTTTTTAAAATCTGTGAAAACATTACGTGGCACCACAGATAAATCGGCGCCAGTGTCGATTAGGAAGTTCAGGTTGTTAGATCTATCATAAATAAAAAGTCAACGTTTGCTGCCAGAAAAGTCAAAGTCAGACGTCATAGAATTATCAAACATCTTTGAGGATTATCAGATTTTTTACAACTCTTACTGAATTTGCACCATTCACCTCCACAACGATAGGCATTGGCACCATAAAGTTGATGGTAGTAACAAATAGTATTGTCTGTACGATCAAACTTCTTGGGAAAATTATTACGGCTGGGTGAACGATTGCGATTAGAAATACGAGTTTGTGAAATGTTTCCACTCCTACAATTACTACAGAAAGAAGTAGAAGGTTGAGGCTCGAAAGATTGATCAGGTAATTTAGATTCTAAGGAGTTTAATCGAGAATTAAAAATTTCTTGTCTTTGTAAGACTTGATTAATTGAATCATGGAAAGTGATTGAAAAATTTTTGATAGTGGTAGTTAAATCTGATAACGGGGTTGATTCAGAGTCAATAGGATTTTTGGAATACGATGCAACCATCGAATTTTGACATGACTCCCATATCCGATCTGCAATATCGAGAATCTCTTTTGTGTCTGTTTTCCCGGAAGCTGTAATAGCGATATATACAGTTTGAGGCAAACGTCTTTTCCATAATTTTATCAATAAATCTTGACTAACCATGCTGAAACCTCCAACCATATTCAGCATGGATCTATAGAAATCTGACGGCTTCAGATCACCCATTTGGGAACCTGATAACAAATCATTGAGTCGTTTTTCCTCACTCGATGATAAACGTGAAATTAAAATTTTCTTCAAATTGATATATAGATCTGTTTCCGGGGGATTAGATATTATATCGTATATATTATCTATCACATCTAATGGCAAATTAGCTATAACCTGATGATACCTTTTCTTGTCATTGACAATTTTTGCAACAGAAAACGGTGATTCGATTTGGGTAAACCAAATTTCAGGTTTTGATTTCCAAAACGGGGGTAGCTTGACAGACGTGACATAGTGGTTTTGAGGAAAATCATCGTCTGAAGGTTGTGTTGGCATAATTAATTGATTGTGATTGGTTGATTGACTATTTCTCAGATAAAAAGGGAAATGTACTTTAACTCACTCACCAGCAGATGACAGTACTTGTAATGTTCAACTTCAATTGGGAAATAGGAAATTACCATAAATTAGAGTAACATCTATTCAAAATTGGAACATCTATTAAAAATTTATCAGGAAAATTCTTCTCTTCATTAAACGATAAGCATAATCTGGATCAATTTATAGTGGTAGTTAGTATATTGAATCTCTTCTTGAAATTATTAATAAAAGTGGTTCTAAATCAGGAAGGTGTTGATCTTCGGGTAATTATATCTGAATATTCTTCTATCTTCGGGAGTAGAAATAATTTTGTCTATTCTTCAATTAATCAGTTAACTTAGATCTCATCATGAAGGTCATATGATCACGTCGGACATATATTGATCACGTCGGGCATAAAATTATCACGTCGGGCATATAGAGATCACGTCGGGGTCACCAAATTTATAGCGTTAATGCTATAAATAAAATTAAAATTTATGTAAATATATGTATATTTGTTTTCTTTAATACATCTTTTATTTTATATGATTTTTTGTATATTTCAAAGTATATTGTTATTATTTTTGTTATCGAATGTTTTTTCTTTTGTTTCTTCTCGACTCCATAGGAACTTCTCGATTTCCAGTGAGTGAGTCGCAATAGTCGCTATAGTTGTCCAGTGGGTGTATGAGTTCATCGTTGCTTGCTACAATTAAAGTTCTATCACCTGCATATCTCAAGTCAGAAGTGAAATAGAAATGTAGATAATAATTATAAGCGTTCATTAGGCAATCAATACTTCCCATACCAAAAACCTCTGGACCTCTTTAAGTACAAATCTACCTTTCTACTGTTGCAAACGGTTTTGCAACATCCACACGAAATTAATTAGAAGAGTTCTTCTGATGTTGGTACAACGGACATGCTGATGGTAATTATAAGATTTGGGCTGAAGGACCTCGGTCAATTGCCCTTTGATTGTTAGTCAATAAAGATCATTATTATTATAAGATTCTTTTCAAGTTACCAACATTCATCAGGATCTTTATTATGTCTGAGCTATGCTTGCACATAGACATAGGCACGATATGCGCAAAACGCAATCGCATCTTCTGTGGACCGTAAGAAGTTCAATTTCTTAACAGCTCTCGTCGTGAAGCATGAAAATCGATATTTTTTCAAAAATGTTCCCTTTTATGATGTCCCATAAATCTCCACCATCCATGTACTGACATATGAACCTGGAAACTCTTCACGTGATAAGTGGGGATTATTGAGAACTTTTGATATGCATGTCAGTGATCGTTGCATGGAATTACGTACATTATGCAGGGATAAAATTAGTAGAGAACAGAAGGATTTTTATTTTAAACTTTTTTCGTGTGTTTTTTTAGATTTTCGGGAATAATTTAGAAGAGAGGGTGGAGGGTGGATTTTTTAGTACCCTGATTGGGAAGATCACTCCTAACAATTATTTGCAAAACCCCTTTTACCCCTTAGTTATTCCGTCAAATTCTATTTTGTATCTACTTCGTCTATATTAGCCGGAACATGTCATGTATATTTTGCCACACATATTTAATTAAGTTGATGATTTTATGTCGATTTCGTTGCCTCGCGAAAGATCTTTATATTAGAATCCAATAATTTGAATACTGCATTTAATGTTTATTCTTTATAGGGCAATGAGGCACGATATATCGAAATATTTAATATAGAGCTATCAAATAATGGTGTCACTTTATATCGTTAATATACAAAATACTAGTATAAAACTGCGGTTATAAATAGAATTTTATTTGTTTCGATAAGTAACAATTAGTACACTCGTATACAATTTTTTATCTCTGTTACAAAATAATGAAAGTTTCGCTGCACGATATAGTGCGTGTTGAGGTTATCCTTTAATATAAATACGCTTTAATTAGCTTTTTTATTTATTAAATTTTCGTGATCTCGTAAATGTGGAAAATTTTTAATTTGTCACGTTTTACTAAATTCGGGATTTACAAAACCACAAAACAGAAATATACAATAATCATAATTCAACATATAGAAGTAATACTCGTTGCCAGTAATAATCGATTTTTAAACTGTTGTACGAACTATAGTATCCGTATTACATTCTTTTTTTTATTTAGCCAGCAACTACATACAGAAAAGCATTTTATAAAATTAAAACTAAACACCCTCTCTGAGATGGATCGTTAGTGATGGCGTATTGAAGCATTGGAAACGTTTGTTACGATTTCCGCGGACAGTCCATCAGTCCATCACACCAACAGTTATTTTCCTCCAGTATCGTATTTTCCGGTTGATAGTTCAGGGAAAACCAGACGACAAGAAGCGAAGAGGACGTCCTCCAAAACATTCACCAAGGAGTTGAAGGGAAAGAACTTTTGTAAGGCCGTGCTCCTAACAAGCAACCTCGACAGATGGCGTGATACTGTTAGACGTACCATGCAACAAAAGAAGGCCAACTAGTATATTGTACGAATCTGGCGTGCTGGCTAGACGTTGTGAATAAGAAGAAGAAGAATGGTACCTTAACCTGAAACAACATATTAGTTACATAACAACTACATAAAACAACGTTTTAAAACACTTATTATTGAAGAATCATCGAAAACGACTACTTTTCTAACTAATAATAAGGAATATTGAATTTCACAGAGTCGAGTAAACTTTAAATTGGCGTGTGTATGAGTTGCTAACACAACGTACGATTTGGTATGCGATGCGCACAGAGCCACTGCAATGACGCAGAGAGAAACTAGTCGCGTATGTCTGATCCTCTCAGTCTATATGATGAAGCGCCCTTTTGATCCGCCAAGTTAAAGTTTACCCGACTATAGTAGAATTCATAGCATTTTAAGACAAAAAAATAAATTAAGAATATATGATATATTTTTTGAATATCATCTACAGGGTCGTCTTGATTCATTCATAACACATGTATTAAAATACATTTTCTTTATATAATTAGTTAGAGTGCCCAACACTTGACAAATACCTAGAGGGCGCAAATTTTGGTCTCACACGCAGGCGACCAAGCATCTACGAACGGCTCTGCCTTGTGCAAATATATACAGTTTGATTGCGCCTCTATCTGTGGCATAAATAGCATGGAGAATTATTTTAGTGTCTGCCTTTTTTGCATGCTTCGAAGATGATCCAATTGCGATGATGCGATGATTCAATTTACGAACGCCATGCGACTACAAAGTCTTTCTTCGTTAATTGAGCATGATGTAGAACTTTTTCTGCCAGGTATGCAGTTATTTCATCCTTGGTGCACGTATGCGATAGCAGTTTTGACAGTGTTACAGTAATAATAATAATAATAACATGTCTTTATTAAGGGCGAAGTTATCCTTACATTTATGGTTCTCTAACACTGATCATATTTGTGCTCTCCGCAATTTTATATCGAGTAGGAACAATTCCTTTTGCTTCCTTTGCCTTGTCGTTTACTTTATGGAGCCTTCTTTGTATATATCAAACATAAAGTGAACTTCACTGTAGTTCCAGTACTTCTTTTCTACTTTCTTTGTAAATGCTTCTACTAAATTTTTGCATGTATTCATGTCTTTACCTTTTCCTGATTCTTTGATTTTTTAGGCAGTTCTAAGAACCGGAGAAATATCTGCCAACATTCAACAGGTCACTTATAACGTTGTAGATAAGTAATATTAAAGTTTATCAAAATGTTTCTTAACACGTTTCAAGGTACCTATTTAAAAATGGACGACTATCTCCACAAATTCACAAAATTGCTGCAAGTATTCCAAAATCATTCTCAAATACTTATGAAAAATTATGCAATGCTCAATATTCTAAAATTCGCAACTTCGGCAACTTTCGTAACGTTCTTAAAAGCCACAGCAGTCAAAATAGGGTTTTTCATTTCTTATATTTTTTCGTTGCTTAGCCTTTCTAATGCCTTCTATTTGTAGTAGCATTACACAAATATACGATATGATCTAATTAACATTAAATATGTTATTTTATTCAAATTTAGAAGTAAATTGTCAATTAAATAATAATAAAAATAATTAAATATTAATAATTTAAAAGTTTAATAATGGTGTCCAAATTATCTATTATTAAAATCCTCGAAAAACAGAACTGCCCTGCGTAATAATGGACGTTTGGTCACTTTAATCTTCGTTACATCGCTAGGGTTTCTCGTACAGATTCCCGCAAAGAAATTATTTCTGAATAAAATAATAAATTGACTATTGATTAGAGAAAATGTTTCTGACATGTATGCTTACGAAACTTTATACAATATAGAGCAAACCGTATTCATGCTACAGCATATAATGAATTAGGAATGCGTAAGCCAGTAAATTTATACCGCCTTAATAAATATAGTAGACTGTGGCGAAGGTTAAAGTGTCTTACATCCTTTCATTAATTAATTAATTTATGACATATACATATTAAGTAGTAATTGTATTATGTGCAGGAGCTGCACGTAATTTTTAAAGTTCAATAATACCAAAATGCCAAATGAAATTGCATGATTTGAAGAAGCCAGTTCCGTAAGCTCTACCTTGAATTCTTATTACATCACTAACGAACAATAAAAAATTAAGAAACCTGCTACATCTGGGAGTAAACACATACATGTGTGCAACTAACTGTTTGCGATTGATTTGAATGTTGAATTATTATATCCTTTACCGTTAAATCTAATTATATATGCGCCGTATGACATATGTTGCAATCTGTGTTCAGACAGTAATAAAAACAATCAATTAGTTAACTCTGAGAAGTAGTTTAACATCATAAAATGGTTTAATAAGAAATATCAGTGCCCATTGAATCTTGTAATACAACTTCTGAGATTGTGAACAATAGAAATCTTATGATTAGTAGTTTACGCGGTTTTCTTGTGGTCTCTCAAGTGCTCCAATAAACTTTTTATCTTCATTATTTGTAATGGCTTTTTATTGTTGTCAAACACTTCTTATTGTTTTCGCCAATGTCGGTGTAATAGTTGTGCAACTCATGTACTTAATTACTTAGTACAACATAAGTTATTTAAATTAAACTCATTATTATTATTCCTAATAGTTCACCATGATTCAATGTCAAATATATATAGAATGTCATCTGCAGCTATATGATCGGAGACTCGATTATGAACTGCGAAAAGAAAAGGTGAAGCTCGAGAACCATATAAAATGGCTAGAACTGCCAGATGTCTTCGTGGTATTAAAGCTAAAATATTTGATAAAGAACGCCGGAATGAAAAAATACAGATAAAGAATACAATTAAAGTAGATGAAGAAAACAAATTAAGAAAACAACAGAAAAAGTTTCCTGAAACAGCCTTCTCAGTATATTTACTTGATCGTGATGTGTAGTCTAGGTCAAAAGTTTTATCTAATATGATAGAACAAAAGCGCAAGAAAAAAGTTGGAAAATGGGACGTACCAGTTCCAAAAATTTGAGCTCGGGCGGATTCGGAAGCCTTGAGTAGTTAAATCTGGCAAGACTTGAAGGAAAGTATGGAAGCGAATGGTTACGGATAGTTACTTTTGTTGAGAAAGGCTTCACGAGAAAGTCCTTTTGAAAGATTTATTGGACCCATGGCGCTTAGATTTAAGAAAACTACATATCCTGAGTTGAGGGTTACTTTTTGTCTGTCTATTATCTAAACTGTTGGCCAATTGAAATGGACCAAGCGAATTTTTAGTCCATATTTTTTGAGAAAGAGAATAGATCGATATGCGGTTTTCAGGATTTAAGAAATAATTTATTTGTGAAACAGCGAGTTTTGCTTAATTCTTTTATTTTGAAGGACGTTATTATCTACAGACTGTGAAAGGAAGCTGTCTTTCCTTTACCAAACTTTATAACTTCCGAGATTCCACAAAAATTATTTTATATTTTTTTTAATACGTATTTTTTTAGCCACTGGTTTACGGGAAAAAAGCAATTTCTTAAAGTATTGATATCTATCTTATTTTATAAGATACCGATTTATTTCTAAAAACCCGTCATCATTCCATTTTCTTGCCTTATTGTGTTTTGTAAGAGCCGATCATTGTAGGTTATCATAATACCTTATGGTAGCTTCCTTAAAATGATAATAATAAGTACATTTTACTTCCACATCCAGTGGAAGTATAGTAACAAGAAAATTTTTAAAAATTTTTATTGTTCAAATAGGCTTGGAATGTCATGAAACGTCGAGTTTTTAAGTTTGAGCAAAAAAAAATTTCTGTCTGTCTGTAACTTTTTTTTGTGCGCACGTTTACTCTGGAACCGTTTGAGATGTTAACTTGAAATTTGGTACACATATGTACTTTAACGAGATCTAGAACTAGATTATATTTTCATCTTGTTCCGTCGAAGGGTTGGGGGGCAAATTGGGGTAAATTTAGGGTAAATAGGTAAATCAAGCAGGTAAGAGTCCATAAAATTGGTATTTAGTATATACAAGAGAAGCTAAGGTCTCAAAAAAAATTTTGGCATTCGCCACCCTCATTACCACCCCCACCCCATTATTAAAGGGGATGAAAAAAAATATGATTTAGTGTGTTTACAAGAACCAGAAACCTCAAAATATTTTTACTTCATCCACCCACACTACCACCCCCATCACCACCCCCACCCCACTACCGATGTGGGGTATCGTTTTATGGGTTTTTGGGGTAGAGGATTTCAAATATTATATTATTAAAGTTCCATAAACAATTATTTTTTCGTTGTCGAGACTTGGATAGAAAATCTGGATGTGGAAGTAGTGATTATTTGGGCAGCGGTTTTTTGCATGGTGATCAGCGGAGTATCCAAAATCGGTATAAGATCATGTACCTGAAGTTTCGAACGTTCACTTGAATGAATTTTGGATGAAAAAGAAAAGTTAATAAAAACCACACATCGATTTAGGCGTAAACACTTCATTGCCACATTTGCTGATAATAATATCCATAATACTTTAGTTTTACTTCCACATCCAGTGGAAGTATAGTAACGACAAAAAAATTTTAAAAAATTTTTTTGTTCAAATAGGCTTAGAATGTCATGAAACGTCGAGATTTTAATCATTGCCACATTTGCTGATAATAATATCCATAATACTTTAGTTTTACTTCCACATTCAGTGGAAGTATACTGCCCTGCTAAGACGAGATGTCGTAACTGCAAAAAATAAATTTTTGAGATTTTAATTGCACCGTATTAGTGATCCTCACCACTATACAAAATGTAGAAGTCGTATCTAAAGCAAAACTAGTGAATATACATAACGAATATGTGTCGTATCTACAAAATAGACCTATTCACTAAGCTCAAAAGTCATATTCGATCATTACCAGATTTATTTGTCGTGACTTAACATATATACAATGTTTTGTTATATAGTTACACTGATAAAAGGGACACATATTTATTTGCTAAAAATGAAAATCATGAATTATGAAATATAGATGGCATAACATAATTCAGGAAATAGTTGATTTCTCTAAGATTACATTTTCTCAGATACGACTTCTTGTCATAGCAGGGCAGTATAGTAACGACAAACAAATTTTTAAAAATTTTTATTGTTCAAATAGGCTTAGAATGTCATGAAACGTCGAGATTTTAAGTTTGAGCAAAAAAAAAAATTCTATGTCTGTCGGTCTGTCTGTAACTTTTTTTGTGCGCACGTTTACTCTGGAACAGTTTGAGATATTGACTTGAAATTTGGTACACATATGTATTTTAACGAGATCTAGTACTAGATTATATTTTCATCTTGTTCTGTCGAAGGGGGGGGGGGGGGTAAATTGAGCTACATTTGGGGTAAATAGGTAAATCAAGCAGGTAAGAGTTCATAAAATTGGTATTTAGTATATACAAGAGAAGCTAAGGTCTCAAAAAAAATTTACCATTACCACCCCCACCCCATTATTAAAGAGGATGAAAAAAAATTGTGATTTAGTGTGTGTACAAGAACCAGAAACCTAAAAATATTTTTTTACTTTATCCACCCCCACTACCACCCCCTATCACCACCCCACCATCACTACCGATGTGGGGTATCGTTTTATGGGTTTTTGGGGTAAATTTCAAATATTATATTATTAAAGTTCCATAAACAATTATTTCCACATACAATTTTTTTTGTTGTGAGTAACTTGGATGTGGAAGTAGTGATTCCTTGGGCAGTGGTTTTTACACCTAAATCGAAGTGTGGTTTTTATTAATTTTTCTTTTTCATATAAAATTCATTCAAGTGAACGTTTCGAAACGTCAGGTACATATAAGTTCACGGATTAGGGAACCTTTTTTGGGTTTTCTACATCGAAATATAAAAAACAGAAGCCCAATTATCTCCGGAACGGTTAAAGATATCAAATTGAAAGGAGGGGGTACACTTTCTATAGAAGAACGGCTCAATTATGAGCAAAAGCAAGAAGCAATTTAGTTTTGCGATATTTTGTGAATTTTACTTTCTAATACAATAATAACAAAATAAAAAAGTGCTATCCTTCGCCGTATATAAAAATCAAACTATGATTAAAAAATGTGCGATTTTCGCTCATTTCTCAATATATTTTTATGATTTTTATATACGGCGGAGGATACTAGCACTTTTTTATTATGTTATTATTGTATTAGAAAGTAAAATTCTCAAAATATCGCAAAATTAAATGGCTTCTAGCTTTTGCTCATAATTGGGCCGTTCTTCTATAGAAAGTGTACCCCCTCCTTTAGCATACATGTAAAGGGATTAAATGCCCTTATTTATAGATACAAGAATTTTTTTTTTCTAATTTTGTTGATGTATTTTTCACATAAAAATACAAAAATTATATAAAGTGTCAACTAAAGAAAAATTGAAGTATCAAATTTTTATTATTAATGGAGCAATAAAAATAAAATGTGTATTAGCATGGAAAAAGATAATTATTTACTAAGAACTGACAACACAAAACATGCACTTATTATTTATTATTATTTTGAAAGAGTCGTCATAAGGTATTACAATAACCTACAACGATCCGTTCTTACGAAACCCAAAAAAATGGAAGAAATGACAGGTTTTTAGAAAAAATGTATCTTATAAAATAAGAGAGATAAAAAATTTAAGAAATTGCTTTTTTCCCCATGGTGACTAAAAGAATGCGTGTCAAAAAAATTTAATGAATTTAACTAAAAACAGTTGTCACATTGTGTGCCTAAGTTCTACTCAGTATTAGACCATTTTGAAAATTTCGGGTCAATCCCATAATTGGTTTTCAGAATATAAGAACGATATCGGCAGATCTCCTGTGACGTCATCGTATGTGAATTCGCAGGGTGCCCGGTAGTATTTTATCCGGACTAGTAGAACAAACCATCCCGCATTGGCAAATCTTGCGCGATTTTAAAACAGTTTGAGGTCAAAATTTCTATTTACAATTGTAACAATTGATAAAAACAATGCGTGAAGTAAATTTCATTAAAGCAGGCTCCTCAAAATCGTCAGAAGTGAAAATGCAGAAAAAATAACTATACAAAACTTTCTCTCCATAATAATTAATTTGTGACACAAATATTCTAAACAGATTTTGACAAGGGGGTAGATTATTATACTCTTCGCAAAAACGAAGAGTATATTGCATTTGATCGGCACATTTCTAAAACCGGAAATATCACTCGTAGAGAAAAAATTTTCATATCATTGTGTTAGTGAACGAATTCTGAACAACTTTCAAAATGTCCGTCTGTCTGTCCGTCCGTCTGTCCGTCTGTCCGTCCCTCACGTTTCTTGTAAGCCCGATAACTTAAGAAAGAAAAGTCCGATTGTATTGAAATTTAGAAAGTAAGTTAGTGTTAGCTAGAGGAGGAACCCTATTGTTTTTGAAAAAAATCAATCAATAAATAAAAAAGTTATTAATCATTTAAATAAAAAAAAATTTTTTTTCAAAATTTCTGTCATTTGTACTTAAATAGAAATCTTTCGAAATGTGATTCTGTATAATTTTTTTTTGTTTTTACATTTTACCAATATATATATATTTCATAATAATGTATCTAATCCGTTGAAATATAATTCTTGAATGACACTTATTCAAGTTTTCTGGCAAGGTGAGATAGCCCAATGGCTAAAGCATTTGCCTTGCCTTTTTTTTTTTTTGTCCCTAAATCCCCTTCAGGCCGAAACTTATCCAAATCCTAATATTTTTAGAGTTGTGTTTATATTTAATTATTTTTAATTTACTTGTAGGTCCATGTGGACAATAAAATATTTTAACCTAGTTTTTAAGTCCACCTGCGGTGGACAGGAGCTTCTAGCCCCCCACTCGAACTATCTCTAAGCTGAGTCGGGCCCACCCCGCCCAGCCCCACACCCACCTCGACGTCACCTGTCCTGGTCGTGTGGCTGGCTCCGGGTTGGGCTCCGAGGAGGCACATATTGTACTATTAATACTGAATAAATACTATTGATTTATTGATTGATTGATTGATTGCCTTGCAATCCAAAGGTCTCGTGTTCGATCCTCACATGGTGAATTTTTTTTTCATATATTTTTTTTTCCACAAAAAAGTTGGTATCACAAAATTTAGAATGTCCAAAAACTAACATTTACAAGAAAAATGAGAAGAGTATCCTATAGAATGTGTAACAATTATATAAAAAGCTCAGTAAATCGGCGAAGAGTATAATGCTTCCTCTAGTTACTTTATAAATTACACAGGCCCACAAAAAAAAAGTTGTCTGCGCCGCAGTATTAACCATACCTATCCCTTGTATTTTGACCCGCTGAACACGAATCTGACCTTAGTTTTTCCCCTATACGTCAGGTTTTTTTTTAAAGCAAAAAAGTCTAATATTTATATATTTATTTGCTATTAAAAGAAAAACCTGACGTGCTGGTGAAAAACTAAGATCAAATTCGTGTTCAGCGGCTTAAAATACAAGGGATAGATGTGGTCAGTACCCCCGCGCAGATGACTTTTTTTGTGGGATTGCGCCACACTGAGTGTGGCACAGTGGCAACCAAAAAAAAGTGGTCTGACCACACCTATCCCTTGTATTTTGAGCCGCTGAACACGAATCTGACCTTAGTTTTTCCCCTACACGTCCGGTTTTTTTTAACAGCAAAAAAAGTCGTGTTGAATCGTGATATTTATTTATTTGCTGTTAAAAAAAAACCTGACGTATAGGGGAAAAACTAAGGTCAGATTCGTGTTCAGCGGCACAAAATACAAGGGATAGGTATGGTCAGTACCCCGGCGCAGACAACTTTTTTTTTTGTGGGCCTGTGTTATTTCTTCTATTCACTGTTTTTTAATCTAATATGCGTGTACTATAAATATCTGTCTTATCAGTCTTACTTTAGGCAAGAAAATTGAATGAGGATATGGCCATTAGCATTATTTACAGGAATTGCTCCAACTAAGATATTTAAGACTCTAACATTCCTAGAAAAAAAATCTTGTACGATTCTCTTGTGAAAAATGCGTTTGAGGTACATCAGAAAAAAAGTGTATTACGGCCCTGGCAGTGTGATTACAACAAAGCCATATAAATTGCTTATATACATCACTAGTTTGTTTATTTATTTATTTATAATTTTAAAATAATGCTCCGAGTAAAAATAGTTGAAAATCCACTAACTTATACAGAAAACCGACTCATTGGCTCAGTGGCTAACTAGAGTGGGTATAGATGTTTTTAACGTGCCATCGAAATGGTTGCAGTTGGCTAGACCGCGTTTGAGTCAGACATCACGGGTTAGTTGCAGTAATCTCTCCTGAGTTTGAGTCTTATATGCGGAAAATGGCAATGTTGCAGATGATGAGTGTTGCGAAGTTGTTTTGTTGAGTGGTGGAATAACCTACGACTAAACACCGCTAGGACATTAATCTAAAAAGGCGATTAAAAAAAAATCTATGTAAATCAAAATCTTTTTTATTTTTATATTTTTCTGTTTGATTAAGATTGAATAATTTTCTACGATATAAATAAGCTAATACTAAAAACGAAAAATGTTGTTCCAACTTCCACATATTGTAATACTTAGTAATTTTTGCGCTATTGTAATTGTATTGTATTACTTATCGATATTGTCGATGGACCTTGTAAATTGAATTTTCCACATAGCAATCATTTTTTCCATAAAAACAAAAAAAAGTGCTGTTATAATTCTTAACGATATACGTGCTGCACGTAAAATATTATTTGTAAAACATGCAATTTTTTCCTTGATAAAAATATGTAAAACAACAAACTATAATAATAGTAAACAAAAACATTATTTATTAATATCAAAATCAAATGTACAATTTGTGCAATTATTGAATGTTATTGGAACACTTCGGTCTTGCTTATCTAGATTAGATGTCATACATGTAGTACAGTCGAATTGATTTTATTCAATTTTTGTCAGCAACAACATTCCACTAGAAATTTTATTGTTGATTCTTATGTATTATAACCTCCTGATTACGAAAAAAATATTTTCGCCCAAAAATTCCTTGTGCGTCAAAAGTTATATGCACTTTTTGACGCGCTTTCACGGATTTATACTTATCTGCTTAATTAATGGGGGGCGGTAGCTCAGTGGTTTAGCGCGTCTAGCTTGCATACTGGCGTACCTAGCGAACAGCGTTACCACATTTGGTAGATTTTTATTTCTTTTTAGTAGAATTTTAAGGATTTTTGTAAAGTTTGGTAGGTAAAATTTGCTGGCAGATTTCTGATAATTATTATCAGAAATCTACCAGCAAATTTTACCTACCAAACTTTAAAAAAATCCTTAAAATTCTACTAAAAAGAAATAAAAATCTACCAAATGTGGTAACGCTGCTAGCGAAGCAGGTTCAATCCCTGCTCATCGCGAAATAATTTTAATTATGAAATTATCCCCAAGAAGTGGTTCGGACTCCACTATAAGCTGTAGGGCCTCGTTTCTCTTTACCTAACACAAATTCATTCTGGATTTTCAAGGAGTTACTTCGGTGACTTGAGAAGCGGTTAAGAAAACATTTTTAAGAAAAACATTTTTAAGAAAACATATCTTGTACTAGTAAATGAGAATTTTAAAAATATTGGCTTATTTGAAATAAAATTCTTAAAAAATATAGAATGTCCGATATGTATAGATTAATTCGTCATTTTGAAAAAAAAAAAAAAAATAGAGAACAACAAAAATTGCCGAAAAAATAAAAATTGAATCTTTTTTCGATAAGAAGGAGTAATTTCATCATCTATGGCCAAATACAGTGTCAGAAAATGTTTCATTTTGGTCGGCAATGAGAGCAAGCGAGAACGAAGCAACTAGCCTATTCTTTTTTGTCGTATAACACATCCTACTCGTGCCACCTGCTTTCCCCACCACATGTACGTGGGCAGCTCTGTCTGCGGGAAATGTAAAGAATTATTTGACTCGTTTTGAAAGTATAACGAGTTAAATAATTTTAGTTATTAAAGCACGTAATAATATTACCTATACTGAACAGAGGTACTGAAATGGTACTGAAATTTTTAATAGCAATGATGTACGTGTTTTCCTGATCGCGCGTCATTATTTGCTCCTTCTACTAGAGCACTGGTACACGCCTTTATTGTAGGCGGTCTGTCAAGCCATTGAAACTATGCCTGCCACCCAAATCCAAAATCCTCCGACACTGTATAATGCACCAAACCCGGACGATGTAAATCAAATGGATAAGTCAAAGATGGAGGACGAAAAAACATTTTTTAATTCTTCGTCAAGTATCAAGGAGGTATTGTGCGTCACTTCTTTTTTCGACTGTAGGTTCTTTTCGGTACTTTAAGGGTTTAAAGTGAAATTTTTTTTATTTTCAAAAAAAGTGTATTGTTTACAATTTTCAAAAAAGCATTTCCTATGTCTCTCCTTGTTTTCACTCAATTTTCATTCAAACGAAATAAATTATACTACAAAAAGTCTCGTATACAGAAAGTAGGTATTTTCATAATAAATAAAAAGTGTGTAAGTTGTGATTTGCATAATACCTAAATAATATTCTCTAATCATGATAAAAGCAAATAAATAAAAAATAATTAATTGTAAAAATAAATCAAGAATAGGCTTGTAAATAATGAATGAATGTTTCTATACTCTACTGATGAGAACTAACGAGTTCGAAAAAACTTTCTAGAGTTGAAATAGAATGTATGGTTCAATAATTGTTGCGAATGACTGAATTTCAATAAATAATTTAAGTATTTTCAATATATTTTTTTGCCTTAAAATGCCAGGAATCCTTTCATGTAATTCAATACTTCGTCAGTATTAGCTAGAAGAGTAGTTGTTTTGATTGGTTTTCCAATAATGAGTGTTTTGAAGTGTTTTCCTAAGTAGTATATTAGCGTGATCCGATTCAGGCACCAATATACAGAAAGTAGATAATTTCATATTAAATAAAAAAGTGTGAATGATTAATTTTGAATAAATCATTTAAGTATTTTCAATATATTTTTTTTTTCTTTAAAATGCTAAGAATCCTATCATGTAATTCAATACTTCCTCAGTATTAGCTAGAAGAGTAGTTGTTTTGATTGATTCTCCAATAATGAGTGTTTTAAAGTATTTACCTGACTAGTATATTAGCGTGCCCAGATTAGGGCAACAATATACAGAAAGTAGGTATTTTCATAATAAATAAAAAGTGTGTAAGTTGTGATTTGCATAATACCTAAATAATATTCTCTAATCATGATAAAAGCAAATAAATAAAAAATAATTAATTGTAAAAATTTGTATTTTACGTCAAAATCCAAAACGTAATATTTCAAATGTTCTAAGATAAAAAGGCGTGGAATTTACAGAAAATTTCCCATAAACTTTCATTTAAATTCTATCTTAGACGACTGGAAACCCCAAAATGACAAATTCTTAATAATGCTGATACGAGGAAACTGTTTCTGTAGTAGTTGAGGATTTTGAACGTATAAAAACCTGTTCCGCCCACATCGATGTCTCAACAAAATCAATTTTCTCATTTCATTGATGACCTGTTTAAAGAACAGATATATTTACTGGTTTGTTAATGATTACATTGAACTAGGTATATTATCGAGCACGGTAGAGGAATGGGCCAGACCGTGAGTAGTCCACTGTCTATTTCATTGTTTGATTTTCAGCTCCGACAGATGACAGTGTTAAAGGCAATGGCTGTGTGTGTACCTTTTTCAATATTGTAAGCCTTCTGGACATCTCTGAGTTTGGATTTTGGTTTTTCCCATTGTGTATTTTATTTCAATTCTGACGTAACACAGAGATACTGTCGTGCGCAAAAAAAAAATGGAACACGTCTTATAACGTATTTTTGCTAAAATCTAGTTGTGTACATCTAACTTTAATTTTTGTGACATTGTCAGTTATTTGTCAAAATTCATTGCAAGTGTGCAAAAACTAATATGCCCCATATAAGTGATTTAGTTACAGCAGGAGTTATTGCTAAAGCAGAAGATGGATGGTCAACGAGGCAAATTTCACTGCGATATAATATTAACAAAAATTCGGTGTGTAACATTTTAAAAAAGTGGAGAATAAACGATACGATTTGTAGAAATCCTGGATCAGGGCGACGATGGATATCAACTCAACAACAAGATTTGCAATTGGTAAATACATTAGTAGAAAATCCATTTTACTCAGTTATTCAGGCTGCTGAAGAAACGAATTTTCCTGGATCGAGTAGTACTTGTCGCCGGCGAGTAAGAGAATCGGAGCTACGCTGTCATCCAGCAGCACAGAAATACTTACGTAAAGCTGAGCATAAAGAAGCTCGACTAGGATTTGCGCTTGAATTTTTAGTGCATGATGTAAATTTTTGGAACAGTGTAGTTTTTACAGACGAAAAAACTTTCCAGTCAACACACAGCGGCCGTATTCGTGTTTACCGACCTCCGAATACTCGATTCGATGAGAAATATTTAACTAACAATGACAAAAGTGGTAGATTTTCCGTTAATATGTGGGCTTGGATATCTGCACGTGGTCCTGGTGTTTTGTGGCATATCGAGGAACGATTTAATAGTGAAACGTATATTCGACAATATTATGCTCTCTTCTGTGTCACAATTATTTCCTAATAATGAAATCATATTTCAACAAGACAATTTTTCCGTTCATACTGCTCATACCGTAACTAACTGGTTTCAAGATAACGACATTAATGTTCTTAACTGGTCCAGTCATAGCCCAGATCTTAAGCCTATGGAAGACTACTCGTAAGAAGTATTCAAAAACTAAATGTGAGACCACGGAATGCCCAACAATTAATGGAAATAATAAATAATGCATGGAAAATTATTATTACTGATGATTATTGTATAAGGTTATTTAATTCTATGCCAAACAGACTTATAAAAGTTATAAATAGAAATGGTGCAATAACGAAATATTAATAGATAGTTAGTTTCTTGTTAAGTTGGATATCCTTTGTCCCCTGATCCAGGATTTATTCTCCACTTTTGAAAATGTTAAACACCAAATTTTTGTTAATGTTACAACGCAGTGCAACTTGTCTCATTGACCATCCATCATTTGCTATAGCAATAACTACAACATTACAATAAAAAAACCGCTGCCCAAGGAATCATTACTTCCACATCCAGATTTTCTACCCAAGTCACTCACAACGAAAAAATTTTGTATGTGGAAATAATTGTTTATGGAACTTTAATAATATAATATTTGAAATCCTCTACCTCAAAAACCAATAAAACGATACCCCACAACGATAGTGGGGTATGGTGGTAGGGTGTGGATGAAGTAAAAAAATATTTTGAGGTTTCTGGTTCTTGTACACACACTAAATCACATTTTTTTTCATCCCCTTTAATAATGGGGTAGAGGTGGTAATGGGAGTGGCTAATGCCAAAATTTTTTTTGACACCTTAGCTTCTCTTGTATACAGGGTGTTTCGAAAAAATTGGGACAACGCTTAGCCGTAGATACTTGACATCAAAACAAGTTGATTTAACTCAAAAAGTAGTGGTCTAACTCTTTTCGTTTTCAAGATATAGGGTAGTAAAGTAAAAAAATTGTATTTGTAATTTGTCTCTATCTTGGAGACTATTATACATATCTACTTCAAAGTTGGTAACGACATGCTTTTCGGGTCGCTAATTACAATGGTGATATTGCCGATGTCATATTTTGTAGATGGCGCTAGTTACAGGACTTTTACATGACACTTTTAGCCATAACTTTTTTGAGGTTAAATTTTGGACATCGTCTTCTATTATAATTGAAACGCAATTTAGTTTCCTAAAGAAAAGATGCACTTGTTTAAACGCGATAAAATGTACCCTTTCAGAGAAATACGCGATTTACAACTTTATCACACACCAGTTCGAAGAAATTCAATTGTACCTAAAAGCGGTTTCGGATCAAGATGAAAATATAATCTAGTTCTAGGTCTCGTTAAAGTACATATGTGTACCAAATTTCAAGTCAATATCTCAAACGGTTTCAGAGTAAACGTGCGCACAAAAAAAAGTTACAGACAGACAGACCGACAGAGACAGAAATTTTTTTTCGCTCAAACTTAAAATCTCGACGTTTCATGACATTCTAAGCCTATTTGAACAATAAAAATTTTTAAAATTTTTTTTGTCGTTACTATATTTCCACTGGATGTGGAACACAGTAGGCTAGAACCACCTTTAAATGAAATATTCATGCACTCTCTCAATTCCTACGGGAAATGGTAGCTTTGTCTGTCCCGAAACAATTCCCGTAAAATTTGAAATCATTCCCTTGGCCGTTTTCTAGAAAACACTTCTAATTTTTTTTTTGAAAACTGATTTTTTGCATTGATTATTTCACTCATTAACGCTATAGCCAATGAGACCCCGTTTTTTCAAAACATTGCACCAATCAAACGTCATTATTAGTGGTAATTCAAGCTAGATCGGCTTTTGACAGGACCAACATGCAAAATTTATCGCTCTAATTTTTTAGGTCGCTGCAGCGGCAAATATGCGAACATTTTTTGACGTTTTTTGTCGAGCTTTTAAGTTTTATCTATAAATATCTTCTCTAGCTTATTACTAAGTAATTGTTAACGTACTTACCTTGTAAATTGTAATATTGTATTATGTAGTAGCAAACAAAAACACACCTCAATTCCAAAGCGAATCTTGTCTGAAATATATAGGCTGTAACTTTTGCCTATCTGTAACTATGTCAGTTTTCCTAGTGTTCAATCAGGTAACAATTACACACAAAGATTGTACTTAATATAGCTCATAATACAGGAACAAGTCAAGCACAGCTTTCAATAGCTCGATAACGTAGTTACAAAGGTAAGCAAATCATTTATTATAAATGTCAAGTACACATTCGCTCTGGAACAAACTAAAAATGTATAGTACTTACATATGATAATCTACCAAAAAGTAACTCGTTGAATCAAAGCTGTGCATCAAACATTATAATTTATTGTATTTAAAATTCTCTTTGCTTAACAAAGCAAACTTCAACATAATTCATAAATTTCGTAAGTTAAAAGTAAGGATTAAATACGTAAATATGAGTCGATGAACATTTATTTATTATGGAATATAACTTGTAGCGCTAGATGGCGCTCTCTATGTCAATCTCGGAACCATGGGTGTACATTTTATTTGGGCGAGACATCGGTACTAAAGTAGTGCTCTCTCTATCGTTCCTCGTCGTATTGCACCTCAGAAACGTCTGAAAGGTGTTAAGCCAGTCTATATATTATAATATCTAAGGTTTCAATTCGTTTTATTTACTAGTTGCCATGGAAACGTCACTAGATTATTTTAAAATATAACGAATCTCCGTTGTTTCTACTGCGTTTGTTTCAGATTTGCTGTTTTGACAACATGAGTCGGTTTGGAAATATTTCTGTATATCAAATTAGTGATGAAATTGAAAATAAAGGTCAGTAAACTCCAAAAAGTGACAAGAAAACGTCTGAAGGCAGTTAATGAGAAAACATAATATTGAAGATGTACTTAATGAATTATTTATTCGTGAAATATTCTCCTCAAATACCACTCGTGCTTTAAATTTTATCTAAAAATTTTTTCTCAAGCTAAGTCGCCCCTAGTTAATATAACTCGTGCAAATTGGCAGTTTATTATCAAAGATTAAATCCCTCCCGCTAAAGCGGTCGGGATTTAATCAGATAATAAACTGCCAATTTGCACTCTTTATATTACCAGGCAACACGCTTTCGAAAAAATTTTCGATAAAATTTTAAGCACTAGTGATATTACATACGATAAAAACAAGAATCTACTACATTTTTGAAGTCTCTGAATACCCGGACATATTTCAAACAACCTATCAGTTAAGTATCAGTTATCTTCTTCAATCCGTGATTCTTACGTTTATACAATAGACAAAGACAATATCTATTTGCATCGTGCGTTTTTGCATGATTGCTTTGATTTTAATCATGGTCACAAAAAATTTTCACTCTTGGAGTCTTGAATTGTTTGCCAATATTCTTTGGCAATGATGACGGTCTCAGATATCTAAGGTCGAACAGGGCTACTGTTCTTTACCCTAGTACATCGCTGTAGACCTGGACCGGCCTCGTGCGGGGTGGACGAGCTTACTTTACATTAACCCCACTCACAAATGTGAGCGGTGTGGATGATTTCGATCCACCTCCCCGGGTCCTGGCTTGTTGGACCTTGCTGGCTAAGGCCTTCAGCTTCTGGCGCTCTTCTGCCTTGATGATCTTTCTTCGCCAGCTTGTCACCCCCCGGGTCATCTGTCTGTTCGGAAACTTTGAGGTATTTTTGGCTGCGATGGACTGCCGGTACGCAGAATGTCAATTGACATCCTGCCATCCGGATCATCGGTTAGGTAGGGATGAGCTACGTAGCTCGAGGAAGTGCAGATCTAAGTGCTTTGGTAGCACTTTCGGTCTGCACGGAGCTAGGTGACTACGGGTACTGGACGGCGTTTCGTCCGGTACCTGCAGGGTAGTGGGTGGGTGGTTGGGTTATCGTCATGTCTCTTCTGTGGGTTGTCTTCATCGGCGGTGGTATGGTTCTCATATTCATCCGTTATCTCACTGAGCGAATGGAAAATTTACTCAGACGGCCAGTAGAGGCGCTCGGATTTCCCTAGCAAATCCAGTTACGCAAATAGTAATGTTATTCATTGGTTACGGATATATTGGTAGACAAAAATTGCTGTCATTCAAAATAACAAGAATAGATCTAATGATTTTGTCTAAATTGACTACTTGGAAAGTTTATATAACCCGATCATTATCAAAACGTCTGGAGTTGTCGAGCATGAAGGTTTCTTGTATGTTATTTCCCCAAACTTGCCTTAAGTTTAAATTTGTATTGGAATGTTTAATTTTACTTTCTTGATTGACATATTAACAAGCTTATCAATGCAAAAAATCAGTTTTCAAAAAAAAAAAAAAATTAAAAGTCAATTTTTTAGAAAACGGCCAAGGGAATGATTTCAGATTTTACGGGAATTGTTTCAGGACAGATAAAGCTACATTTCCCGTAGGAATTGAGAGAGTGCATGCATATTTCATTTAAAGGTGGTTCTAGCCTACTGTGGGAAGTAATAAAATAAAAGTGCTGTTTTATTTCGGCTACTCATTACATATTCAAATAGAGACAGATTTACATTAGAAAAAAATATTATATTATACCATTTTTTTGCTCATGACAGTACTAAGGCAATTATTGTTGTTAATACCAAAATATATAGTTCCTCTACCATCTTCCAAATATTGGACTTGATTCCCAAATAATAATGAAACACTCCGTACTTAGGTCGTGTCGTTTTAAAGTAGTTTCCTAATTTATTAATTAAAATTGACGTAATTCGGGACTTTCAAATAATTGGATACAAAATTAAATATCATAAGACAACAATTAAAACGATTTCATTCGTATTTTCTCTTAAATACTCTCGTTTTCATAAATACGGAAACATTAGGTTGGTTATTTGACAAATCATATTTCCAGTATATGAATATGGTTAAATCGACGTTCTAAGTTTCGAGTGTCACACGCAAGAGACCACGACAGAAATGTATTTTTTTCCCTCTTCTCTTGAGAACAGTAGGGATCTTTTACTTGCCTAACATTTAATATACAAGGGACCGCCTGCTTTACAACCCCTCCGAAGGATGGTATATCCACTACGTAATCCTCGTCTTGAAATTACATAGCTTCCGCGTATACGCTGATACACAAGCCGCTAGAAGGTGGGACGAGATCGCTGTGTTTCCCAAGATGGATTTCACCCATCCAAAGACTAACCGCGCTGAACGTTGCTTCATTGGAGCATCGAAATACAGCACAGCGAAGACGCACCTACGCTCGCCTCCGACAAAAATATATAATATAAATATACAAAGTCAGAAACGTAAGCGATAGAGAGCCGGTTTGTAATATAGCTAGGGTTGAAATACTCTTGGTAATAGGTTATTTAGATAAATGAAGGGCCTGGGAAGTATAGTAACGACAAAAATTTTTTTTAAATTTTTATTGTTCAAATAGAATAATGCCATGAAACGCTGAGATTTTAATTTTGAGTGAAAAAAATTTCTATCTGTCGGTCTGTCTGTCGGTCTGTCTGTAACTTTTTTTTGTGCGCACGTTTACTCTGGAACCGTTTAATAGTGTAGCGGCGTGAGCTCCCAAAGATGCATATTTAGCGAGCAACCTATCAATGGGGTAGAACAAAAAAAACTATATATGAAAATGTATGTCATAACTTATCACATCAGGAAATGCATGTTATCCAATCTATAAGTTGGTATAAGGGGTAGTTACAGCTCAGAAAGTAATTTTTTTTAAAATATGTGTTTTTACTTACCATTTTTACTCTAATTCGATAAAAATTCATAACAGAGGATATTTCTTTATGCCAACATGTTCACAAGTATTTGCTGAATTCGTCCATATATACCAACTATATAAAAATCGCAAAACTAATCATTCACGGTAAATCAAAGGAGGAGTAACAGTGTGTGTGCTACGGTAAGTCTAAACTTCTATTGGCCATAACTTTTGATTTCACGCTTACCAAAATTCTGATACATACATAGAAAACTTTGTTATTCTCTTAGCTTTAATTTAAGTACAAATACATGGAACTACGTATTTCATTTTGTGATAATAATAGTATAAATTATAACGCAATGTCACGAATTTCTGCGCACCAAAGCTAAGTCGGTCTTATGAATGCATGGCCATGCGCGCTCGAAAAATCGACTTTATTGTTGATTTGCATAAGGGCATGGAAGGGAAATTATGCCGTTAACTCATGTTATAGGGTTTTGAGCTGTAAAAATGAACAATTAAAATTAAATATATAAAGTAAAATGTTTATCTCATGATTTTTTAAACATATAAACACTTTTACTCAATAATAAATTGACAGTTACAAAATAAATAAAAAGTTATTGTAGGAAACAAAACTTAAAAGCGATTTTACATTTTTAGGATTATTATTCCGTACATATAAGTCTATACAGCAAAAGCTGATAGACAGATTTTATGAACAAAAACATTGCTTTAATTTGTTCATTCAATATGAAAATGTTTATTTCTAATAAAACTTATTTACGATAATGTCAAACAGTCAAATGACAAGGAAAACCATAACTAAACCTCATCTCATGCAATATACACATGTATAAAAGAACAGAGGTGTCAACAAATATTAGGCTACAAGCATGAGCGTCCACAAAAATATTTTCAGGGGAGCATAAAACTAAAGTGAAAAAACTAAATAAAAATAAAACTAAAGTAAACAATAAGACATCTACTAAAATTACTAGTTCGTATGGGGTACCACAGACCGCAGGGCAGTGTGCTAGGGTCTCTTTTATTCATTAGATATGTGAATGATATAAATCAGGTCCTAAGAAGTTCATATATAAGCCTTTTTGAGGATGAGGAAAATATGTATCTGAAAAAAATCAAATTGAAATCACAGATATAATGAATAAAGAGCTTTGTATGTTATATAGCGTGCGTGTATAATTTCTCATTAGGCATGTACATTCACGTAGCGCGAGAGATTTGACAACACAGCCGTAAATTCGTCCGCCGGGCGGAGCATCCCAGCTCTCAGTTATTTCATTTCAGCCAGCTGGCACACGCGATGTTGTAATTCTTACTCCCTATGCCTAACGCGCGGCTACACGCACGGTATATGATTATGTACAAAAAAAATTGAAACTCTATAATGACAAAACTAAAATGTATGGTTCTTGGAACTAAAGCTAATTGCCGAAAATATTTAAATGATCAACTGTTTCTGTACATTAATAATGCGAAAGTTGAATTTGTAAGTTAAATTAAATATTTAGGAATTATTTTAGATAGATAGTTAACGTTTTCAAAATATGTTGATTATCTATGTAAGAACATTGGCAAAACCAACCAATTGGGTTGGATTTCAGTGGAACAAAGTATTGAAACAACTTTAATATATAAAATCGAGAAAACCCTAATACCTACCTACCTTAAACCCTTCTTAGTTAAAAGATTTAAACAATTATTTAAGGTCTGCTGAAAACTGCAACATGAATACAAAAATATCATTCTTAAAAAAATTAACTGTTAGCGATGGCCTACGCGTATTCAATGCTTTGCCCACGGAAATCAAATATTTAGTAATTTAAAATTGTTTACTAAAATGTTACTAAATTATATATAGACGACAGAGCACAAAATAATAAATGACTATGTACAAATATATGTTACTTTTGAAGATAGCTTATGCTAAATAAACTTTATTCTATTCTATTCTAAATACATATTCACCTACGACATATAAAATATATACCAATTCGTAATAATGTACGGATTGGTATTTTCTTGTCACTGCCCACTATATATGCTTTAACTGGATGCAACACGACTAGTGCTTTATACGGGATTGGAAAAAAAAATTGCATATACCTTTTTAAAACTAAATAAGAGCACGCTTGAACTTGATAAAGCGACAGCCTTTATAAACGATGCCGTCAAAATTGCTCGTAGATATGTTCCGTTGCTATACAAATCAAAAACTTGTAAAGATGTAGATGATTTAGGTACAATCTTCTTCGACCATTGCTAATTTTCCACCAATTGAGGATTCCTTTATACATCACGTAAGACGTTTCTTGTTACAAGCAAAAATTTGGTGTAATAGTCATGACTCATCGTATAGTGCAAATCCTGTTGGAATGGGATGGTCCTTTGATGGAAATTATATTTTACCAGTGATGTCTATTTGGAAACAGCGCATAAGGAAGTACGCGAACTTACCTATATCATAAGGACAAGGATGCATGTGATATTTTAAAATGTGAGTGTTTTAAGGCTGGTTTAAAATGTAGTGATATATGCAAATATCCCTTATTTTGGAACAATATGGAACTGGAGGTTTTATACTCATCTAGAGCAGCGATGATGAATTTTAAACTGTATGTTACATCTGTAGACATGGTTACACAGAGCAAATCTAATTATTTGCGATACTGTTAAATTTTTCAGCAGATAGGGATATATTTTACTCTAATGCCGTAGGTGAATATACATATTTGCTCCCCTTAAGAATATTTTTGTGGGCGCTCATGCTTGCAGCCTAATATTTGTTGACACTTTTTGTTTTTTTTTTTGTTATGTATGTGTATATTGCAAAAGATTTAGCGATGGCTTTCCTTGTCATGTGACTATTTGACATTATTTCACATTAAAATATTATTAGAAATAAACATTTTCAACTTGAATGGACAAAATAGAGCAATAATGGCTGTCTGTACAACTTTCGCTGTTTGATGCTTTTACCATTCGAGAATTTTCATTACACACTATATATACGAAATAATAATTCTAACAATGTAAACTCGTTTTAAGTTTTGTTCCATATACATACAATAACTTGTACCTTTAACAAGAACTTTTTGATTAGTTTGTAACTGTCAATTTATTAATAAAAGTGTATATATGTTTAAAAATCATGAGATAAAACATTTTACTTCACATACTTAATTTTAATTATTCATTATTACAGCTCAAAACCTTATAACATGAGTTATGCAAATCAGCAATAAGGTCGATTTTTCGAGCGCGCATGGCCACGCATTCATAAGACCGACTTAGCTTTGGACGCAGAAATTCGTGACATTGGGTTAAAATTTATACTATTATTATCACAAAATGAATACGTAGCTCCATGTATTTGTACTTAAATTAAAGCTAAGAGAATAACAAAGTTTTCTATGTATGTATCAGAATTTTGGTAAGCGTGAAATCAAAAGTTATGGCCAATAGAAGTTTGGACTTACCGTGGCACGCACACTGTTACTCTCCCTTTGATTTACCGTGAATGATTAGTTTTGCGATTTTTAAATAGTTGGTATGTATGGACGAATTAAGCAAATAATTGTGAACATTTTGGCATAAAAAAATATCCTCTATCATGTAGTTTCATCGAATTAGAGTAAAAATGGTAAGTAAAAACACATGTTTTTAAAAAAATTACTTTTTGGGCTCTAACTACCTCTTATACCAACTTATAGATTGGATAACATGCATTTTGTGATGTAATAAGTTATTACTAATATTTTGATATATAGTTTGCTTTGTTCTACTCCATTGATGGGTTGATGATACAATTTGAATGGGCGGCCGCTGCATTATAAGATATTGACTTGAAATTTGGTACACGTATGTATTGTAATATGTTGCAACCCCTCAAAAATTAAGGTTATGTTGGTTACTAAAAAGTAGTAGTATTTGCACCTACTCGAGAAACCTACCAGAAGTTAGTTCTGGTGACATCTGGAATTATCTAGAGAATGGTGGCGTCATCACGGAAAAATCGAGATCTGTCATTTTTAGGTATAAAAGACCGACCGCATTCTCAGCGAGTAGTTCAGTAGTTCAAAAAGTATAGAAAGTGAGGTTAAGACTTCAAGGATAAACAAAGTGATAAACATTGTGATTTTAGTCAGTAAAGTGTATTTAAATTAATAATAGTATTGTGAAGTATCCAGTAAATATTTAATAAAGTGTGTTAGTGGACATCTCTTGTTATAATTTTTGGAACCCACGGAATTTGCAAGGGGTAGTTTCCTAAGGGTGGAAACACGTCACAAATTGGTGTCAGAAGCGGAATTTTATGACAAGAGGAGCTCTGAAGTTGTGCTGGAGTGTTCGAGTTAGCACAGAGGACTCATTTACTGGACATTGTTCGAGGGTTATTTTCGAACAGGAAAATAGTGTTAAGTGCATTTTTGAGACATTGTAGAACATTTTATTAGGACATTAGTGTGATAATTAAATCCTTTGAACTGAGAAGTGATAGAGACACTGAAAAAGACTCATTTAGTGCGTGAAAATTTCTAGAACTTTTCTATTTGGACATTAGTGGAGATTATTAAATTCTCTGAACTGGATAGTGACAAAAGACTCTGGATAAGACTTTTTCGTGCTATTTCGAGATTTGTCTAGGAAGTTCCATTACCGATATTGACGTGACAGTTAAATTTATTTTATTTTAATTTCATCGTATGCCCGTAACAACAAGAAGTATGGCATCCGATAAACAAATACAGGACTTATTCGAACAATTCCAAAAAATGATGGCACAGCAGCGCCAGGAGGAGGAAAACGGCGTCAAGAAGAAAAAGCCGAACACGAAAAGCGACGTCAGGAAGAAAAAGAAGAACAAGTAAAACTACGTCAAGAAGAAAGGAACGAATTAAAGAAAATGATGGAAGATCAGGAAACAAGACGTCAGAAAGAAAAAGAGGATGAAGAAAGAAGACGTCAGAAAGAAAAAGAGGATGAAGAAACAAGATGTCAGAAAGAAAAAGAGGAACAAGAAAGACGACGTCAAGAGGAGAAAGAGGAACAAGAAAGACGACATCAAGAGGAAAAAGAGGAACAAGAAAGACGCCAAGAAGAATTAAGGAAAATTCTGAATGAACAAATGAAAATGCAGCAGGACGCGATCATTTCTGCCAACGAAGAATTAAATAGTCAAGTCAAAGAAGAGATAAACAAGGTAGAAGAAAAAGTAGGTGAAGTCGAGACAGAAGTCTGTCAAGTAAAAGGAGAAGTAACTGAAGTTAAAGAGAAAGTAAACAAGTTCGAAGAAGAAGTCAAAGGAGAAATAGACCGGCTTAAACGACAGTTGAGAGATAGAGGAAGCCAGCAGGTGGTATCATCAGGACAGCGACTAAAACCTCCTTCTTTTGATGGCCAAAGTTCCTGGACGACGTACAAGAGGCAGTTTGAGGCAGCAGCGTGTGCGAACAATTGGGATAATGAGGAAAAGGCCATGGCATTAGTTCTAGCACTAAGGGGCCAAGCTTCAGAGTTACTCCAAACCATCCCAGTTGAGAAACAAAGGGACTTTAAAGTCTTGGAAGCTGCATTAGACTTGAGGTATGGCGATCAACACCTTGCCCAATTATACCAGTCTCAGCTGAAATCCCGGATGCAAAAAGCTGGGGAAAGTTTACAAGAATTTGAAGCTGCGATAGAGAGACTGGCACACCTGGCGTATCCGAGTGCACCTAAAAATTCCAGGAACAATTAGCCGTGGGGGCCTTTTTAGATGGTATAAGGGACGAAGAAGTCAGGCGAGTTCTGAGGCTGACGAGACACCAAAGTAGTAGCGAAGCTTTGGTGCGTGCACTCGAAGTAGAAGCCGCTTACAGGGATACTCCAAGGTCGAGAGTGCGAGCTGTGACTCTCGAAGAATCGCAACCAGAAATGAACCAGAACCCCTTGCTGACTGAGATGCAGAAAATATTCACCAAATTATGCGATAAATTGGATGGCCTTGGAAAGCGAGAAAAACAACAAAATAGAGGAAAGCCGAGCGGAGGTATTAAATGTTTCAACTGCGGCAAGGTGGGACATATGAAACGAGACTGTCGACAGCAGAACTCGGAGAGTCGAGTAAATGCTGTGAATGTTGAAGAGAAGCAGGAAAACAGTACCAGGGGGGTTGTTCTGGCTAGGGAATGCAGTGCCCCCAGAGAAATTAAGATTTCCCAGCTTCGAAGAATCGCAAGCAGTCTGTTGTTGCATGGATATGTGAACGGAAGAAAATGTTTGTTTACCATCGACACAGGTACTACGTCATCAATAGTACGGCCAGGATTTATATCGGGCATAAAGATTACCAAGAGGCAAAATGAAGAAGTGATCATCCGGACAGCTACGGGGGGCAGGGCTACGGTTCATGGAGAAGTAGACCTGGGTTTGCAGATTGGGCATTTGAGGTTCGACCACAGGGTCATCGTGGCTGACATTACGGATGACTTCATTTTGGGACTGGACATTATGGAACAGTATGGATTTATTGTTGACGTAGGGAAGCGAATGTTAAGGATTGGGAACGAACAATTTAGTTTGTCAAAAGTGAACGACCAATGCGAGAAAACCAGGCTGTTGACAACGCAGGCAGTCAAAACTCCTGCATTATACAGAAAAACAGACAAGGAAGATTGCAAGGTGAGAAAATTGCCGAACATGGTTGAAGTGAACACTGTCAAGGTCGATCTTCCAGACAGTTGGTCAAAGAAAATTCTGAGGCAAGAGCAATTGCGCGATGTAGAAATCGGACCCATGTTGAGAGCAAAAGAAGAGGGAACGCGTCCAGCATGGAAGGATGTTTCCGACAAAGAAGTGGGGTTGAAGGCTTTATGGTCACAATGGGATTCACTTACGGTCGTAGAGTAAAAGTTTTGAGGAGAGCATGGGAAAGCCCAGATGGGAAGCAGGTTGCCATGCGTCTAGTGATTCCCAGGTGTCGTGTACCAGAAGTACTCCAGGAAGCACATAATGAAACGTCCAGCAGACACTTCGGCATAAACAAGACATTGAGTAGAGCACGGGAACAGTTCTATTGGGTTAATAGTCGCCAGGATGTGGAGGCCTGGTGTCACAAGTGTAAAAATTGTGCTGCCCGTGGAGAACCATTTTCGATGAGCAACTACAGAAATGAAAGTCGAGAACAGCCAAAGAATGATCGAGAGCAGATGAACAGAACTAGTAACCACTTGAAGGCTCGTTATGATCAGAATGCCAGTACAGGGGGATTCAAGGTGGGGGATCTGGTTTGGCTGTACAACCCACAGCGGAAGGAATGGAGATCCCCGAAATTTCAACCTCCTTGGGATGGACCGTATACTGTTATTACCCGAATTAATGATGTCGTCTATCGGATTCAACGAAACAAAAAGTCCAAGATGAAGATCGTACACTTGGATAGACTGGCGAAGTATGTGAAATAGGCTGAATTGCCTGACCGGGACGTTCAGGCTTAAGGAGGGGGCAGTGTAATATGTTGCAACCCCTTAAAAATTAAGGTTATGTTGGTTACTAAAAAGTAGTAGTATTTGCACCTACTCGAGAAACCTACCAGAAGTTAGTTCTGGTGACATCTGGAATTATCTAGAGAATGGTGGCGTCATCACGGAAAAATCGAGATCTGTCATTTTTAGGTATAAAAGACCGACCGCATTCTCAGCGAGTAGTTCAGTAGTTCAAAAAGTATAGAAAGTGAGGTTAAGACTTCAAGGATAAACAAAGTGATAAACATTGTGATTTTAGTCAGTAAAGTGTATTTAAATTAATAATAGTATTGTGAAGTATCCAGTAAATATTTAATAAAGTGTGTTAGTGGACATCTCTTGTTATAATTTTCGGAATTTGCAAGGGGTAGTTTCCTAAGGGTGGAAACACGTCACAGTATTTTAACGAGATCTGGAACTAGATTATATTTTCATCTTGTTCCGTCGAAGGGTTGGGGGGTAAATTGGGATAAATGGGGGTAAATAGGTAAATGAAGCAGGTAAGAGTCCATAAAATTGATATTTAGTATATACAAGAAAAGCTAAGGTTACAAAAATTTTTTTGGCATTAGCCACCTGCACCCCATTATTAAAGGGGATGAGAAAAGATTATAATTTAGTGTGTGTCCTGTGTACAAGAACCAAAAACCTCAAAATATTTTTTTACTTCATCAAAATTAAGGCAAATAAATTTAATCAACAAACTGAAACAAGTAATATCAAATTTTATAAAAGAATCTATTAAATAAAATCATTATCTCAACGTAAAGTGTCCTAATTTTCGAAATGTAGATCATTACGTAAACTGACAACTTTGTGTATTTTTCTGTTTGAATCAGGAAAGAGAGATAAATAATACGTGCGAGTATGAGCTGTTTCAATAACTTCATGAACACGTACCTATTTACTTTAATTTCATTTCTGTTCGCTAAATTTAGAAATTGATTTTTCGAATTAAATAACGTTGCGTGTCTGGACAGTGGTCTGCCAATCTCACTACACGCTAAGTTTAACATAAATTCAATACCACTAAAGTCGAGAGTAACCCAAGCAAACATTGCAAATACACTTCTTCACAGTCATCGTGTGTAATACATTTGGCAAACTACAGTCACATGCAACGTCGCATAAAGCAGAAAACATAAAAAATGTAAAGCTAGAAAATAAATAATAAAAAAGTAAATGTAATGGGAGAATATACCAGGTGGTTTTATTATTACGTATTGTCATCAGCTGGTTCACTTTAATAAATGTTTCTCAGTTAGTCTTAATAAATTACACAATAATTTATAGATTGGTGAGTAACATGTGCTTTCCAACACTGCAGTTACGACGCCGTTAGTGACCTAGATGATGTTAGCGAACTCTTAGATCTAAAAACGCCTTTTATAGTCGAAGAGCGAGACCTTTGAATTCGATACATGCTATGCAATTCTCGAACATACAAAAGCAGGCAGTAGACTCGTATGTGAAGACACCTCATAAAAAAAAACATATATTTTGAGGTCGCTATTTGATTTGGAATTATGAAATAAAAAAAAAAAATCATTTTTTTGTTTTTTTTTAACAAAAATACTACTATTTTTCATGTACCGTTGTAGAACCTCCCCGAATCGACCTAAGTCGAAGCACAACCAGGTGAAAATTCGAAGAAACACCGAATTTTTACTGAGGAAAATATGTTTTGGTTCAGGATATGAGAGTGAAAGTATATGGTGGTCATGGAAAAATGAACCAAAAACAAAAGTATAATTTTTGATGAAGGAAAAATAAACCATATACTCTTACGGAATTATTTTTAACTTTTTTATTCCTCCACCAAAGACAATGACCATTGACCATGGAGATACAGTCATAATATATATCATTCGAAATACTGAATATAAAATTTTAACTATGTTACATATCAAAAAGGGTAAACTCGACAAATGTGGCGAAGCGCGTAGCGTCTATAGGTAAATATTGGCAAAAAATCAGTGAAAATGGGCAAGGGCGGTTTCTCACATAAAACAAGTTTTGATTTACCCAGCGACTCATAATTTGGACGGGTGCGTTGGACGATCAATACAAAGCGATGGTAGGAAAGCCAAATGCAGGGCTTTCCAAATATTAAAGTTATAGAGAAAACCGCTTTGTGCATAAATGACTCAAAAATCCATTTTGCCAAAAAGTCGGTCGGAGGCGAGTCATTTTTTCATTATTGAACCTGCATTGGGAGCAGTACGTCGTAAGACTGGCCGAACGTTAGCAAACTCATGTATTAGTCGAACTCCGTTCTGTCAATGATAAAATAACGTTAAAATCATGTTAAATAGAACTTTTAGTCCCCTGCCAAGTGTACAAAAATAGGCTCCCGTGGGCTCCTTGATGATGCAAATGTGGTAATAGTCTGAATCTCTTTGTTAGGCCTTGAAGAAACATAATTTCGATGTTGGCACTCTCAAAAATGATGCGCATGAGTACTGCGCGCGAAAAACAAAATGGCCGCCATCGCAAACACTTTTTCCAATTTATCTATTTCTATCTATTGGGATTACGAAAAAAGTTTTATACAAAAAATATTGCTAAATTAATTTTGCACAAACAAGGTTATAAGTTTTTATGCAGGACTAACCATTTTCCCAGAAACTTAACTTGAGATACTATTTGAGCAACTATGAGTTCTCAGCACTACCGAAATCATTATTTGCAGTTGACGGGAGTATGCACCATTGTCTAGCTAAGTACACACTTATGGATGCTCTTGAATCAATGCAAGGTGTACCTGCCGAAGAAAACGATGATGATCATGCTTCCACCACACCTGCAGTTTTAGAATAAAATGAGGAGCTACAGGAAAAAGCTGCGATAATAGATGGCATGGCGCTTCTTCACACCTACCACAAACCTAGCACAGTGAAGACATGCCGTGACCTCGGTTTAAGCTTCAGCAAATGGATCGGGCAAAAATTCAGCAATGACAGTGAGGTCCATGTTGTTTTCGACTCTTACAAAGAAAACTCGGTGAAGAAAGCTATGAGAGTGATTCGGCAAAAAGGCTCAGATCCAATCCAGTACAAAATCGGACCAGAAACGAACATTGGAAGTATAGCAATGAATAAATTCTTGTCCCACGATAAGACGAAAGATGAACTGACAGAGTTCCTTTCCGGTCAGATTCTTTAGTCTGGTGTGACCAATAACAAAAGGTTTGTAATCAGTTGGAGGGACAAAGCTTCATCACATGGCGATGATCTATCCAGTCTTTCAAGTACGCAGGAGGAGGCGGACACAAAGATCATATTACATGCAGTATATTTAGCACAGAAAGGAATTAAAACTACTCATGCATTCTCCCCCGATACTGATGTCCTAATTTTGGCACTAAGACGATATCCCAACTTTTGAAAGAGTTTGCATTTTTCCTTGGCCATGGCATGAAACGGTTTGTTCAGCTAGGTTCAATTTACAGAGCACTTGGACCTCTGAAAGCCTCTGCACTTCCTGGATTACACGCACTTTCAGGAGCAGATGTAACAGGATCATTTGCTGGCAAAGGTAAAATAAAGTAGTGGAAAACTTTTAATTCTGGCAGTGATAAGCTGCTAGAAGCTTTGGCTACATTGGGGACTACACTGTCTCTCAAACGTTAAAAATTTTTTTTCCCGTTTCTGGCCTTGGATGGGTTCCATTAACCAGCTACACAGATGGGGGAAAGAGAAGGAAGTAAAAAGGAAAATGTTAAAATTATATAGGTACTTTTTCTTTCAATTTCATATGCCTACCTACACTATAAAACATAGGGGGGATGGGGGTATTTGTTAATTTATTTATGTGTGTAATGTTTTAGTTATAATTATTGTTTCCAGTGGCCCGAGAAATAGTGTCAAATATGTTAATATGCACTGGCAAATCTCTCATCATTAGACACATTATTTTTTATTATTGGAAATTATAAAATGAAACTTTTTGGGAGAACGGTTAGTTCTACATAAAAAATTGCAATAATCTTTTCTCTGTATAATTGATTTAGCAGTATTTTTTATATAAAACTTTTTTCGTAATCCCAATGGTTACTTAGATAAATGGGAAAAAGTATTTGCGACGGCGGCCATTTTGTTTTTCGCGCGCAGCACTCAAACGCACCATTTTTGAGAGTGCCAACATCGAAACTATGTTTCTCCAAGGTCAAACAAAGAGATTGGGACCACTACCACACTTGCATCATCAAAGATCCCATGGATGTACATTTGATGGGGGACTATTTAAGCGATCCAAAATTTTTTTAGTAAAATATTTTTATATTATTTTCAGTCAGCCATAATTACCATAATTACAAAATTTTTACATTCTTTTCAAAAAGCTTGCATTAAATTCTGAGGAAGTTAACTGAATCTTTTCTACCAAATCGATTGTTAGAGCACGCTCTCATTTGTACGGTTAAAAGTAACTTGCCTTAGTTGAGGAGGCGTGATTCTTTCACATTATATCATTTTGCAGAATCTAGCTGTATTGTTTTAAAACTGTTAAATAAATGGTATTCTTTGAACTAATTGCATTTTATTGATGTCAGGACTTGTTGCTAGTCTTAATCCCTCGAGTTTTCATTTGGAAAACCTAAACAACTGAGTGAATCGGGATCTCATGATTCCCTAAGTCTGATACTCGGTGTTCTGGTCGCCTTAAGGGAGCTTGATAGAGATTTTTTTATGCGATTTCTCCAGAAATTTTTAAGTGCGGAGACCATTATTAGTAGGTAAATACTTACAGATCACGTAAAATTCCAATCCCGTCAGAGGGAAATCTTCGATAGGGATTTTTTTTATGCAAAAATATCAATCAAAAACCAAAAGACGTCAGACCACTTACTACTATATAAACAGATCAAAATCACGTCAAATTTCAACCCCGTCGGAGAGAAATCTTCGATAGGGATTTTTTAATACAAAAATATCAATCAGAAACCAAAAGACGTCAGACCACTTATTACTATATAAACAGATCAAAATCACGTCAAATCCCAATCCCCTTGGAGAGAAATCTTCGATAGGGATTTTTTTTTATGCAAAAATCGCAAAAAAATCGAATAATTGAGATCACGTCCTGAGGGAGCGTCGTTAATGATCTGAGGTAGTGCAGCCTCGTCTTTCGAACCCACTTGGGAGTGGAAGAACGGGGCAGAACGCGGCTGGTGCCCTTCTAAATACAAATAGGTCGCGTCACCACTTCTTCTACATTCCCACCCCTCTATATTTGTCATTTGTCTTCAACAATAAAAAAAAATCCTCGATACAGACTTTTTCAATGCCGCTATTGAAAAACCCATATAATCTCGAATGAAAATATTTGTTTAGTATCAGATATTTTATCTTTGGTAGACTTTTATTTTGCATATTTCGGAAGTCTTGCTCTCCGACTATTAGTACGTAGGTGTACTCTTTTACAGAACAATATTATTTCCATATATGTGATGACTCGCAACATTGATTTCACTAAGTATAATAATTATGATTTGTCCTTTCCTAGACATGAGTGGTACTGACCTTATAATTTAATAATATAGTAAAATGATTGATTATAACGATACAAATAAGGAAAATCGTAACTCACTGTTTGGTTAATCTATTCACCGATAAAATAACACACCCTCACAAATAAAATAAAAGTGGTCTGCCCGGCGGACCAAACCTATGTATCCTTATGTCTTTTGACCCGCTGAATTCGAAGTCAAAATTTTAGCCCCAAAAATACACCCTAAAACAAAACAAAAATTGTTCTGTAGGGCGGTTTAGACGATTGTATTTTGACCTGCTGCATCCTAATCTGAAGTCAGAATTGTCAGATTGGCTCAGTTTTCATCCACACCCATAAAACCTGTTTTTCGCCCTTCACATTGTTATGAAGTTATGAGGTTATGAAATAAACATATTAAAAAAAATTTCTAACCATTCATTTGAGTATGAAAGGCGAAAAAAACGGCCTTTTGGCGGTGTTTTTTGAGGTTAAACATGAAAACCGAGGTAATTTGACAATTCTGATTCGGATTCAGCGGGTCAAAATACATAAGGATACACTGGTCTGATTCGCCGGACAGACCACTTTCTTTTTGTCTCAGAGGTGTTTTTTGGGATTAGGGATGAAAAGCAGACCGATTTGACAATTCTGACTTTGGATTCGGATTTTAGTACAGGGAGAGATTGAAAAAAATTACTGTAACTCAAAAAAAATTTGTGCAGACTTTAAACTTTGGTTATAAGTTTAAAATAGGCCACACTTCACGAAACATAAAAGTTTAGGAGTTTTATGGATCCACGGGAACCTATAGGGGGTAAAATGAGGTACTTTTAATAAAAAAAATCGATTTTTCTCCATCTTCTCGGGAAATATGACATTTACAAAAAAATATTTCAAATAAAAGTTGTTTCTGGTAAAATTATCTTTAATTTGGTGTTTTTAAATTAATTTTATAGCAATAATTAACCGAAATACGGCCATTTTTCGATGGGGGGATGGCGGATGGATTTTTTCTAAAACAAGTATTTTAAAGGGACAAAATAAATTGATCATCTAGGTGAAGATATATATTAACGAAAAACAGCATTTCTGAGCAAGGGCGGATCTGGACCTTGAGCTTGGGGGGGGGGGGAGGTAACACAGCCGCGTGCTGAAAATAACAAAAATGTTTCTCCTCGAAAATTGAAATTGATGAGCGGGTTAAGCCTCTGTAAATGCAATAAATATATATATATATATTCAAAAATATAAAATAAAATAATAAAAATTATGAAATTTTAAAACGAAAGTTGGTTACTGAATCTTGGTGGGAGTAATTACCACGTTACCCCCTCCCCATAAATCCACGCTTGTTTTTGAGAGAAAAATTAATTACTGAGTAATTACAATAACAAAATGCCGACATTTTGTTAACAAAAATGTGAAAATGCACATTGAATCGGCCATAACTTATTTATTTTTTGTGATGTAGAAACAAACAAAGAATCATTTTAAAGATTGATTAATCACCTTTAATTTTGTTTCTTAGAACTTTTGAGGGAAGTGTCACAGTTTCTAAAATATTCAACATTTTAAACCTAAAAACGGTCGGATGTCATCTATAAAATTAAATATCTCCGAAACAATGAACCCTACAAAAATATATAAACAAAACAGGTTTATTCTCAGTTTATATGCTTCATTTTTGATGTCCACCGTATTTTCTCTTAAACTAATATTTATTGAGATATTTGCAGAGAAAAAGAGTGTTACATTTATAGTACAATAACTAGAGGTTTTAACTTCGGAATAATGTCATATTGAAGGGATTTCGTTCATTTTAGGCAGTATAATAGTAAATGCTTCACACAAAAGTTTCTGTAGTGTATCGGAATTATTTGTATCTAACGTTGATGAGTCATAAAGTATTACCGAATATCAGGTGGCGCTCTGCAGCTCACGGCCGGAGGAGACGGCAGTTTATATCGAACAGCGGTACGAGTAGGTCGGTGGTGTGAAACTAAGTGACGTGTCTTATTCTAACAGTATAAGCGAAGCGAGACATAATCGGGCATATTACAATTTCTATATTGTGCGGGGTCTTGCTAATTTATAGGGGGTGGATACCACCCCCTCTCAGGGAGTGGCACTTAAAAAATATATATATTGGAGCTAAAATAGAATCGAATTTTAAGAAGAAAAGGTTCTATGCAATTTTTCACATAAATTGATAGTTATTAAGTTACAGCGACTTCAAAATTGCGATTTTAGCTTAAAAAAAGGTATTTTTAAACGGCTTTCGTTTAAAAATACCTTACCCTTACCCTTACTGTATCGAAAAAATGTTATAGACCAATTACAGAAAGTACAAGTTGGGAATTAATTATATTTTTTGTTTATTGATGTAGGAATAATAATTTCGGAGATATTTAAGTTTATATTTGGTATCCAACTGTTCCGAAATTACCTTTAAAGTTTAAAATGCATTTTTTTCTAAAGCAAGTGCTTTAAATGAGCAAAAAAATTGAGCATCTAGGTAATGCTACATCTTAACGAAGAACTGTATTTTGAGATAATTTTTTTAAATTATTCGCTAATTAAAGTAGCAAAATGGCGATCTTTTTATATAAAAAAATATAAATACGCAAGTTTTTCCGTCATAACTTATTTATTATCTCTTATACTACAGGAATGAGTAAAAAATAATTTGAAAGCGCAATTAATTATCTTTAATTTCATTTCTTAGCATGCGTGACGTAGGTGTTACAGTTTCTGAGGTAATTAACATTTAAACTGCATTTTTAGTCTTATAAACGTTCGGACGCCATTTGTAAACTTTCATATACCCGAAACTATTAAATCTATGTAAATAAATAAAGAAGCGAAATTCATTATCAGTTTATGAGCTTTATTTTTGGTCTCTATTTTTCAATAAAGCTAATATTTATTGAGGTATTTGGAAAAGGAAAAAAATTACGATTTATCGAAAATACCTTTATAGTTTAAACTGTATTTTTTTTCTAAAGCAAATGCTGTGTACAAACCAAAAAATTTGAGCATCTACGTCATGCTATATATTAATGAGAAACAATGTTTGAAATTCCTTTGTTGTAATTACTGGCTAATTACAGTAACAAAATGGCGACGTTGTTATTAAAAAAAATTGTAGACACACATTACTTCGGTCATAACTTCTTTGTTTTTTACAGATAAAAAAACAGTTGAAAGCTTAATTAATAACCTATTATTCTACCCATTAGCATTCTTGACGTATGTGTCACAGTTTCTGAGATATTTAACTCTCACTCTAAATAATTATCTTATGAACACTTGGATGCCAAATGTAAACTTAAATATCTCCGAAATTATTAATCCTACATCAATAAGCAAACAATGTAATTAATTCCCAGTTTGTGCTTTCGACTTAAAATCGCAATTTTGAAGTCGTTATTGTTAAAATAAAAAAACTAAGTGACTCCATCTACCGGCCAACCTAGGACGTAGCTTTTAGTATTGAATGTATATCAAGTTTGTTTGAAAATAGTTGTCAATAATATTAATTAACTGCATATTAAAATTCTGTCATTGATTTGCTTTTTTGATATCCTACTTCTGTTTTGCATATATTTGAGAAAATCTCATCAGGTTATGGGCCCGAGGACGTTCTAATACAAGTATATAAACAGTAAAGTAAAGAAACATTCAAATTCAAATTTGTAACACTGAGTAGCTTTGAAATGGCTTTAGCGAGTGACTCTACCAACATGAAGATTGTGGTCGAAAAACTCAAAAGTCCTCAAGATTGGGCAGTTTGGAAATGGCACATGAGGATGGTGTTTCGAGCAAATGAATGTGAAGACATAGTATTCGGCATTCACAAAAGACCAGAACTTTCTGTCCAGCCAACTGTACCAGAAAAAGAAGCATTGAAGAAATGGAAAGTTGAAGACGCAAAAGCAGCAGCTCAAATTGCAGGTGCGTTGTCAAAACCCGTTGCGGATCTTGTGTTGACGAGTGAAACGTCAGCAGAAATTTGGGAAAAGCTTTGTTCACGTTTCGAGCGAAGCAGCACGCAGAGATTAAACATGCTTATCGAACAATTCTTCCAAGCAAAGCGCAACGAGACAGAAGACATAAGCTCACACGTAGCAAGGTTACAAACATTATTCACTGATTTAAATAACGAATTACAAAAACATAGCGAGAACAAGCTCTCGGAGAAAATGCTGAATGGCAGAATATTATCAACTCTTGGAAAAGAATACGATAACTTCAAGGACGTCTGGGATACCATCCCAGCACAGCAACAGACGCTAAATCTGTTAATTGAGAAGTTGTGTAATATTGAACTCAGAGAGACAAAATCTGTATCAGACAATAATGATCAACAATCGGCTTTTATGTCTGGCAAACATCAAAAGTCAAGGAATTTTAAGAAGACACAGGGAAATTCTACTTCAAGAGGTCGAGGAGGTGCTCAAAGAGCCAAAATGCGTTTTCCATGTAACAAATGTAAGCAGCTGGGTCACTGGGCGGCGGAGTGTCCTCAAAAGAATTCCCAAGTTGGAAAGGACGGACAAACAGCGTTCGTTGCTCATGCTCTCGGAGCATCTACAGACGAAAACCTCAGTCCTGATATATGGATATGTGATAGTGGTGCATCAGTGCACATAACACCAAATAAACTTTATTTTGCAACGTACAAGAAATTTGGAGTGCCACAGACAATTTCCCTTGGAAAGCGTGATACAACCATGAAAGCGTATGGACAGGGCACAATCAATGTACAGGTGTACTGCAATGGTTCATGGCATGATAGGCAACTCAGCAATGTGTGGTACGTACCAGATGCAAATGCTCATCTGTTTTCTGTAAAAGCGGCTGCACGCCAAGGATACAAAACAGAGTTGAATGATAAAGGAGTATATATTCGAAGTAAGATGACAAATAGTATTTGTGCTACTGGTTTCCTGAGTGACAATTTGTATGTGCTTAAAATTAGAGTTATAAAACCAGCATATGCCGTTGAAGTTAATATGACGATCACAAATGAGGATGCATTGCAAATGTATCATGAGAGGCTGGCACATCAAAATAAGCACCATGTCAAGCAAATACTTAAGCGCTTTGACATCGATATGACTGGAGTGCCTGACAGTTTCTGTGATGGATGCGCCGTTGGAAAAATGCACAGACTTCCCTTTAAAAGTCGACCGAATCAATCTAAATATGTGGGTGAATTGATTCACGCAGATGTAAATGGTCCAATGTCGATATCATCAGTGGTTGGTTCAAAATATTTTGTATGTTTTAAAGACGATTTTAGTAAGTTTCGTCGAATATTCTTCATGAAGCACAAAGACGAGGTATGTGAACATCTTGAACGTTTTCTCAACGAAGCGAAAGCAAATGGACATGTAGTAAAGCGATTTCGTTGTGACGGTGGAAAAGAATTTGGTAACAAAAATGTTGCAAAATTGTTCAGTAAACATGGCATTGAGCAGTTGGTTCCTCCTCCATATACGCCACAGCAAAATGGCGCAGCTGAAAGAGAAAACCGCACTTTGGTGGAAGCAGCACGCTCAATGTTGAACTCAAGTGGACTACCCCAAAAATTGTGGCCCGAAGCATGCAATACAGCAGCGTATGCTTTGAACCACTTTGGAAAGTCTTCCGTAGAATTTCAAGCAGAACTATGGTATGAAAGAAGATTGGAGAATCTGGATCATCTAAAAATCTTCGGCACCGAGTGTTACGTACATGTTCCAAAACAGCTGAGAACAAAATTTGAGAACAAAGCAGAACTTGGTTACGTGGTTGGATACGTCAATGAACGGGATGGATATCGTGTTTGGATTCCTTCTCAAAATAAGGTGGTTTGTTCTCATGATGTTCGCTTCAAACCGGAAGTTGTATGCAATCTGCGTAGAAACAGCATCGTTGAAATTGAAAATGAACATAAAAATTCATACTGTCAAACACCAGAGTGGGATGTAAATTTACAAAGCAGTTCAAATAATACACACATCTCAGATGAAAAGGAGAGCAACACATCAAATGACGAAGACACTTCTGATTTAATATCCGATAAACGTAAAAATGTAAAACCAAGATGGATGATCAGTGGTGACTTTGTCTATCTTACATAAGGACAAACTGTCACAACTCCAAGTTGTTACAAAGAAGCTGTCCAGAAAGCGAAAAGTGGCTCTCTGCTATGCAAGAGGAGCTTGAATCTTTAAAAGAAAACGACACATGGAAACTGGTTCAAAGGCCTCAGAATGAGAAAGTACTGCAGAATCGTTGGATACTGTGCATTAAGCAATTAAGCAATGGATGTCGATACAAAGCTCGTCTGGTAGCCAGAGGTCATGTACAAAAACGGGGTATTGACTATGAAGAAACCTTCAGCCCCGTGGCAAGATACGACACCATTCGTACACTTCTTGCTATCGCAGCCGCAAAGCACATGAAACTTAAACAGTTTGATGTAAAAACTGCGTTCTTGTATGGTTCTCTTCAGGAGAAGGTTTTCATTGAGCAACCAGAAGGATTTCAAGATGGATCGGGACGTGTGTGTCTTTTGCAACGAAGTTTATATGGGTTGAAGCAAGCCCCACGTTGTTGGAACCAGCGATTTCTTCAATTTATGAAAAAGTCAGGTCTAGAAAATAGCAGTGCTGATCCATGCCTCTTCTACCGAAAGCGCGACGAAGGATCTTTGTATATAGCAATTTATGTAGACGATGGTATTGTTGTTGGTGACAGCGACCATGAAATAAAAGATTTTCTTGAACAATTAAAAGAAGAATTTAAAATTACAGTTGGAGATCTTGAAAACTACCTAGGAATGAAAATTCAGCATTGTTCTGATGGTGCCATCATGGTTAGCCAAGAAGCATACACACAAAATATCGTGAATAGATTTCAGATGAACGAATGTAATCCGGTGTCTACTCCTATCGGTCGTGAAGAAGCACAGTCCAATGAAGATGTAACAGATAAAGTACCATTCAGGGAAGCAGTTGGGTGTCTTATGCATCTTATGACAACAACTCGATCGGATATCGCATTTGCTGTTAGCAAAGTGGCTAGAGTTCTAGACAAACCAACTCGAAGTGACTGGAATGCCATTAAACGCATATTTAGATACCTTAGAGGAACTCTAAAGTGTGGAATCATCTATAAAGCAGAGGATTTTTTGAAAGTATATAGTGATGCTGATTTTGGTGGAGATATACACACCAGACGTTCCACAACAGGTGTTGTAGCAATGATATCAGGAGGAGCTGTATCATGGATGAGTCAATTGCAAAAATCCGTTGCATTATCCACAACGGAAGCCGAGATAATGGCAGCTAGCGAAGGAGCAAAGGAGGTTATCTGGTTAAAACGTTTGCTCCTCGAGATAATCGATGTTAAAGAAACTCCAATACTTTTCATCGACAATGCAAGTGCTGTAAAGCTAGCGAAAAACCCAGAGTACCACAAACGTTCTAAACATATAGAGATACGTCATTTTTATGTTAGAGAGCGGTATCTTGATGGGGAAATAATTATCAAGCATATAGAAGGAAAACAGCAGTTAGCTGACATCCTAACAGAACCTTTAGATAAGGTTCGTTTTGAACTTATTCGTCAAAACATTGGTGTTTCAAAGTTGGATGGTAGAGTTTTGGAGAAGGTGTTAAAATAAAAAAACTAAGTGACTCCATCTACCGGCCAACCTAGGACGTAGCTTTTAGTATTGAATGTATATCAAGTTTGTTTGAAAATAGTTGTCAATAATATTAATTAACTGCATATTAAAATTCTGTCATTGATTTGCTTTTTTGATATCCTACTTCTGTTTTGCATATATTTGAGAAAATCTCATCAGTTATAACTTAAAAACTATCAATTTATGTGAAAAATTGCATAGAACCTTTTCTTCTTAAAATTTGATTTTACTTCAGCTCCAGTAAATATATATATTTTTTAAGTGCCACCCCTGAGAGGGGGTGGCACTTAAATTTAATTAGGTACTGACTATTTTATTGAAAAAATATGAAATTGTTGATTGTTGATTGTCTCTGTCGTAACTTCTTTGTTTTTTATGTCATAAAAATAGGAAAAAATCATTTCGAAGCGTAAATAATAGTTTTTTTCTTCAAGCGTATTAAAATGTTTAAATTATGTCACCAAAAACAGAAGTAGAAGTAGGACATTGTTTTACTAGTAACAAAATGTTAGTACCGAACGCCACCGTAGTGGACATTGTTTTACTAGTAACATAATGTTAGTTCCGAAAGCGCCACCGCAGTGGGTATTGTTTTACTAGTAACATAATGTTAATACCGAAAGCCACCGGTGGCGCGCTATCCACTAGCCACTTGTCATATTGTGTCAACATGTAAGACTGTAGTTTGAATATTTGTACATTTATGATAAATAAATGAATTTTTGCATTTTAATACGCTTGAAGAAAAAATAGTATATATTACACGGAGTAGAACGCCTTTTTTTGTGTTGAGCCCAGGATTTGCGGCTGAGGCGAAGCCGAAGCCGCAAACTGGGCGAAACTAGTAATATAATATACTATTCATCTTGGTTATTAGCGTTTTTTGCCTAAGTGCCATAGTTTCTGAGATATTTAAACTAAATACTTCGTCTTATAAACGTTCGTATGCCACCTTTAGACTTCCAGATCTCCGAAACCATTAACTCTGCAAAAATTAGAAAAAAAAACGAAATTTATCCTTAATTTAGTAGCTTTCTTATTTGTCTCTAGCATGCTTTTGCTCAGTGTAATACCTTTCGATTTATTTGACAATAATGTATTTGAAATACCACTTTTTCAAACCAAAATCCCAAATTTTCTGGTAGTTATTATTAAATTAACTTAAATTTATCAATTTACATGAAAAGATGCATAAAACCGTTTCTTCTTAAAATTTAATTCTCTCTCAACTCCAACGTTGTTTTTTTTTAGGCACCTGAAAAGGGGTGGCATCCACCTCCTATAAATTAGCATAATATAGAAACTTCTTCTTTACTTTTATGCATTTACTATTAAGCTGCCAAAAATGAACGAGATCTCTAATTCATATAACATTATTCCGTTCCGTTATTAGTTAAAACCTTTAGTACTTCGGTTAATCTAATATATAAAAATCTCGTGTCACAGTGTTTGTTATCGAACTCCTCCGAAACGGCTTGACCGATCGTTATGAAATTTTTGGTGTATATTCGGTAGGTCTGAGAATAGGTCGTAGGCTATTTTTTATATCCCTAGGTGATAAGGGTGGCCCTATCCAGAAATTTTCTTTTTATTTTTTGGACAAAAATTTATAATTTATATGGCAAAACAACGTTTGCTGGGTCAGCTAGTTATTGCTATAAAATGAAACTTAAAAACTCCAAATTAAAGATAATTTTGTCAGAAACAACTTTTATCTGAACTACTTTTTTGTAAATGCCATATTTCCCGAGAAAATAGAGTAAAATCGATTTTTAATTAAAAACACCTCTTTTCACCCCCTATAGGTTCCCGCGGATCCGTAAAGCTCCTAAATTTTTTTTAACCTGTAATCGAAGTTTAAAATCTGCACAAATTTTTTTCGAGTTAAAATAGTTTTCCTGTACTATTGAGCAAGTCAATATACATAAGGATACATTGGTCTGATCCTCCGGATCGTTTTGGAGGTGTTCTTTTGGGGTTAGGGATGAAAAACGAGCCAATATGAAAATTCTGACTGCGGATTCAGATTCAGCGGGTCAAAATATACATGAATATACTAGCCTGGTCCACTGGACAGACCACTTTTTTTTGTGAGGCTGTGTAATTGAAAGGTTGCGTATAATACATTGCCACTTATTTTGTTTTTGTTAGTAACTGTGCTTGATTCTTCATTCATGATCATCCCAATTGTTGCTATTCCTTCCTATTTGTCGTTTGTTGTTGTTCAGTATTAGCGCTTTCTTCAGTAGATGTGTTGGGTTCCTTCTTCGAACACGTCCCCAGTACTTCAGGTGTAGCTTTCTATTCTTTTTATAATGATTGTTTTCCCTGTTATGAATGTTGACGTTTTATGTCGTTGCTTTAATCTTGTTGTTCTTACGAATAGTTGTATGATGTCTTTTTCAGTTCTTCTTAGATCTCTTCTGCTGCCGCTCCGCATGTCATCGTTGGCAGTATGATGGCTCTGTATATTCTCTTGTCAGGACATGCTGTTTTTTTTCTCTCGATGAAAGATATAATTGTTCTTGTAACTCTGTATGTCCTTTCAGTTTTTTCCATTGCAATTAATCTCCTTTTCAGTTGGATCGTTAGATAGGTTCCTATTTCGATTATCGCTATTTTACAGCCTACATGTATTGGAAGTAAAAATAGCAAATTCTTAGTAACTTCGTCATGATAAATAACAATATAAAAAGCAAAAGTTCAGGTTGGCTCTGGTTTTCCCAATACAGGTAATAAAGTGTAACGCAGGTATAGAGACGATCCAGCTACTGGGACCCGACATTGTCGGTACGCTTTGAAGATAATTGGAATTCCAGCGGATCAGTTCACTGTACGAATGAGTTCAAAGCATGCCGACAAGACTGGCTCCCTGCCGTTGGATCGTGTGTAGACCTCTTATAAACCCTAGTTTATGGGCGGTCCTATCACAAATAACAAGTAGAATTAGAATTCTACGAAAAATAGACATACTAACTACCTATCTCTTTATTTGTCACTAGTCGTATTTGTACCTTGTGCATGATAAGCGTTCATATTCGAAAGTAAATAGTGCTATTTTGAAAATATGCCACGAGATTGTGTAAATATACCTAACAACTTTTGTTATATTTGTGGTGAAGTGACTTTTGCGCATCAAAAACGTAATTTTACTCCCAAAATTAAGAAGGCGTACCAGTTGTATTTTGGTTGTACAATTGGAGATGAAGACAAAAAATAGGCACCTCATATGTTGCAGCAATTGTGCGAACAATCTTTGCAGTTGGCTAAGTGGAAGAGGACGTTCAATGGCTTTTGCTGTGCCCATGATCTGGCGAGAACCTACAGATCATGTTACCGATTGTTATCTTTGCGTGATACCTCCTACTAGACAGGGTATTAACAAAAAAAAAGGATGGTAATACAATACCCCAATTTACCATCTGCCATTCGCCCGGTTCTCCATAGTGATGAACTACCTATTCCTAATCCACCTCAAGAATACAGCCTTGATTCTGGCCATCAACATCACAAGATCCCGATTTCTCTGCCGAAGTGTCCGGTGGTGAACCACAGAAAATTAATCAACGCGAATTAAGTGATCTTATAAGAGACCTTGAGCGGAGCTTTTGGCATCTCGATTACAACAATGGAATTTACTACAAGAAAATGTTAAAGTTTCCATGATCCGAAGTAGTCAAAAAGATTTTATACCTTTCTTCAAAATGGAAAACAACTTGGTTACCTGCAAGGCATTACGGTTTAATGAGTGCTTTACACATTCCCCATGATCCTAGTGACTGGAGACTTTTTATTGACGCCTCGAAACTTAGTCTAAAAGCTGTGTTACTCCACAATGGAAATAAATTGCCATCAATTCCAATCGCCCATGCTGTCCACATAAAGGAAAATACAGTAAGATGAATGTATTGCTACAAACTATAGAATATAACAAGTATAAGTGGCAGATTTGTGCAGGCTTAAAAGTGATAGCTATCTTACTTGGCATGCAGCAAGGGTATACCAAATATTGCTGTTTTCTTTGTGAGTGGGACAGTCGAGCGCGATAAGAACATTACAAAAGAAAAATTTGGGCGCCAAAATTGAACCAGGAGAAAAAAATGTTGCTAACATTTCATTAGTTGATTCACAAAAGGTAATACTGCCACCACTCCACATAAAACTGGGGCTTATGAAAAACTTGGTAAAAGCTGTGGACAAAGAAGGACGTGTTTTCAGTTATTTAAAGCAAAAATTTCCCGGACTTAATAATAATGCGAAAATTAAAGACGGAATTTTTGTGGGTCCTCAAATCAAGAACCTTTTCAAAGATGATGAATTTGACAACATTCTAGAAGGTAATGAAAAAGCTGCTTGGAATTCCTTCAAAATGGTAGCAACACACTTTCTCGGTAACAAAAGAGCAGAAAACTATACAGACCTTGTTGGGAATCTTCTTTCTTGCTACTAGAAATTAGGATGCAATATGTCATTAAAAGTCCACTTTCTACATTCACACCTAGATTACGTCCCAGAAAACTGGTGCAGTAAGTGATGAACATGGAGAGAGATTCCACCAGGATATTCAAAATATGGAAAAAAGATATCAGGGCAAATGGACTTCTGCGATGTTGGCAGACTACTGTTGGACATGTATAAGAGATGCTCCAGAAGTAACTTATAAGAGGCAGGATAAGACGCGGAAGAAGTATAATTAATTTTCTGATTAAAGTGCTTCGCATGATGTAGTTAATTGCTTTTTTTATTAAAATGATACCATAATATGTGAGTTAGGTCGGTTATTATAATTTTTAGAGCCAACAAATATTTTTTATGATTATGTTAGACGTAGCTGGGACCAAAACAATGCAAATAAGTGGTTTTGGTTAACGATACAAAATACAAGTTGAAATTTGTAGGTGTGTGATTATTTGTCATTCTTATAGAGTAATCGCCTATTTTGTGTTTTTCTCCGCTGACCGAACTCTGTATTGTTAACGGCTCTCGCATTCATGTTTCCTAGATAGTTGAGAATATTCTGCTCTTCTTCTGTGATGACTAGGAGGACGTCGGTGTACGTTACTACGATCGGGGCTCTCAATGTTTCAATGTGTCCATTAAAATTTGGTGTTTCCTTTATTTGTAGTGTTTTGCATCACTTGATCAAGGTGAATAATCTGGGGGATATGGGGCATCCTTTATTAAATCATATATTGTCCTGTTTTGTTTTCGTCGACTGCACAGACCACTGAATTGCAGTGCTTCCGTTTGATCGGCCTATGACGAATGAATGTTTCGAAGTCATTCTCTGGTTTTTCGAGCAGGAATTGTGTGTATTATTTGTATCCTACACTTCTGAGTGTTATTTTTCTGTTGTCATCTATTTGCTGATGACAACAAATACTGAAAAAAGCTTTTTCTTCAAGCGTATTAAAATGTTTAAATTATGTCACCAAAAACAGAAGTAGAAGTAGGACATTGTTTTACTAGTAACAAAATGTTAGTACCGAACGCCACCGTAGTGGGCATTGTTTTACTACTAACATAATGTTAGTTCCGAAAGCGCCACCGCAGTGGTTATTGTTTTACTAGTAACATAATGTTAATACCGAAAGCCACCGGTGCGGTGGCGCGCTATCCACTAGCCACTTGTCATATTGTGTCAACATGTAAGACTGTAGTTTGAATGTTTGTACATTTATGATAAATAAATGAATTTTTGCATTTTAATACGCTTGAAGAAAAAATAGTATATATTACACGGAGTAGAACGCCTTTCTTTGTGTTTCGCCCAGTTTTCGGCTTCGGCTTCGCCTCAGCCGCAAATCCTGGGCTCAACACAAAAAAGAGTGCGTTCTACTCCTAGTAATATAATATACTATTATTATTATTTGAGTGTACTAAAACGACAAAAATAGCTTATCGCATGAATAGAAATTTTAAAAAAATACTTATTTACGTACTTATAGTCTCTGTCAAACAAAATTAATGCCTGTATGAATTTCTCGCACACGACAAGCTTTTAAGATAATTAATTTTTTTATTTTTATTTTTTTCGTTTTAGTAAGTATACCTAAATAATAATAAAAGCTTGTTTTTAATTTTTTTTTAAATTTAATTTTTTTCTCTGCCGAAGCTGAAAACTATCCGTGCAAAATTTTCACTTATTTTCTTGGTACACACTGAAAGTTATTTTGTAACCTACGTCATTCTTAATTAACACACCATATATCTGAAATTTTACGAATTATTGCATAGTATTATTTATAATTGCATATTATTGTTTATTTTGGTATGTTTAAGTATTATCTTTAAATTTTAAAATTGTAGATTTAAATATCTAGAAGGTATATAAGTGTGTAAGGAATTCTAGTCCTAGAAGTGGTGAGACCTTTGGTAAGAGACTAACAATGAAATACTTGAAATGCACTTTAGTCTACGAAGACATGATAAAGGAAAAAGTTGCATTATTATACTCTTCGTAAAAACGAAGAGTATATTGTATTTGATCGGCACATTTCTAAAATCGTAAATATCGCTCGTAAAGAAAAAAATTTCATATCATTGTGTTAGTGAACGGTTCTTGTAAGCACGATAACTTAAGAAAGAAAAGTCCGATTGTATTGAAAAGAAAGTAAGTTAATGTTAGCTAGAGGAAGAACCCTATCGTTTTTGAAGAAAATCGATCAGTAAATAAAAAGTTATTAATTATTTAATTAAAAAAAATATTCTCTTAATTTTTGTCGCTTGTACTAACTAAAATGGAAATCTTGCGAAATATTATTTCCATAATAAATTTTTTTTTGTTTATGAATTTTACTAATATATTTCATAGAAGTACGAGTTGAAATATGTATGATTGTAGAAAGATATAGGTATATCACAGACAATCAATTTTCGTCGCAATATGTGGTGGTGCAGCGGCTAAATTTTCGTGTTTAAACCACACTTTTATCCACCACACTTTCCTGGCAGGAAGACCAGGGTGGAATTGCTTCGAACGGGTTTTTTCGTTGAGTTCTGTTTTCTCGTGTCAGCAATCAAAATTCCTAAGTGTTCGTCTGTGGGCGAAACCGCTAGTTTTTTAAAGTGCCGATTTTAATTATTTTTAAAGTATTTTTGTGTACTATTATTGATCCAAATTGTTAATTTTAAGCTTTATTCTTAGGCAGGAGTTTTAACCTTTTACATTCAGCTTTAGCCAAACCGGACCTGCCCCGTCCAGAACGACAACCACCACGACGCTGCGCGTCGTGGTTGTCTGGCTGGCTTCGGGCCAGATTCCGGGAAGGCACATACACCGGCACGGTAGCTCAATCGGTTAAGGCGTATTGAGTGGCGAATACGCTGATCGACTCGCTACCGCGCTCTGGGTTCGACCCCCAGCCCCGGTATTGACAACACCGGTGGGTGTGGATGTATGTCTGCGTTTTTCCGAATGTGTAACCCTCTTCCGGACAGCCTTGGCTTTGGATTTGGGGGTTGTCTACTATCTGTGGTGTGTTTATGTTTATGTTTATGTTTTATGTACCTATAATTTTAATAAACTTGTTATTGCTTGCTTGCGTTGCAATCCAAAGGTCCCGTGTTCGAATCCCACCCAGGTTGGATATTTTTTTTTTCATATAATTTTTTTCACAACAAAGATGGTATCACAAAATTTAGTCCAAAAACTAACATTATTTACAAGAAAACTGCGAAGAGTATCCTATAGAATGTGTAACAATTATATATAAAAAGCTGAGTAAATTGGCGAAGAGTACGTTTTTAGCTTGTTATTAAATATTAAAGAAATTGTATTTGTAAATACTGACCTACTTAAGTACTATATGTACTTAAGTAAGTATTTACAATTAATAAATAAAATAAAATGATTAGTATCACAGGATTTTAAGTTCTAAAGAGCAGCAGTTTTTATGTGGAAGTATAGTAACGACAAAAAAATATTTAAAAATTTTTGTTGTTCAAATAGGTCTGTCGGTCTGTCTGTCTGTCTGTCGGTCTGTCTGTCGGTCTGTATGCAACTTTTTTTTTTGTGCGCACGTTTACTCTGGAACCGTTTAAGATATTGGCTTGAAATTTGGTATACGTATGTATTTTAACGAGATCTGGAACTAGATTATATTTTCATGTTGTTCCGACGAAAGGTTGGAGGGTAAATTGGGGTAAATTTGGGGTAAATGGGTAAATCAAGCAGGTAAGAGTCGATAAAATTGGTATTTAGTATATACAAGTAGGGATTGCAATTTACCGGAAGTTTTAATAACCGGTAAATCGGTAAATAAAAATGTAAATAACCGGTTAACCGGTATTTACCGGTAATTTTTAGAATGGATGATTAGGGTCTTTTTCCATGTACAAAATTATCTAAATTTACCAAAAAACATTTTTTTATACGTTATTTAATATAATGAACAAACAACAGTAAGATCACAAGAGCTTTTTTTATCGGATAAATTTCTCTTTGTAACGAAATAATTTTGCCAAATCAGTGATTTTATAAGAAAAACTGACATGAAAAAATCGCGAGACCGGAGGTCGAGCGATTTTGTCAAATGTCAATTTTTCGAGCAAAATTACTGATTGGCAAAATTTTGAGTTAAAAAGAAAGGACCCCGCACACCATATAGGGGGATTTCTGCCTCCAGTCAAATTTAATCTAACCCACGTAAAAATGTTCTTTTGAACCCCCTGAACAAATGTTCAAATGCAGCCAAGTCCGAAAAGATCTTCGTTTTCGAGATGGAGCCCTAAAGATCGTTCCAAATCCAAAATCGCCTAAAGTTATCTTGTCTTAATGACTACATTCTATTGCTGTTTCCATAGAAATCAATAGTAAAACAACATTGTTTTGATTCATTGAATTTCCTACTATCCAAGAACGAGTGTGTTATTTATTAAAAAATATCGGCATTTTTTGAGTACGTGGACACGAATTACTGATCGAAATTGTTTAGGGAAGATTACCACAGAAAATTCCATAATCATAGTTCAAATAAAAATCAATGGATCTGATTAAATTGCCCATTTAATGGGCATTAAAATAAAAAACATGATACACTCTGAAAGTTCAGATAAAAAAAGAACAATTCCAATCCTAGGAAGCTCGGAGAACAATAATTCATCATAAGATTTTGAGTCACAGAACTTAACAGAAGTTTTTTATTTAAAAAAAAAAGTATCACAACTTTATTCTTGAATTGAAAAAACTGCAGCAAGAATTAATTATGCAGTTCTGAATTTCCATAAAATCAAAGCCAACTTTAATTTAATTTTTTCAATTTTAAAACGTATTTGGAACGATCTTTAGGGCTCCATATCTCGAAACGAAGACCTTTTCGGACCTAGCTGCATTTGAACATTTGTTCAGGGGGTTCAAAAGAACATTTTTACGTGGGTTAGATTAAATTTGACTGGAGGCAGAAATCCCCCTATATGGTGTGCGGGGTCCTTTATCCATAAAAGCTCGAATGTTTTTTGGCAAGATAAATTAACGACAGAATATGTGAACGAACAACAACAATAATTTATTAAAAATAATTATAATTTTCTCAAAACGACTCATATTGTACAGTATAGTTTCCACAATACTTAAAAATTATAGCTGACAGTACAGATTTCAAAGTGACGTGCGACTACTATATGTACTCTGCTTTTGAGGAACAGGCATTTTTATCGGTGATTAAAAGCGATGCATCTTTTTTATTGCTGTCAAAGTGACAAAAATGTGACTGTCAAACAGACTTTTTTATATAGGAGTTAATTTATCAAAAGGAAAAAAATATAAATGAAACATAAATAAATAATTATTCTGTATATAACAAAAATATCCACTTAAATAACAAAAATTATAAACATACACTCAAATATGGCATTTACTGAATATCTAATCTAAAAATACAATATTTTTTTAAAAATAGCCTGTTAAAAGGGTTAGTTTTTCAAAGCTATATCTGTTAGTCGTCTGATATTTGTGCATAGAATACCGCTGCTGAAGATTCCCTTCTTCAATCGGTGGGTCAATAAGTTAATAAGAATTGGTAATAACATAATTCTAAATGTATTCCAAGATATTTGCGGCAGTGAAATATTCAATTTTCTGTCGTAAGATATTGTCAATGTCTCTCTTATATTTCTTAGGGCTTGGTGTTTGGAGTTTACTTTTTATAATATTATTTATGTATTGTTAAAAGTGCTCGGTGTTGGAACAATCACTCTGTCTTTAGTGAATACTAGTCAGTGACATAAATAGAAACGTTGAATACGTGACATATCGGAAGTTCAGAATTTACCGAAATAACCGGTAAAAAAATAAAATAACCGGTAATTATCGTCATGTGTTTTTTGTCCTAATAACCGGTTAACCGGTTAACCGGTAATGCAATCCCTATATACAAGAGAAGCTAGGGTCTCAAAAAAATTTTTTGGTATTAGCCACCCACATTACCACCCCCACCCCCTTATTAAAGGGAATGAAAAAGAATTGTGATTTAGTGTATGTACAAGAACCAGAAACCTCAAAATATTTTTTTACTTCATCCACCCCCACTACCACCCCCTATCACCACCCCCACCCCACTACCGATGTGCGGTATTGTTTTATGGGTTTTTGGGGTAGAGGATTTCAAATATTATATTATTAAAGTTCCATAAACAATTATGTCCACATACAAAGTTTTTTCGTTGTGAGTGACTTGGGTAGAAAATCTGGATGTGGAAGTAGTGATTCCTTGGGCAGCGGTTTTTTAAAAAGTCATCCACTGTGAAATTTAAGGATTAACTTTAAGGTGGCCAGGTTGTCTAATTTAAAATTGTGAATAAATGAATGAATATTGTATTATCGAAAATGTAAAGAATGTGCAAATTTAATTTGTTAATTTTTGGAAAAGAAAATTACCCGCCTTCAAGAAAGATCGCCAAAAATTGTTAAATAAAGTTTCACCATCGCCCAGTTAAGTTAATCTTATTACCTAATATTGATATTGAAGTCAGTTAAAAATATCTATGAATTCGTTATTTATTCCTTTTGATACCTCAATATCGATATTATAATTTGTTTTTGAACCAGGAAGACTGAATATAAAAGTCCCATTCACACCATAGAAGTTACCAGAAAATTCACTAGAACCTTTTTGGCGTTTTGAGCAACCAACAATACACCACTACAGTATATTTGTGTGCATTTTATTATATCACATGATGCATCGACCTCTATTTGACCTCCGTGTATTTGATACACCATTTGCGCAATATAAAGGCACCAAGTAATTAGCCACTTATACCTTCAGATTTATACAAAATGGATTAAAAACTAATATATAATGTGCAAACAATAAAATAGAAATTTATACAAAATAATTTGACATGAAATTAAAATTTATGATATGTCAAAATTTATGACTATTGCCCTGTGTAAAACTGGCCAAGGCGGATCCAATCACAGATGTATGATTTAGCGCGGTAAATTTGAAATGGTCCTCCTGGTTTAAAAACAGACTATAGTAATAATGTTTAATTTTATTTCACAATTTTTAATGATCTTTTTTGAAGGCAATTTTTCTCAATATTTTTGCCCTTTTTAGTGACTTATTTATTTGTCTTCTACATAGTAAAGTAACATATCCATCATTTTGGATTTTTAAGCTGGAGCTCGTTATAAGAGAATTCTGAAGTCTTCATAAATCAAATTCCATGTAAATCTACAATAATGTTGCATTATTGTACCGTAATGGGTTCACCCTTTTAAATTCTTAATATTTGAGATCACATTCACTATCAGCTACTCCTAAAATACCTTGTAGCTACAAATTTTAATACAAAGTTTGCGCGGCACCTTCGCCAAATATTACAAAATTTTCAACTAAAAAAATCTTATGTCCAATGTTTGGTCACCTTGCACTAGGCGTATCTTGATGAAATTAATATGGAAATTATACAGAGTTATACCTTACAGTTTGAGAAAGATTTAATACAAATTGCATAAGCCAATTCAGAGTCATGATTTGAAAAAACTTGAAAAAAATTGAAAAAAACATGGGGTAATTGAGAACTTCCTCGTTTTATAAATTTTGTGGAGTTGGTTAACTACAAGTCAAATATATAATAATAATAATAATATTTATTAATTTCAGAAACTGTACAAAGCGCAGTTAAGAAATATTGTCGTTAGAAATACAAAGAAAAATATCACAAATAACATTGTAAAAACATATACACACAAAAAACATGTGAACAGTGAGCAATTGAAAATATTATAGGGTATAATTCACAAATAATAAGAAAACTAGAGAAAAGTAGTCACACATTTTGTAAAAATTGGTCAATATTATAGCTGTTTATGTCCAACAAAAGTGATTTTAAAGCCTTTTTAAGCTTAAAAAATGTGGTCATAGATTTAATATGCTCAGGCAAACAATTAAAAAATTTACAACCCATGAAAAAAAGACTTTTTTGGTATAAAGCCGTTCTGTGTTATTTTGGTAAAAGGAGATCTTTTTTCCTAGTGCTATATGGATGATCAGTTCTTTAAATTTGATTCTGTTTTTTAAACAAAACATGACAACTCATAAATGTAAATAGTGTTCAAGGTAAGAATGTTTAAGCTTTCAAAGGCTTCCCTGCAGGAAGTATTATATCCAAGATTGGCTATTATACGTATTGCCCTTTTTTGCAGTAAAAAACTCTATTTGCCTCGGATGAGGAACCCCAATGCACTATACCGTACTTTATGCAAGAATGAAAAGAAGCAAAATACAACTGTCTTACTATTGCTAGGCTACATTGTTTAGATGTTATCGCCAAGGCATAACAGATCTTTGACAGTTTTCCACACATATCATGAATGTGATTAGACCATTTAAGGCTACAGTCAATTTTCAAACCAAGCATTTTCGATTCATTGGCATACTCAGAGATAAAAGGATATTAGTGTTGAAGACAATATTAGACTGCAATGTTCTAAAGATAATACAGGTTGTTTTACTTTGGTTAATACAGTTTATTATTTTCAGTCCACAAAATTACTTTATCATATATAGTTTTTGCACAGTCTTCAGCATCAGCTAGGGTATTAAATTTTATTAAAATGTTCGTATCATCAGCATACGAAACTGTCAAATATGATGGATGTTGAATAAAATTCAGCATATCATTGATATAAATAATAAAAAGTGTGGGCCCCAATATAGACCCTTGAGGTACTCCAGCGGTGACAGTCTGCGAGTCAGATACAACATCCTCAATACAGACCTGCTGATTTCTATTTGCAAGGTATGATGCAAACCAATCATGAGCAACACCTCCAACTCCATATTTCTCAAGTTTTGTCAATAATATAGAGAGTGATTTACACAGTCAAAAGTCCTTGAGAAATCTATAAAGAGTCCCAGAGCTATTTGTCCTTTGTCTATGGACGTTACAGTACCATTTATAAAATCACTTAAAGCAGTGTCTATGCTTTTTTCTTTTGTAAAACCATGTTGACTGGGAGAAAGCTTATTATGCATCATTAAAAAACTTATTAGCTGAAAGTTTACTGCAGACTCAAAAACTTTTGACATACTAGGAGAAAGGCTAATGCCCCTATAATTCTGAAACAAGTTTGGATCGACTTTTTTAAATAACGGAATAACTTTTGACAATTTTAAATCCGATGGATACATTCCCTGCTCAAGATACAGATTTATCAGATAGATTAAAGGTTCAATGATATATGTAGCGTTTTAATAATATATTTGATATTTCATTGTGTCCGAGGAGTTTTTCAATTTTTTTATTAAATCTAAAGTGTCCTCCTCCTATATGTATAGATTTATTTAAAGGTTCAAACTAACTTTCGTAAGAAGACTAAATTACTAAAATCGTATACAGACATTTCTACATGACATAATTTGGATTTGATTTACAATATTAACAATAATTATCTTTATTGCGTAAAAGTATAAACAAATTCCACACAAAAGGGTAGGTACAGTATAATATAATGAAACTTAAAACATTTATTATTTAAAATAATCACATAATTTTTGTATATATTTAAAATAAATTTAGATTAATATTTAAATCTTACTTAAAATCGGACTCGGTTTATTTCTTTCGTTTTCGTATAGAAACTATATAAAAATTTATATAACGATTTATTATTTTATGTTAGATACCTCATTAAAATGATCATCTTAATGTAATCTCTTGTTTAAATGACGATACAAAACTAGTACAATAAAATAAAAGACACCTTTCTTAAATAGTTACCTTGTTGACCATTCATGATGTTACACTCGTATTTAATACAAATTTTTATTTTCCTGAACATACCATTTTTTGTTACAACTAACCTTGTTTTAAGATATACCTACTTAAAATTTACATACCAGTTGCTAACCGGATAAATATCGTTTTATTATACTTATTTTGTTATCCTACGTGTTGCCTTCGGGCAATTTCATCTAAATCCGCAATTATATAGTCCGCATGGAGAGGCACAAGTCACGTAGTAATTATTATTGTTGTAATCTTGATGTAGTGGAGAATTTTTGTAATTTGTCTCTTAAAGCATGTTATTCCTTAAATAATTTTGATCATTATTATACTGTTAGTGAAGTATGTAATCTTAAATTTTTTCGAAGATTTCTCCACAATTTCAATTTTCAGCAGAGATTCCATTAAATTCTCATGTTTTAAATTTATGGCAAAAAAAATGAAAATCTTTCCTGATAAATTCTTGACACATTTTTTGTGATAGCGTGTTCATTACTTGTAGTTAAACAATCTTAATTATAGTGTGTGTTTAAAAACTGAAATATATTTTTTTAATGGTTGATGTCAACACTGAAGTCCGTTATTAAGAAGCAATAGTTTTTCGATTTATCGGTGTTGGAACTTTGAGAATTAATCACATATGGAACTAGATGAAACACTTTTCACTATACTTTTCGCCGAAGTATTGAATAAATATGATTGTTGCACATTTTATAGGAATGATATTTGTAAATAATGTTAGGTATAAATAGATTTTTTTTTATTCTATGACACCAATTCAGTTAATGAAACTCTCATGTTCTCTTGTTCTAATAAATACGAAAATATAAGTTCGTTTTATGTAAATAACATTTCGTACAGTATATGACTATGGTTACATTGACGGTGCTGTGCTTAAGAAAATATTTCGAAATTCGACAATTTCTCCGATATCCCTGAACCAACTGAAAAAATTATTTGACAGGCTTTTAGAGAAAAGTTGATAGAATACCAAACTATTGAAATCAACAAAAAAAAATTTTTTTGATTTTCGCACCAGAAAAAAAATGCTCCTTTTTGGTTTTCACTAGCCTACTATCATTCTATGAAGTTGTCTCTAAAAGGCTATCAAAAAATGTTCTGAAGCGGTTCAGGGATGTAGCAGAAATTGTCGAATTTTGAGTTTTTCATGAAAGGGATCGCAATAAATATGTATAGCCTAAATATACTGTTCTCACTAATATTCTGAACTGAATTGCCTCACTCGGATTCTCCATTCCCGTATATATCTAAAGATGAGGACTCCTAAACATTCTGTAATTTTCTAGTAGGCTAAGGGCAGCAGCTTCTGGATAATTCATAAATACCAGCACCACACGCCATCTCTGGGACGATTGCTGAACTAACTAATTAACTTAGTTTTCTGTTACTTATACATGGAACTTAGAGGAAATTCTTAGATGTCTATAGGGGCATAAAGCTGTAACAGTATCAATAAGTATAACATTTTCTGGGAGACTAACTATTACGAGGAAAAATGCGAAGAACCGCGGCGGGGCGTATTAGGGGTGGTTTTTAAAGGTGAAGCTCAAACTTGCGAATCGGGAACTCTTTTGTTTCTTAAAAGTAGCCCTCTGGTGCCTATAATCTCCGGGCAAAAAATTATAATTTATTTCCTCTATTCATCGATATTAGCTCTAATAATCCATGGACAATGCTATTCGTTTTCGTTTTACGAAGAGTATGGCATGGCATTCTTCAAGAACAGCTGTTTCTTAATTTATATAATTAAATGAAAAATCAGCTGTGCGTGAAAATTAATGATTTTTTTTGTTTCAGATCATGTGACAGGAACAGACAAAGTGACATGCCGGAGGTGGAGAGTCCACTGGGACACTGGCCGCACAGTCTTAGTTCAATGATGGCATGTCTTGGTTGCACTTTGGGATTGTTTAACATATCACGATTTGCCATATTGAGTATCCACTTCGGAGCCAACTTCATCTTCCAGTTCATCTTTTTATCTATAGTTTTTGGCCTTCCACTCTTTACTCTGCAGCTATGTCTCGGCCAGCAACTTGGAGCTGGAGTTATAGATATGTGGAGGATATCGCCGCTCTTTCAAGGAGTTGGAGTTTCGTTACTTATAGTTCAAGCCATTATGGGATTGTATAGTATTATCGGAGTGTCCTGGATGTTTGTGTTTTTTCGTGATTCCTTTATTACAAAAGTGGATAAATATCGATGGGCGGAGCCGTTTATATACTACAGGCATGGTAAGTGTTTTTAAAAAAGGCACAATAATGTTAATACTAGATTGTAGTTTAGATGTGAACTTAGTTAAGGATCTTAGTTGAGATAAATTAAATTGTGGCGCCAATGACAGCCACCTGAGATCAGGCTCATTGTCGTATCTCTATAATCT